>CM055121.1:392200971-392573471 GCA_029206835.1 Rana muscosa | reverse complement strand
AGCCTGCCAAACAGAATATGTGTATTTGAAAAAATAAATAAATAAATCTCTTATGATGTTAGAACACTGGTAGCCAGAAACCATGTAAAATATAGGCTGCCAAAGCTCTAGGTCAAAGAAAAGAAAAAAATTATGGCAAGAAAGGTACTTTTAAACTAAAAGTAAAAATTTGGATTTGGTGATGCTGACAGGAGCCTTATTCATTTGAGAAAAATAGATTTTTAATGATGGGGCTTTGAAAGGTTGTTTTTTTTTTAAAGTGCAATATCACTTCTTTCCACTAGATGTCACTCAATTAGAGCTGCAACTAACGATTATTTTTTCTGTCTACTAATCTAGCAAATATTTTTTTTTTTTTTTTTTTACTTAATCTAGTCATGGGGCGCACCCCAAACCAGCCCCTGTAAATGATAGTATAGGGCGGTATAGTGGCAAGTTAGGGTGGTATAGTGGCAGGTTGAGGTGGTATAGGGCAGGTTGAGGTGGCACAGGGCAGGTTGGGGTGGCACAGGGCAGGTTGGGGTGGCACAGGGCTGTTTGGGGTGGCACAGGGCAGGCTGGGTGGCACAGGGCAGGCTGGGTGGTACAGGGCAGGCTGGGTGGTACAGGGCAGGCTGGGTGGCACAGGGCTGTTTGGGGTGGCACAGGGCTGTTTGGGGTGGCACAGGGATGGATGTGGTGGTACAGGGCATCTTGGAACTCTATGTAGTGACACTGTAACTTACATAGCATAGCAACTTACATAGCATGCCTACAGATGAAGACTCGGGCTTGTGGGCGGGGCTGCTGTGTCCTCGCCTCTATCTGCTTCAGCTACGGCATCATCCATAGTGAAGGAGTCTGTGGGAGAAGAGGAGGAGGCAGCCACACCCCCAGCTCCGCCCACTAACTCCGGCTCACTCGGGGATAGCCTGACTGAGGATGTTACAGGCAGCCTCCCCGCAAGGCTGGATGCCCTGTTAGCACCGCTCCGCCTCCTCCACAAGCAATACAGTACGGTGTTTCGTTTAATCGGCAAGGTGGCCCCGGTAACTCGCAACGTGTGACGTGTCGACGCCTTTTCACGCATGTCAACCTATTTCCGTAGTCGACGTAATCGATTACGTCGACACGTCGCGGCAGCTCTACACTCAATACTCACTTTATAGACTACATCTGTCCCTTAGAGCCCATACACCAGGGATATACATTTATCGGACCTCCAGCTGTTGCAAAATTAGGAACTATAAGTCGCATCATGCCTCTGCCTCTGGGTGTCATGCTTGTGGCTGTCAGTCTTGCTATGCCTCATGTGACTTGTAGTTCTGCAGCAGCTGGAGGTCCGCTAATTGCAGATCCCTGCCATACACACTATTAGATTTTCTGCAGATTTTTGTCTTCAGATTTACCAAAATCATATAATATGAGGTCAAACCTTAAGAGTTTAAATTTGTATGCAATCAGGCACTACATGGTTTTGATAAATCTGAAGACAAAATTCTGTAGAAAATCTAATAGTGTGTTTGGGGCCTTGGACCCCATGTAGAGTGTCGTTTTAAAAAAAAAGTGCAACATCACTTGCTTCCACTAGATGTCTGTCACTCAATGCTCAATTTATAGACTACATCTGTCCCTTAGCCCCATGTAGAGTGTTTTTTGAACATTTTCCGCACATTGCCACATTCTGTCCATAGGGCAGCCCTTTAACCGATAAACACGTAAATAAAGCGTAAGTATCTTTTTGAGCTTTGACCCAAGTGCAAACACATATTAGCCAGCAGAGAGCTGTGTTTGAGATGATATTTGGTTATATATGTGACTGATGAATATTTGGTTATAAGAAACAGTGGAAGTGTGCATTATATATGTAAAGCGCTGTGTAAATTGACGGTGCTATATAAGTACCTGTAATAAATAAAGTCCTCATATCTGGCGGTGAGAGCCTGTAAATGTAGGTTCACGACAATGTGGCTGTGGGATTGCGTATAAATTGCACACATTCATGCACAAGCCAAGAAAAAAAAAAAAAACGCTGCCGTTTAGCAGACACGCAGGGGTGCCATTATATCTTAATAGCATCCCCACGCATTGGAAACCGCGGAGCGTTTTCCCATGCGCGGAAATGCATAGCACCATGCAGTTTCCATGGGGCTACGGTTTTTGAAAAGGTTCAGAAATTTTCCCCCTGCATTTCCCACAAGACAGCAGCCCATTGGTTCTGTGCCTGCGCAAAAGGAAGATGCAGTGAAAACTTCAGGCTAAATACTATTGACCTCACTTTGAATAAAAACGTCCAACAAAAAGGGCGAGGATCAGTCTGATTAGAGGGTGGAGGATTTTTGGCAGCACTGATGGAAGCAAATAATTTTTCCATGAGTGTTTGCAGTAAAAAACTTTCAACGGATATTATAAAATATTTTTGGACTATAGCATTAGATAGATAATGATATCTCACATACAGTGGAACCTTGGTTTATGAGTAACGCGGTTAACAAGCGTTTTGAAAGACGAGCAACTTTTTCTTTTTTTTTTTAAATCCTGACTCAGTTTGCGAGTGTTGTCTCGCAAAATGAGCAGAATTCAAGCTGATGGGGTGTGGAGTACCGCATTTGGCCAGAGGTGCGTGGGCGCTGGTGACACTCGGAACGGTTCGGAGCCGTTCAGAAATACTCGGAAATACTCCGTTCCTGAGTGTTTCTGAGAATTTTCGAGGGTTTCCGAGATCAGCCGAGCTGTCCCCGAGTATTTTCAAAGCTCTCCTGCACCCCCCTCTGGCCACATGCGGTATTGCATGCCATAGAAGTCAATGCAGAACTAATTATCTTTGTTTCCATTGACTTCTATGGGGAAACTCGCTTTGACATGCGAGTACTTTGGATTACAAGCATTCTCCTGGAACGGATTATGCTCGTAATTCAAGGTTCCACTGTACACATATTTTGGGAGGCACTGGCTAGCAGGATTGTGTACATGTGTCATCTAGGTGTCTCACTTACACACCAAACATTTCGTTTTTACACAATCTGAAAGCAGATCTTCGTGGCATCTGAGCACAACAAACACTAAAACACTATTTAATTAAATTTTTAATATTCAAATTAAACTCCCCCATCCATCCATATCTCTATGCTTTATTTTGTTGAGAAAAGTTACTATGCAAACACCCCCTAGCATTTCTGTCCGTGGCCATCTTGTGCAAGTAAGGGTAGATGATTCATGTAGCATTAACTTCCTGAAATTCATCTGCCCTCAGCTCAGGCATTCAAACAGGAGTGTGCGCTTAGCTGAGAAAACTCCTCCTCCCCTCCTGACAACTCCTGAGATGTAGGTTGTAGGACATAATTTGCCTAGGCAAGCAACCGAGAAGTAACTGATGAAATGTAAAAAACAAGTAAATCTGATCACGCACATGAACTTTAATGGCATCCCAGTCTTAGTCTGTAGGGTTCCATATTGATTGGCCCACCCTTTGCAGCTATAACAGCTTCAGCGCATTTGTGAGGCCAGGCACTGATGTTGGACGAGAAGGCCTGGCTCGCAGTCTCCACTCTAATTCATCCTAAAGGTGTTCTATCAGGTTGAGGTCAGGACCTCATGGACCTTGCTTTGTGCACTGGTCCAAATCATTTGGTGGATGGGGGTTATGGTGTAGGGTTGTTTTTCAGGGGTTGGGCTTGGCCCCTTAGTTCCAGTAAAGGGAACTTAGCATACCAAGACATTTTGGACAATTTCATGCTCCCAACTTTGTGGGAACAGTTTGGGGATGGCCCCTTCCTGTCCCAACATGACTGCACACCAGTGCACAAAGCAAGGTCCATAAAGACATGGATGAGTGAGTTTGGGGTGGAGGAACTTGACTGGCCTGCACAGAGTCCTGACCTCAACCCGATAGAACACCTTTGGGATGAATTAGAGTGGAGACTGCGAGCCAGGCCTTCTCATCCAACATCAATGCCTGACCTCCCAAATGCACTTCCGGAAGAATGGTCAAACATTCCCATAGACACACTCCTAAACCTTGTGGACAGCCTTCCCAGAAGAGTTGAAGCCGTTATAGCTGCAATAGGTGGGCCAACTCAATATTGAACCCTACGGACTAAGACTGGGATGCCGTTAAAGGGGTTGTTAAGGCAGTGCACACAGCCACTGCCAGCCCCTCTGCTAGGACTACATGATGTATATACTATATTTTTTTTATCCCTGATCAGCGGTCATGTGACCGCCCGTCGATGTCTTTCTCCGCTGTTTGTATTACAGAGGGAGGGGCTGAGCTCTCCCTCTGACGGCTGCCGGGCGGTCACGTGACTGCCCGGCGCAGTCTTTCTCTGATGTTTGTATTACAGTGGGAAGTTACGTGAGAGCTCAGCCCCTCCCTCTGTAATACATACAGCGGAGAAAGACAGCGCTGGGCGGTCACATGAATGCTGATCGGGGATTAGAAAAAGCGGTCATTATAAGAAGAATTTTAGAAAAATGGCATATAGTATATGCATCATGTAATCCTAGCAGAGGGGCTGGCAGTGATTGGGAGCAGTAATGTGCGAGCTGCTCGGAACGGTGATAGAAGAGGAGGGGAGGAGCGGCTCACACACAGAGCTGACAGGCAGAGAGGGGAGGGGGGTGGAGGACACAGGAGCAGAGAGGAGAGCTGTAGATAGCAGGCTGCGGATGACGGAGACACGTAAACTGACCATGGTGTCAGAGCTCGGCAGCCATGATACACCATGGTCAGTTTACATAGGGGAGGGCAGAAACTGTCAGGATCAGCCAGGTATTACAGGTGGCCAAATCACACAGCACTGTGCTGTATAACATGCTTTAAAGAAACAGGATGAATATTTATTTTTTTGGGTTAACAAACGCTTTAACGTTCATGTGCGTGTAAAAGGCAGGCATCCCAATATGTTTGGTAATATAGTGTACTTCCCTATCTATTTAATAATGCTACAAGCATAAGGATTACAAAAAACAATGTTAACTGGGAGAGATAAGTTCTGGGCTGGGTCCTGGAGCTCAGAGCCTCTGTAGAGCTTTGGGTGGGATAAAGCCTTCAGTCCTAGGTCTACATCTTATCTAGTAGCCAGACCTCAATATTAGTCTCAACTATCCACAGATCTTTTTACATACAGAAGCTGACTGGTGCTCGAGGCTCATTCTACTATGAAAGCCTGCTTCTGGATGAAAAGGCTGAGTGCTGACAGAACACTAAAAAGATACAAGTGCTGCTCACCATACTTTTCATTTACATGAATGCTACACTTCTGTTACATTTGCAATACATGTGATGTATACTGTATAAGACAGCATCCCCATACCTTCTTCTACACAAGTTAATGAAAAATCCATCCTTGATATAAAGAAAATTCAAAGAAATAATAAAAAGCTGCCAATCATGACTTTTCCCTAAATGTGCTATCTCTAGGGCCACCATCCTCATTGTTGACATACTCCATAATTCTCCACTAACATATATTTTATTTTTTTAAAGGCAACGCGTTTCCATGTATAATCTTAAGCTAAACTCCAGGTGGATAAATAAAAGGAGAATGAATGTAGCTCCTAATTTATTAATGCATCATTTCATCACTGAAATGCATTTTTATTTTTTTAAGTAAGCAGCGTAAATACCTGATCTGGACTTGGTGGTATCTGCTTTTTGAAATAGCTGCCGCCGCCATGCTCGGTAAGGGAATCAGGAAGTGAAGCATTGCGGCTTCACTTCCCGGTTCCCTACTGCGCATGCGCGAGCAGCGCTGCGCGTCATAACTGGTCCCCGCTGTGTTCTGGGAGCTGTGTGTCTCCCAGAAGACAGCGGGGGTACAGAGTAGGCGCCAGAAGTGGCGTAGATAACCGAGGTGATCTATGCCAGGAAGTGGGAGCAAATACCTGGATTACACAGGTATCTGCTCCCTCCACCCCCCTGAAAAGGTGCCAAATGTGACACCGGAGGGGGGGAGGGTTCCAAAAAAGTGGAATTTCCATTTTTGGGTGGCCACTTTAATGCATAGAATGCATCAAGGTAAAAAGCCTTCTACCTTTCCAAAAAAAAAAAAAAACACATACAAAAAGGGAAAACAAAGGCAAGCAACAGCAAGGCTCCACAGAAAAATGAAGGTCACCACAGCGCCAAAGGAGGCTCAAAAAGTGGGTGATGAGTTTTGGGGTTCTAACCTAAAGATTACAAATCTCTGTTTTATCAACTGGGATCAGAAATAAAGGAAAACCTCACTATAACCCCAGCACTTGAAATCTACCTGGCGGTTTCCAGTTGTTCTGTCTCTTCCTCTGAGCTCATCTCCATGGTAAACATGTCATCATCTTCTGTTGTGTCACCATTATCGTCTCTCTTTAAATGATCCAGCTTTGCTTTCCTCCTCCTTTTCCTTCTCTTCTTTACAGACCCACTCATGACATTGTCTGGGTTGGGTTGGGACAAGTGAGTCATTCCAGGGTTCTGGGAAGAACCTGCAGAGTCCAGACCTCTAGTCCACTCTACTGAACTTCTCTTCAGCTGGGCCTCCATGAGAGATGCTCCGTCCAGTAAGATAGGCGAAGTTGCCAAGTATGACGGGATGGATTCCTGTGACAACACAAAACAACCTAGTTACTGAAAGTGTCCCACCACCTTTTCTAAACTAACAGATAAACAAAGAAAACTATAGAAAAATGTTTACTGCAATGTCCATTAACGGAGAGCTTCGGTCCTCTTTTGGAGGACGCAGGGTAAGGTTCAATCAATACCCCCACCAGGTCTGTAAAGATGTGTGCGCACAAGGATGTGTCCCCCACCCTCGGAGCAGCCATTATGTCCGACCAAGTTTTCTATTACCAAATTATGGACTTTTCAACTGAACTGGTGCTGAACCACAAAATCTGAATGTCACTGTTATCCTTTAAAGACAACAAGTAGAAAAAAAGTCCAATAGAAAAATACTCCTTACACACGGTTGGAATTTCCGACAACAAACGTTCGATGTGAGCTTTTCGTTGGAAATTCCGACAGTGTGTAGGCTCCATCGGACATTTGCTGTCAGAATTTCCGACAACAAATGTTTGAGAGCTGGTTCTCAAGTTTTACGACAGCAAAACTTGTTGTCGGAAATTTCCGACCGTGTGGATCCAATTCCAACACACAAAAATTTGACGCATGCTCGGAATCAATGAACTTCATTTTTCTCGGCTCGTCGTAGTGTTGTACGTCACCGCGTTCATGACCTTCGGAATCTACGAGCAACATTTGTGTGACCGTGTGTATGCAAGACAAGTTTGAGCCAAAATCAGTCGGAAAAAAACACGGGTTTGTTGTTGGAAATTCCGATTGTGTGTACGCGGCGTTACAAGAAAACATGGCCAAATCTACCCAAAAAAAAAAAAAAAAAAGGCTGTTAGCTCAACTAAAGGGTGGCATGTTATGAGTGTGCCAGGAATCCCAGGGAATCTCCCCTGAAGGGTAGTCAGATTCCAAACTCTAGATTGATATAAAAACTTGCCCCAGTGCATTCTGGGGAAATCTGTATTTCAGAAATCTCCATAAGAGGAAGCTGAGAACTCAAGAAAACAGATCAATTATATTTGCAATATTGGCATATTCAGTAATGGCAGCAGTATTTTTGTAGTTTTAGATTACAGTTCAGGCTTATTTAGGTGCAAGAAATGTGTGGCACAAACATTTTAATGTGAGTTATAATATTTTTACTAGGGCTGTTACTGATTAAAATTTTCGTGTTCGATTAATCGATTTTTTTTTTTAATCAATTAATCGACTCATTTCGATTAATTATAACGCACATAAAGATCCAACTACTTTTAGCTGATCTCCTTGCAGGCCGATTCCCAGTGCAGCTACCAACCACTGGAAAAATGTGTAGCAGGATAAAAAAAAAAATCACACAAAAGGCAGCGCTTGATGGGAATAGCATTAAAACTTTTATAGTCTTCAAGTAGGTAACAAAATAAATATTGCACTGGAGATAAAATCGATGTAGCTACATAAACTGTAAAAATGGTGCGAGTAATACCAAACGGTAGCAAAAGCAGTCATAAAAACCTGTAGCTAAGTATGATACTGGTATAAAAATGTGTACAACAATACCACTGATGAATCCAGATGAGGAGGGGTTAACATCAGTCCGTCGGCATGTAGATGTCCCGTGAAGGGAACGATCACAACTCCCAGGTTCATAGAGGGAAGTGATAGAGGGAAGTGTAACAGCCCTTGCGTGTGGCAGATAGTAAGGTCCCGCCAGCATGCAGATATAAAGGCACAGCAAAGGATCCCTTCAGGTGGACACGGCAAGCCCCATCCGGTGTCCGTGACGTCACCGGATCTCCGACGGAACTCCCTGAAGACCCGGAAGCCGGCGGAGAGGTGAGTACCGATCAAAAGAATTGTGATCGATCAAAAAAATTAATCGATTAATCAAGGAATTAATAATCAATTTCCACAGCCCTAATTTTTACTAAACTGCTCACTAGATAGCGCTTCCCTTTCTATACTGGGTTCACACATCCAGGAGCGGTGGGGGAAATCACATGCTATTTGGACAGGAATTGCACAGCCTTCCTGTTCAAATCGCTTGCGATTCTCTGCAGTGCGATTTGCACCCATTCATTTTATTTTGCACCACAAAGTATCGGTTTCAGTATCGGGAGCATTATCATGAGAACTCGTGAAAATACTTGTTATTGGCGCCAGTATCGGTGCATCCTTAATGGAGACTTTAGTTCTGCTTTAAAAAAAAAAAAAAGTACTGGGAAAGGTCCACGGAAATCTGCGACATAGTATCCAAGCTTTTATTGACCATATTACGGAACCCAAGTGGAAAATGATCAGAAATCACTGCAATGCAATAGGAAAATAATTCTTATTCAGTTTCCACCAAACATTTAACCACTTGAGAAGTCAGGCGCCAAATGGCTGACGGCAAGCTTATAAGCATATGGTGAGCATACGCATTAGTGCCTATTGGCATAGAAAATGTACAACCTACTGGTACAAGTTTTGTGCCCATTAAAAATGTTTGTGCTGCAAAATCAACAGCACTGGAATACAGTTGCAATGGAAAAATCATGAACTGCAATGAAGTGCCGTGAGTGGACTTTATACATTTAGCATAGTTGCAGTGTTTGCTGATAGCCATGGACATAATGACAACTTGTGTTGGGCTGTTAGTCAGGTTCAGCATATCACAGGTTACACAGAGACGGTATGTCCTGCCAAATGAGGTCAGGGAGCATACTTTCCGAATCTTGTCTAATAGTCACCAAGCCATTATAAAGGGAGAGATTTAATTAGGAGACATCTACTAGGACAGCACCATTAGAGGGGTCTGGAAGAGACGATTCAGTTATCTGTCCGGTATATCAACAGGAAAGTAGCTGCTTATAGTTCAGCATTTCACAGATCTTGCCAAGAAATTCCCTACCCACTCCGGACTCGGCCTTCCATAGCTTGTGTACCAAGGAGCCAGCCAACAGAAGACAAAACCACGTCTGTCTGTGACCCATGAAATCACTGGGGTATGTGGCCAGCCTGTATTCTGCAGAATGTCACAGAGCAGAGACATTAGAAAATAGAAGCTGACTCATTTCTCATGTCACTTTCACAAATAGAAGATAACTTCTAGTATATTCTTCACGACTGGAACCTCTTCAGGGAGAAGTATGATACCAATATGTCTACTTCTAGTATAATACGGCTGGCTCTTAAAGCGGTATTAAAACCAAAACCAATAAATTGTAATATATTGCAGCTTACCAGTCATTAGATCTGCTGGCTGCATTCGTTTTCTTTTGTTAGGATTTTTTCCCCCGCTGTTTTCCCCTGGTGATTAACACACCTCCTGCATTAGAGTGCCCCCACTCTGAATGAAGGAGCCACACCTTCAGACAGCAGCACTATCAGTCTGGGGTGGGGTAGTATTAGATGTAACAGCAGATTCAGATACACTAACAAATTTAAGTCAAACTCCAACTTATACTTTTAACCTCTTCCCACCCACGCTATAGCCGAATGATGGCTACAGCGCAGGCCTTAATTGCCAGGGGGGTATTAATAGACGTCCTCTTGTGCATAAACCGCCTGCGGGGTGCGAGCGGCGTGCTTTGTGATCACAGAGTCAATTAGATCCCTGCCCCTTACCACGTGATCAGCTGTCAGCCAATGACAGCTGATCACGTGATGTAAACAAAAGATTGGTAATCTGCTTATTTTTCTGCTCACGCTGAGAGCGCGAGCAGAAATACAAAGCCGATCACCGTCTTCTGTCAAAAGGGACAGCGGTCCCGAACAGGGAGAGCCACCGCCGCCTCATATGTGCCCACCAGTGCTGCCTGCCAGTGCATATTAGTGCCACCTATAAATGTCCAGCAGTGCCACCTATCAATGCCCATCAGTGCTGCCAATCATTTCCACCTACCAGTGCCCATCAGTGTCACCTATCAGTGCCCTTCAGTGCTGCCTCATCAGTGCCCACCAGTGCTACCTATCAGTGTCGCCCGATCGGTGCATCCTATCAGTGCCCATCAGTGTAGCCTCTTCAGCGCACATCAATGAAGAAGAAAAATTACCTGTTTGCAAAAATGTATAACAAGCTATAAAACTGTTTGTTTCTTTTTTCAAAATTTTTGGTCTTTTTTTGTTTTTTTTAGCAAAAAATTTAAAACCCAGTGATTAAATACCACCAAAAGAAAGCTCTATTTGTGGGGAAAAAACGATAAAAAATGTATTTGGGTATGTTGTTGTATGACCGCGCAATTGTCATTCAAAGAGTGTTAGCGCTGAAAGCTCGAAATTGGCCTGGGCAGGAAGGGGGTTTAAGTGCCCAGTAAGCAAGTGGTTAAAGTGGAACTGAACCCTTTTATTATTTTCAGCAAAGGAAGCCACCATATTTGCCTCTGTTTGATCTTCAACTGCCATGTGCCATGATGCTGCACATGTGATCAGTTCTGACACCAGCCATTGGATGGTTTGACTGGTTGAGAGCACAACCAATGTGAAAATTACATTCCCGGCACGTGCCGAGAATGTAACGTTTTTTTGAAACTGTTAAATCGATTTGTTTAGTTCCGCTTAGCAGTTACAGCAAACAGTTATGTTCCTTTTGAGATAAAAAATGTACATACCGTATATACTCGAGTATAAGCCGAGTTTTTAAGCACAATTTTTTGTGCTGAAAATGCCCCCCTCGGCTTATACTCGAGTTACCTTTTTGCGCCTGATCTCCCGGACTTTGGGGAGCCGGTACCAGCCGGCCGTAGGTCCCCTGGACCCCAAACTTGGCACACAAATAGCCCCACTCTTCCTCTACAAATGTGCACAGTTTCTTGTCCGGGAGACCTACGGCCGGGGAGAACCAATTTCTCTGGTGACTTTGGGGACCCGGTACCGGCCAATCATAGGTTCGCTGGACCCCAAACATGGCACACATGTAGCCCCACCATGTTAAACGTCAGTCTAGTCATGGACACAGTGAGGCATGGACACAGTGAGGCACACCCTAGGCTTATACTTGAGTCAATAAGTTTTCCCAGTTTGTGTGGTAAAATTAGGTGCCTCGGCTTATATTCGGGTTGGCTTATACTCGAGTATATACGGTAAATTAATAAAATCTGACCATTGTAAGCATCCCAGTCAGGGTTATACGGTTTGCCTCCACCCTCCAACTGCTACTTTGTCTAAACAGCTTGATCTGGTAAAGTAAAGACAGACATCTGGCTGAGATTCGAACCATGCATGGGCAGGCTAAACGTACCCAAGTTGATCAATCAAGTTAGGTACATCCAGCCTGCTGAATTTTACATGTGATTATATGAGCAGCTAGCAATAAATCACTGTGTTCTCCCCCCATCAGGAGAACACAATGGCTCAGCGGGGAGGGATTCCACTGTCTGTGTTGATGGGGGAATCGCTCCGTCTATGGTCGGCCTTAGTTGAATAAAAAATAGACTTACTGGCTGGATCCCCAGGTGAAAATGCAGATGAAAAAAGAAAACAAACGCAGCCACCATATCTAAGAATTAGTAAGCTGCAATATAATAAATGTTTGCTGCGCAGACCCCTTACTAACACACAGACAATTATTGTTTTGTTGCATATTCACCCAAATTCTGCTGCTGTACCAGCCTTTCTCAACCTTTTTATCCCAAAAGGAGCCATTGACATCATTTTCAGGTGTCAGGGAACCCCTAAAGATTAGTCCATCTGGGGTCATCTGGTGCCAAAAGGTCAAAATGCCCTTTACATTGGTGGGGATCAGTGGGAGGAATGCCCCACTTACAGTGGTGGACAGAATGTCACCTTTGCTGGCTCTGCCAAGTGGCTTTGGACCTGAAACTATGCAGGCACCATCAGATGGGGGGTCAGTTAGCCACAGCTCGAGGACCCCCTAGCTACCTCTGGAGGAACCCTGGTTGAGAATGGCTGTACTATACTTTAAAGTGAACACACTGAAATTCCTAAACTGCAAGCACTACAACACAGCTTGTACACTATGGTGGTTGCACCTGAGCTCAGCTTAATTATTGAGCATGTTGGAACGAAAGGATGCAGTGTCAATTTTGTTGACGAAAATATTTTAGTCATCGAAATGAAACACTATTTCAGTCAACTAAAATATATGACTCAAACTAAAATGGCATTTTAGTCAAAAGACTAGGACTAAAACAAGAACAGGTGCATCCGCGCTACTACCTCCTGTGCAATGCCTGGTGAGCCTCAAGAACACAGCACTCAGCCTGGGAAGTCTCTGCAAACCTCCATGTAATCCATGCAAAAAAAGGTCATGATTGAGGCCTGATGGCCGAAACGCGTTGGCTTTTTTGACTGTTGTTCACATGTTATAATAAAACAATGTTTTAGGCGACTGTCATAGCACCAGCCGTTTTCCCTTTTTTGCTAGGACTAAAACTAAAAATTTCAATCAAACAAAATTTGATGTCAAAATGAACACTGCAAGGATGCAATAATTGATTAGCGTTCCTGAAAGAAAACCTAGTCCACCACCTCTTGCTCTGTACTATTGGTCCATCATAAAAATATAAGGCATCATTGGCCTATGCAGTACAGAAGAGGAGCCACGTTCTCAACCAGGATGGCTGATACATATTTTTATCCCAGAGTAACACCATGAATGACCAAGGTGTCCAATATGGAATATGTTCTTGGATTCCTCAGAGTTTTATAACTATTATGTTCTAAGCACAACCTACCTCATTACCCTCGGTCTCCTCAACAAAAAAGGCTTCTCCATTGTCCCCCAGCTTCATGTGGAGATCCACACAGTCTCCATTGATTTCAATGTCCACCTAGTAGAATATAACAGGTTATTTTAGACAAGTACAGTCTATAGTAAATTACAGTGCATCTATAGTAAAAACTTTTCTTTGCTAGTTTTGGATAGAGTAGGGCAAGGTTAGACCCACTTGGGAAACCCCGCACAGCCAAGATTTGGACAGCTGGTGCGGGGAGAGGAATCCCCACTTGCTGTCACACTAGTAAGAGGCAGGGAGGGGGTGAGGGGTGGAAGAACATGCTATGTTACACCCTAAATACTGATGTAACATGTTCTAAAAGGTGAACTTATCCTTTAAGCCTATGCGGTAGAACAAGAGGCATAGTCAACTACTTAGCAGATTCCCCAATTCAGCAAGCTCCAATGCCACTCTCTTCTCCCTGAAGCTCTGTGGGTCAGTGGGCAGACCCTCAGTATCATCATGTACAATGCAGGGCTCCTAACTCTGCATTGTACATGGTGGAGGCAGGATGCAGCAATGGCAAGGAGGAGCTTAGAAATTAGGCTGCAGGGGGAATAGCCACACCGCTGGAGAGAATTTGCTGAAGTGAGAAAAAAGGTCAGTAATAGAGCCTCTTCTGCAACCCCTGGACTTATTGAGCAGCATGGGGGGTGGGGCTATGAATGGGTATTTTATTGTTATGCCTGGAGTTGGGCATTAGGCATCAGGCAGCAAAGTAAATCTGTATCATGATCCATCTCGCTGCTTTTGTTTAACATTGTCTGGCTATGCAACAGAATTGATAAACGTCCCCCAAAACATACATCTAAGAAGGGCAGGCCCAAAATCCGCAATGAAGATGGGACAGGGGGTGGGGGTGGGGTTTGAAGCTGGGGAACTGGGTCAGCTCCATAAGAAGGCCTGTTTAATAAACTATTCAAGAGTAGCTTCTGATAATTTAGTATTTTCAATAAAATTGATCCATTAAGTCCCATCTTCATGCTATTGTAGGGTCCACACAATAATTGTATTTCACTAATAATGATGATAATAATGATATCAACACATCCTTACCACTTTCTCCCTGGAGCGCAGAACTCCCATCTTCCCAAAGCGTACATGAAAGGGTGAACATTGCAGGTTGCCATTGGGCTGACGAATCACTATGACATCTATACAGCCAGAGAGAGTGGCGGGATTCAGGCCTCTGTACAGCTCCTTCACAGTAACGAATACTTGTCCAGCCAGCTGACCCACGTAATTCATTGTTTGAGTCTGCAAAAATCAGTAAATTGAAACAGTTATATATTAATAAAAGCAGAAACATTTATCTAAAAAGGAGTATACTGAAGCAGTCACATTATGGTTTTCCAGGGTGAAGCTTGCAATCTATAGTCAATGCCTGCACAATGCTAGGCATAGGTCCCTATGTGACTGCACTAAGACTGGGCTGCCCAGGCACCATGCACTGCATTTTAGGTTGGCAGGTGCAGCATTCAAGTGGACTTCATACCAGGAAGTACCAGAATATTTAATGGTGCCCAACATACAGATGTCATTTGAAAGTGGAAGCCAGCATACCTGTGGTTATAAGGAAACAGCCTTGACTTACAGCCTTACTTGAAAGGCATAAAACCAATGGCATTTCAGGGCCACACTGGCCCCCCTTATTCAAGGTGAGAGGATCTGTGAAGGAAAGTAAAGTTGGGGTGCTTGGTGAGTGTCATTACTGTTTGGCGACAGGAAGAGGTGCTGGGTAACAAGGGGGAGCAATGAGGTGGTGTCAGCGGGAACAGTGACAGGGGTGTTTGGTGCCAGGGAAGTGCTGTTAAGGGTGATAGAGGGGTTCTTTTTAGGGGCTCTGGGTGGGTTGGAAAGGGTGCTCAGTGACAGGTGGGGGAAAGGGTGCCAGGTGATGCAGGGGTGCTATCAAGGATGCTGGGTGACAGGTGGGTGAAAGAGGAGACGTTCTAAGCAATAGGTGGGTGAAACAGAAAGGGTACTGGTGATGATGTCAGGAGTGCAGTCAGGGGTGCTGGGTGACAGGTTGGTGAAATAAGGTGTTCTGGGCGATAGGTGAGTAAAATAGAAAGGGTTACAGGGAGAGTGCCATCAGGGGTACTGGGTGACAGGGATGCCGTCGGGGGGTGATGGGCGACAGAATGATGCTGGGTGACAGACAGGTGCGGTCAATGGTGCTGGGTTCCAGTCCACCATCCACTTGTAAGTTTACAGGGAGGCTCTGACTGAGAAGAGTGCTACCCAACCTGATGTAGGCTCCTAAACCACATTGCCCGCTGATCTAAGCCAAGTATAACGAAATTTGGTTTGAATTTTTTTTAAACATGCATCCTTAATAAGCTATTCCCCTTTTTCAAAGTAGCCTCACCCACATTTCAGCAGGACACGCTTCGTTTGCCATCCTCTCAATACCCTATAAATATTTTATCCGGGTTCACATCTCAGAAATATTAAAACATTTTTTTTTTTTGCAAATTCTATATTTAAAAGTATCCAGCATCCACAGAGCAGTAAATCACATTAGGATACATACATGAAGTGACCCCCCAAGAAAGGCCCTGAACCATAAGGAAATACAGCATCAGTTCTAGATAATGTAAAGTGTAGGGGTGACCTATTCCAAACACCCAGCAATAACAAAATCAACAAAACTTAAAATAGGATATGGGGAACCTCCTCTCCTGGACCAAGCTGCCACCATGAATGCAAAGAATATACATCTCAGAAATATTTACATAGGGGGACGCCATAGCTCCTCTTATATATGGCAGCTCTGCCTCCTGTAAAGTAGTGATGCACAGTGTTGTGCCATTCTAATTCACTTATCTCCCTGCATGTCTACCAGGCATGGACAGTCTGATAGAAAACAGACCACCTTCTCAATGTTCCTGTTATCCACAGGCCATGTGATCCCTCTTCCATGGCTTCAAGTCCCATGAAGAATTTATTTATAGCAAAAAAAAAGTAAATTTTTTATTTAAAATGAGGATAATATGATATTGTTATGATTACATGTACACTATTAAACTAAATGAATTGTAAATGTTAATGATACAGCCACTTTAAATCATGGTCTCATGGCTTACGGAAATGAATAAGACATCCGGAGAGAATCTGCAGGCTATAGTCCCTCAACCACAAGAAAGCACCAGTGACGCGTCACCTAATTGTGTCTGCAGGAAGCCATATATTGCGCCTGCATAACGTAATGATGCGTTCCAGCTGGGTATTCTGTATGTAAACATCGCTAGTTTTCCAGGCTTTTTCTCAGAATTGAGATTTTCCACTCCATTATTTATTTTATTTCATGGATACACATTCCTTCATGTTTCAGAATTTGTATGGATTGCAGCCCAGAACTGAATCCCACACCATCGGTTATCGGAGCCTTGGGTTAGGCCGGTTGTAGCACAGTTGAAGATTTCTCAACAGCTTTTATTGCCGGATATTATTTGTAGTCATTATTTCTAATGGAGAGCAGTATCATTTTAATTCTCTAAAGCCAATATACTGTATCATGGTGCACTTAGGCCAATCACATCATCGCTGGGGACGAATACACCTGAAAAATATAGACTCCTTCTGTACAAGCCACACCCATTATGTCATGTGATTATTATGGTTTCCTGCCAAATTGAGTCTCAATTATCAAAAGGTGACCAGAAGAGGGAAACAAATAAGGAAAAGGCTCCCACAATTTGCACATTTTAATGCCGCGTACACACGATCATTTTTCACGTCGTGAAAAATTTCATTTTCGATGTAAATGTGATTCTGTCTACTTAAACGGTATCACACTAGGAGTTTTCTCCCTATCCATATTTCACATACGTCTGTGTGAAGAGCAACTATGTCAGCCTAATGCCTTGTACACACGATCGGATTTTCCTTCGGGATAAATTCCGACTGATTTTTCCGACGGAATTCCGTTCAAGCTGTCTTGCATTCACATTGTCACACCAAATTCCAACCGTCAAGAATGCGGTGACGTACAACAGTACGACGAGCCGATAAAAATTAAGTTCAATGCTTCCGAGCATGCGTCGACTTGATTCTGAGCATGCATGGTTTTTTTCTCCGTCTGAGTTCCACACAGACGAACGGAATTTCCGATAGGAATTTTTTCCATCGGGAAAAAAAGAGAACATGTTCTCTTTCTAAATTCCGACAGAAAAAAGTCAGATGGGGCACACACACGGTCGGAATATCCGATGAAAAAATTCCGTCTGACTTTTCCATCGGAAATTCCGATCGTGTGTACAAGGCAGCCTTTCTCTTTCCACCATTGATTTTGCCACACCAGAAGTGCCTTGCTATTGAAAAAGCCCGCTTTGGAGAAGGAGTTTATGCATTTTTAATCTCTATAATATAATATAATATGAGATCCATGTCATCTGGTAAGAGGCCATTTTTTTCAATATACGGAGCACTGGAGGACTTTGAAGTGGAATGTTTTCATAAGCACCAAGCACTTTATCACTGTATATATCATATGGACTTTTTATGACAGGATATATCACATGATGGACTTTAAGGTTTAAACACATAACAAAGTGCGCATTCAGATATATTACATAGTGGTTATTTGCACTTGCACTTATAATTTTATATGTGGTTTACCTATTTTTGGAAGTGCTATCACACACAACACACACACACACACAAATTATTTTTAACACTTTTGGGTTTGCACAATTATATGTGCATTTTTCATTGTATGTTCAGTATTTGCACTTATTTGTTGTATTGGATATTCGCCTTTTGAATTTAAAGGAACAGCGCACCTAACCATTTTTATATTATTTAATCGGTCCAGTATTCAGAATATTTGAGTCGCAGCGGTTCACATGTTGGCTGAGCAGGAGAACTTACCGGTATATATAATTTTTTTTCTATATAAAAAACTAAAGATAAGCCGACAGCGACGGCCACTGTTCGCATGTATTCGAACACCACTGGGTCACCTGCAGTTAGAGACAGATGTCTGAGACTGGACACAGTCAGCTGGATCCAGGCTAGGAAATCTGTCCCTAACCGCAGGTAGCCGCTTTGTGCGCAGCTACATGCAAAACAGTGACAGCCGCTGTCAGCCCATCATTGGTCTACATAGGCTGAGCGGCCAATGCTATTCATATACACCTGTCATTCCAGCAGAAAGAATCTGCTAATTATTCCCACTGAAATTCAATGGATACAGCTAAAAACGGCTATGTGAGAGGCCTTAGGGGTAGTACTAAATAATTATGTAACAATTAGCATTTTTTTGTTGTTGTTCAAAGCCCCTTTCACGTGGGGCACATTGAACAGGAGGGAATCTGTACACTGATCCCTTGCTCATCGGACCAGAGTGGGGCAGATGACAGGTCTGTGTCTGCTCAGTCTCTGCAGAGTGGACACAAACAGAGCCCTGTCTAATCTATGGGTGGCTGGGTGTAAACGGACTCTGCTGTCCTTTTACACCTGACTGACCTCCAATCCGATCCACCTAGACAGAGGACAATGGATTTTTTTCCATTTTTTTTTTTTTTTTTAGTGGACCGGATTGGATTAGAGGTAGACAGGTGTAAATGGACACAAGTGTGCTTACGCATGCCAGTTCATATAGGTGAATGGACTGTCCTATCAGGTGCGCCTAAATTTTTACCTGATCAGACCCTTCGTGTGAAAGGTGCCTTATAAACATTTGCCATTGTGACAGATGTCATAAAAGATGGTGCCAAAATAGGACATTTACATTTCTGGTGTCCATATTCTCACTGCCCCCCCCCCCCCCACACACACAAAAACAATCACACCTAATGCATGTCACAGTAACCTATGCAGAAGGTTGAATTGCTGAGACATCTAATGGCTACATTCACATGGATGTCCGCCGGCGAGATTCAATGGATTCCTATTGGCAGAGCTAAATGCTGCATGGACACAGCGAGGTTGATTTTCTAAAACTGGAGAGTGCAAAATCTGGTGCAGCTGTGCATGGTAGCCAATCAGCTTCTAACTTTAGCTTGTTCAATTAGGCTTAAATCAAAAATAAAAATGGAAGCCGATTGGGGTTGATTAGATGAAAACTGGAGAGCGCAAAATCTGGTACAGCTCTGCATAGAAACCAATCGGCTTCCTTTTTTTTTTTTTATTTAAGCCTAATTGAACAAGCTAAAGTTAGAAGCCGATTGGCTACCATGCAGAGCTGCACCAGATTTTGCACTCTCCAGTTTTCATCTAATCAACCCCAATGTGAACAATGTGTACTCCATACAAGTCAATAGCAGCCTCTGACCACTCAACCAGGAACCCATACGCAGACAGGGATGGCGTTTCTGGCCGCACACAAACTGGCCGCAGCTTATTGGTCAGTTGTTACATGGCCGTAACACAGCAAGCAGTATTTAGCTGCCTCTGAATCTTCTAACCAATAATGTTAATCTAGTGATTCAGGTGTCTGGATTTGGAGATTCACATAGGCAGAAGAGCGACCAATCTCTTTAGGTTAGCTCTGTGTCTTGGGTGCCGGCAGTGTGCTAGAAATAAGACGAAGTGCTGACTATACAGAATCTATACATGCATTTTAATGACTTAAAAAAAACAACTCATACATAGACTAGATGTACAAATACAAGTCAACTGTTCATGAATCATGAGGAAACATCAGAATCATCAGCGGCACCAATTTATTTATTACAGGTATTTATAGAGTGCTGACAATTATTATAGTGATTTTACATGTTGTACATTCACATCAGTCCCTGCCCACAAGGAGTTTATAATCTAAGGTCACCAACTCACATACACACACATAGTAAGGATAATTTAGACAGGACAAAAGTAACCTACCAGCATGTCTTTGAAGTGTAGGGGGGGGGGGGGGGCGGCGTACCCAGAGGAAACCCACACACGCATGGAGAATATGCAAACTCCATGCATGTAGTGTCCCGGTTGAGATTTGACCCAATGACTCTAGTTCTAAAAGGCCGTGCTCCATTCTGGAACGGATTATTATACAGTACAGTAGGTGCCGCCGATATTGTATATCTATCGCGCTCCCATCGCCGAGATTCTCGGCGACAGGAGTGCCGAGATCTCGGCAACAGGGTGCCGACATCCCGCGCTCGCTGCAATAGCGAGAGGGAGACGCGACACTGTACTGAGCGGGGATCCGACGTGGTTTCCGCCAATACCAGGCACTGTGTTTGGTATGAATCCTGAGCGGGAACTCCACGCCAATTTTTAAAGAAAAAAAACGGCGTGGGTTCCCCCTCCAGGAGCATACCAGGCCCTTGGGTCTGGTCTGGATTTGAAGGGGAACCCTACGCCGAAAAAACGGCGTGGGGGTCCCCCTCAAAATCCAAACCAGACCCTTATCCGAGCACGCAACCTGGCAGGCCGCAGGGGAAGAGGGGGGGACAAGAGAGCGGCCCCGGAGCATGTGACTGTGACGTCATGGGAACATGTGACTGTGACGTCATGAGAAGCCTATACTAATCTCTGCGTACCGAAGATTTTGCATTACTGCGAGAGGAAGCGACGAGTCAACATCGAGGAGGAGAAGAGGGAAGAAGACGCCGATGGCGACGACGGGAAGACCGGCCCCATCACTAGCAAAAGAGCTACAAGAAGTTAGTGGAGGGGCCGGCAGAAGGACAACGGAGAGCCGGACGAGACGACGGGGAAGACCGGGCCTCCACTAGCAAAAGAGCTAAAAGAAGTTAGCGGAGGCCCGGCGGAAGAAAGAAAGAACCGGAGAGAAGAAGAGGGAAGAAGGCGACGGAGAAGACCGGGCCTCCGCTAGCAAAAGAGCTAAAAGAAGTTAGCGGAGGCCCGGCGGAAAAAAGAAAGAACCGGAGAGAAGAAGAGGGAAGAAGGCGACGGAGAAGACCGGGCCTCCGCTAGCAAAAGAGCTAAAAGAAGTTAGCGGAGGCCCGGCGGAAGAAAGAAAGAACCGGAGAAGAGGGGAGAAGGCGACGGAGAAGACCGGGCCCCGCTAGCAAAAGAGTTGGAAGAAGATAGCGGTGGCTCGGCAGAAGAAAGAACTGGAGAGCGCGGCGACGACACCGGAGACCCCGAAGTCGGAAGAAGACCCCCGGAGCTGTGCAATAAAATACTTTAAAAAGCTGTGTGTGTTTTTTATTGCAATTTTTTTCCACCAGGTGAATGGGTAGGGGTACGATGTACCTCATACTCATTTACATAGGGTGGGGGGGGGCGGGATCCCCTTTATTAAAGGGGGCTCCCGGATTCCGATAAGCCCCCCGCCCGCAGACCCCGACAACCAACGGCCAGGGTTGTCAGGAAGAGGCCCTGTCCTCATCAACATGGGGGCAAGGTGCTCTGGGGTGGGGGGGGCCGCAGGTCGCCCCCCTGCCCCAGAGCACCAAACCCCCCATGTTGAGGGCATGCGGCCTGGTACGGTTCAGGAGGGAGGGGGCCGCTCTCTCGTCCCCCCCTCTTCCCCTGCGGCCTGCCAGGTTGCGTGCTCGGATAAGGGTCTGGTTTGGATCTTGAGGGGGACCCCCACGCCGTTTTTTCGGCGTAGGGTTCCCCTTCAAATCCAGACCAGACCCAAGGGCCTGGTATGCTCCTGGAGGGGGAACCCACGCCGTTTTTTTTCTTTAAAAATTGGCGTGGAGTTCCCGCTCAGGATTCATACCAAACGCAATGCCTGGTATTGGCGGGAATTCACGTCGGATCCCCGTCTATCGGCAATGCGTGTCGCTCATCGTGAAAGGAAAATTTTTCCTTTCCCGATGACGAGACAGCTCGGCGCTGGCTCTCGCGGCGGAGCTCATAGGGTGTCAATCTCGCCGCTAGAAGTGGCGAGATTGACACAATATCGGTGGCACCTACTGTATGTTGCACACTAATGCAGTGCTGAATTCATCAATACATTATTTAATGCATTTTTTTTTTATGCAGCGCAAGTACCTAAATTTGAATTGGCCTCAGCTACTTGCAGTCCCTTTACAATTTGTACAACAGAGCTCAGATACGGAGAAGGGGTACAAGAGCCAATCAGATGTGGTGCAGCAGTGCTTGGAGCATTCTGACGGGAGGAGAGAGCAGTGTGTTAAAGCGGGATTCCACCCACGATTTTTTATTTTTTTTTAAAGTCAGCAGCTACAAACACTGTAGCTGCTGTTTTTTTATAAGGACACTTCCCTGTCCTACTCGCCAGCGATGATGGCCCCCCCGATGCCGATCCCTCGATCACTGCAGGTCCCGTGCCGCCATCCTCACTAGGGGAAACAGGCAGTGAAGCCTTACGGCTTCACTGCCCGTTTCCTACTGCGCATGCGCGAGTCTCGTGTCGATTTGTGAATGGGCGGCTCCTCTCTGGGATTACACAGTTCCCAGAAGGCAGCGCGCCCCATTCACTAGAAGAGGATGCAGAAGGAGACCCACCGCGGATAAGGAAGAGGCAGATTAGGGACTTCCGCATAGCAACCGCTATTTCGGGTGAGTAAAACATTTTTTTTTCTGCATTTTGATGCAATTTTTTTTTTCAGTTTGGAACTCCACTTTAAGCTTGGCACACACTAGAAGTTTTCTTTTCGTTCAACCCGGCGGGCTGAAAAAAAAAAAAACACACCTGACAGATCGCCGTACTAACAAGGGATGTTCGTGTGGATTCTCTTGCTGGTGTAGCTTTACAACACAGGACAGCGCACAGAAGAAAGAAGCATCCTGCACGCTACACCCCATGAATATGTACTGCAAATCTATAGAGATGTGTTGCCAACCGTCAGTATTTTTACTGGCAGCCAGTAAAAAACAGGCACTTTTCTCTCGTCTGTAAATGCCAGTGCCAGGAAAAGGTTGCCAGTTAAAAATATGGCTGTGACGATCGTCTCAGATCTGCACATATGCAGTTCCAGTCCGGAGCCAGCCAAGACCATTCAAGTGCCTGGTACAGTGTGTTCGGGCGGTGCAGGCGGAGGTAGGTCTGGCAGAGGCAGTGCCTGAGTGTGCCGTGTGATGTCATGGTGCAAGGGAGCCGAGTGGAGTGGGCGGAGCCTCCTATGCCGGTTGGGAGCAAGGCAAGCTGGGAGCGGGACTGTCAGTGCTGTTTGGACTGGAGTGGACCCAAGGGACCATCTGGTGTGGAGAGAGACTGTCACTGTAACTCAGGAGGGGACATGTTGTGTCGGTGAGATGTCATTATCATCTGTGCTGCTGCACACTGCTGTCAGTGTCACTGTGAGAGGCAATTTCATGTGTGTGCCACCTGTTCTAATTTCTTGCCCTCCCTGAGCTACTTACTAGAGGTGCGCATCTTCACTGGCCTCACGATTCGATTACGATTATCAGGTCAACGATTCGATTTGATTCCGCGATGCATCACGATTACAGCGCAAGTGCGCATGGTTTTCACCCAAAAAAATTAAGCAGTCAGGAGAACTCCATTTTTTTTATTATATCTGTTCTTTTAAAAAAAAAGACAACGCTCCCTGCATGTAGCAAAGTCTAAACAAAGCAGACAACAACTTGGACATGCTACAGGAGATGGTCAGTGACTGCGGACATGCTACAGGAGATGGTCGGTGACTGCGGACATGCTACAGGAGATGGTCGGTGACTGCGGACATGCTACAGGAGATGGTCGGTGACTGCGGACATGCTACAGGAGATGGTCGGTGACTGCGGACATGCTACAGGAGATGGTCGGTGACTGCGGACATGCTACAGGAGATGGTCGGTGACTGCGGACATGCTACAGGAGATGGTCGGTGACTGCGGACATGCTACAGGAGATGGTCGGTGACTGCGGACATGCTACAGGAGATGGCCGGTGACTGCGGACATGCTACAGGAGATGGCCGGTGACTGCGGACATGCTACAGGAGATGGCCGGTGACTGCGGACATGCTACAGGAGATGGCCGGTGACTGCGGACATGCTACAGGAGATGGCCGGTGACTGCGGACATGCTACAGGAGATGGCCGGTGACTGCGGACATGCTACAGGAGATGGTCGGTGAGTGCGGACATGCTACAGGAGATGGTCGGTGAGTGCGGACATGCTACAGGAGATGGTCAGACTGCGGACATGCTACAGGAGATGGTCAGACTGCGGACATGCTACAGGAGATGGTCAGACTGCAGACATGCTACAGGAGATGGTCAGACTGCAGACATGCTACAGGAGATGGTCAGACTGCAGACATGCTACAGGAGATGGTCAGACTGCAGACATGCTACAGGAGATGGTCAGACTGCAGACATGCTACAGGAGATGGTCAGACTGCAGACATGCTACAGGAGATCAGCAGGTAAGTATAAAAAAAAAAAGAATTAAAATGTGTGCATTGTGGCTAGAGTAGCAGTTCAAAGATGTCCTGCAAGTGTCTACCTTGTATGTGGTCTTCATGTTATGCACAGAACTCTCTTGATGAATAGGTCAGCTGGGACACACTATACTCCCAGTATCTGAAATGATCATACAGCCCTCGTTATTATATTTGTATGTTATAGGAGCCAGACGTTTCAAATTTATGAGTTCAGTACCAGAAGAAAATAAACTTGGTCCAACACCTGGGAATCCGGTTCCCCCGCCGGATACCGCCCCGCCTCTCCAGCGCCGCTCCCTCCTACTGTTCCTCGCAAATGCCCCCAATACTGCCCCGCCTCTCCAGCCCTCTGCTCATTAGCATTCGTGAAACAGTAGGCGTGAGTGGCGCTGGAGAGGCGGGGCGGTGTTAGAAGAATTTGCATTCGTGAGTAGGAGGGAGCGGCAATGTACAGGGCTGAGGGGGCGGAGTTCCGATAGTAGCCGAGAGACAGGGGGGGGGAACAGAATCCGGCGGGGGAACAGTCATGTGACTGCCCTCTCTCCTCTCACGTCTCTGACGCCAGGAGAGACGTGAGGCGTGAAAGAAGAGAGGAGAGAGGTGGGCCTGGGCAGTCACATGAGCGCGTCATAGCAAAAAAAACAAATAAGGTAACGGCTCTCCCGGGAGGAGGGGCGGGGCTAGACATCGCGGTAATCGATTATTAGGTTTCCCTGCATTGGTGCTGCATCGGGGACGCCCGAATCGCGATGCACCGATTAAATTCCGCACCCCTACTACATCGAAAATATGTTTTTTGCCTTAATATCCAAATTAAATTGCATTGTCATTGCATATTGTACTTGTTTGTAGCCTTAATACTGACGTTTGCACTTAAAACTAATTTTGTAACATTTGAAAATGCCAGTAAAAAATGTGGCTGTGCCAGTAAAATTTGGGTGCTGTGTCAGTAAATTTCAATCTGGTAGGTTGGCAACACTGATAGAGAGCTGCCAGCTCTCAGCTATTTGCACACTAAACAAAAAAGTGGAACAACAGATCCACATACAAGGAAATACAGATCTAAACTCTTCTCTATAAACATCTACAGATGTCTGCTATACAACATGTCACTTTATTCACCTTTGTAAACAGAAAACACACAGCAGCAATAGCGATGCGGCATGCTCGTTAGTTTTATTTTTTTCCTGATCTTCAAGGTTTGTCCGTTTAAAATCGGATGAAAAGCCTCCACTGAAAACCTCAGCTAACGTGTTCCTCTGCAAATCAGAGAACTTGTTCCACTTACAGGAGGTCATGCAAGTACAGGCCTGTGGTGTCAGCGTGCGGTGGAGGAGGGGGGGTGGATTTACAATGACATACATGTTCCTGGGCGTTACTCACACATGTGACAAATAGAAGGAATTGGTTCATTTCATTTACTGCATGAGCAACACTGACAAAAGGTCCTAGTATTTCAGTGCTACAGTGAAAAGAAATAATTGTTCACCGTGAGCCATAGAAATAAAATTGAACCCCAGCCAAAGCTTTTCAGACTTTTGCATGCAGTAATGGGAGTTATTTATTGCATTAAAGGGATACTAACACACACACACACACACACACACACACACACTGTTTAATTTACATTGTCCCTTCTATTAATGTATGTGGATGATGGCACTGTAATTATTTTAATTAAAAACCTGACTAAGTACCTTTTTCCCAATTGATATAAACACATGTCACATGACCCAGCTCTCTCCCAGCCTGTCTGCAGGGAAACATAAGCAGAAGGAGCTCTTAGTCCTCTGCTGCTGGTCACATGTTTAAAAAAAAAAAACAGCGTTTGGAATACAGGAGTAAAAACAAATCAATAAAGGTTTTAAATTGGCATACAAATATATATATTTAAAATCAAATCTTTATTATTTTCCGGCTATACCATGGTGTGGGCAGATTTCTGCCAGTCACAGTCTGTGTCACGTCCCTCCAGCCTGCGTCTTAAGCTGGATACACACAATTTTCTTTAGATTTACCAAAACCATATAATATGAGGTCAAACCTAAACATATTCAAGTTCTATACAATCAGGCAGGCCCTTGCACTACATAGTTGAAGGTAAATCTAAAGGAAATCAAACAACAAAAGTTGTATAGTGTGTATCCAGCTTTTAGAATAAGAGGGAGGTGAAGCCTCCATTAATCTACATGTAATATCCCGCCCCCATTGTGTTTAGCTGGTTAGTGGGCATAGGGGGGAGGGAGTGGGCTGTCATTTACCACTGTGTATACACCCACATGTGTGACTCTATAGTCACATGGGCTGCGCATAGGGTTGCCACCTTTTCTTCAAGTCAAACCCGAACACTTTAGTGGTGCATAGCAAATTTTTTTTTTTTTTTATAGTATAAACTATAAATATATTTTGCTATTAAATAACATTTCTAATCATATGAAGTTAATAACAATAGTTCCACTTTACATCAGAGTCCACAGAGTTCCCCTTTTACATCTGAACTCGCAAAGTTCCCTTATACTGTAAGGGGAGACTCTGATGTAAGAGAGAACTCTGGGGACTCCAACACAAGGGATGCTCTGGGAACCTTGAATTAAGGGGAAACACTGAGAACTCTGATGTACGGATAGGACTTTGATGTAAGGGGGAACACTGTGCCCTTTGGTGTAAAGGGGAAATCTGATGTAAGGGGTGCTCTGAGAACCCTGATTTACAGTACAGTACACTCTCTCAGAGGCAGGAGAGAGAAAGGGGAAGACTTTAGTAAGAGACAGGGATGGATGGTGAGCTTACTCACCCCTTGGCAGTCAGTACCTCTGATCCAGATGTATCAGAGGCTGCTGGACTTCAAATTTCCAGCCCACGCTTTCCTTTTCTGAGGCACAGCGCTGGGGAATGGAGTGTGGGCAGACACAGAGGGGTAGGGGTGGGAGTAAGAGGTGCAGATTGAGCCCTCTCTCCTCTCCCGTCTATGTGTGTGTGTGTGTGTTTGGGGGGGGGGGGGTTTGTTAGTGCTGGCTTTGGGCAGTGTGAAAGAGAGTGAAACAGACACTCTCAGCTTAGACAACTGCAGCCAGCAACCCTGGTGGGAAGCCATAGTCCAGTCTGAATAATGTGTCCAGGTATCAGGCAGTCTGAAACCCGGACGCATGGTTCCAAACCCAAACTGTCCGGGTGAATCCCGGACAGGTGGCAACCCTAGCTGCGCAGATGTGATAGGGAGGAAATGTTCAGCATAGAAACTCACTGAAAACTGAGCATGTGCAGAGTTGCCACCACAGCTGCAAAATCCCTAGCTGAATTGGGGACATGAACAGAAGGTGGCAATAGAGAGCAGCAGGATCAACCAGGTTTTTTTGCAGAATACAGAAAATTAATCACATAGTAACTGGAGTATGAACAACATGTAATACACCATTTATTCATAGTTTTTTATGATGTGGCTTTAATGACACTTTAAAAAGGCAGCCCATGCATTTACAGCAGGCTGCCACTGCCCAGCAACCTTTGAAAAGGCAGACAAGCATCTTTATTCATTGTAAGTTTCCATGGACCCACGATGCAGCACAACACAATGCACATCCCATGCCTTTTGGTGTGGTACCGCAAAGGTTCATTGGAAACTAGTGCATTTGTGCGTTGGGGGTGCCAATGTAGATGACTGCATTTGTTATTGCAAGGTACAAGGCTCATTGTCACAATGCAAAAGTATAAATCTGACCTTTATTTTTTTCATTGTGAGAATGGAGAACGGGCTTATTCATACCAGTGGCTGAATGTAGCAGTGCCGATGTGCTGTAAATCAGGAATCTTCAAACTACGGCTCTCCAGCTGTTGCGGAACTACACGTCCCATGAGGCATTGTAAAACTCTGACATTCACAGACATGACTAGGCATGATGGGAATTGTAGTTCCTGAAAAACTGGAGGGGTGTAGTTTGAAGACCCTGCTGTAAACGATGCATTGCACTTTTTGTTTTATTCCAGCCTTAGCCTAACTAGTCTAAAAATGTCCCCTACCCCGCCCTAACACCTATGCTGAGTGATGTAAAGATGTATATACTTACCTCCAGTCCGGTCACTTGATCCCCTGTGTCAGTCAGCGGCGGCTGCAGGGGAGAGACAAAAGCGCTCGTCAACAGAAGGGAATTCTGGGAGCGGCGAGATCACCCATAGGCTCCCACATCCCAGCCATTGTCAGCGATCCCTCCTCTCCCCTGCAGCTGGCTGACAAGGGGGAGCCAGATCACATGACCAGGCGGGAGCAGGCTGAAAAAGTATATACATCTTTTACATACAGGTTAGTCAGTATAGGTGTTAGGAGGGGGGAGAGGACATTTTTAACACTAATTAGGTTTAGGCTGGAATTCTACTTTAACTTTAATAAAATGACAGAAAGTAACATTTCATTCGTCCTAATTCACCACAGCAGGTTGCAAAATTGTACTGTATTGCCTCGTACACACGATCGGTTTTCCCGCCGGGAAAACTGCCATGAGAGCTTTTGGCTGGGAAAACCAGCCGTGTGTATGCTCCATCGCAGTTTTCCCGACGAGAAAACTGTCGGAAAAAAAAAAAAAAAAAAAGAAGGAGAACCAGCTTTCTTTTTTCCCCGTCAGAATTCCCGGCGGACTTTTTCGCCGTCGGGAAAACCGGTCGTGTGTATGCTTTTCCAAGGGGAAAAAAAACGCGTATGTTCAGAATCAAGTATGAGACGGGAGCGCTCGTTCTGGTAAAACTAGTGTTCGTAATGGAGATATCACATTCGTCACGCTGTAACGGACTGAAAAGCACAAGGCTGAAAAGCGCGAATCGTCTCTCACCAAACTTTTACTAACACGAGGATCAGCAAAAGCAGCGCAGTTTGAATGGAACTTCCCCTTTATAGTCCTGTCGTACGTGTTGTACGTCACCGCGCTTTGGACGGGCGGTATTTGGCCTGAACGTGTGTAAGCAAGGCAGGCTTGAGAGGAATCCCGTCGGGAAAAACGTCGTTTTTTTTCCTGCCGAGAAAAACGGTCGTGTGTACGAGGCATCTTGCAACACATTGCACTGAAAAATAGTGCAGCACATCCTACTTTATTTAGGGCACAGGACTGCAGCACAAAAGTGTGACCTGAACTAATAGGACGTAAGGCAAATTACCTTGTCTATGCATTGGGACTGCATTGGGCAAGGCTGCCCAGCACAGCACATTGTATTTGGTGTTGACAGGACCCTTGACTTCTATCCGGTCTTTATTAAGTATCTTGACCCTGCTGGGCAGATATAATAACCTGTACTGGATGCTATTTGTTAAAACTGTCCCAGTTGATCAATTGTCCCCCCAGATAAGCCAGCAATGTTGTCTACAGAATGCCTCCCATCTTCTCTCCACAGGGTAAACATGGACAGTCGTATGAACCTGGCAGCTTGCATAAAAGGGGTTATCAGATCACATCTACCCATACAACTGCCCTCCAAAGTCCACACAGAATGTTTTAAAGTGGTTGTAAACCCTTACATATACCCAGTGAAGTGACTGGCCTCAGGTGATACACAGAGATGAAACAAATCCTCCAACATACTGTAAGCTGTACCTGTTTATCTGCAGTCTTTTTTCTCTACAGCTGTTAAAAGTCCAACATTTATAAAGCTTGTCCGAGTGGCCAGAAAAAAAAAGGGGGCGGAGAGCTGAAGTTACGCTCTGCAGAGCTCAGTGAGGAGAGGGAAGGGACACACCCCCTTCACACAGCACACAGGAACAGAGCTGAGGCTGTCAATCACAAGCTGTGTGCTGGAACTCCCTCCCGGTCACCTTTTTTCTCTTGGTGTCAGGAAAACTTCAACAGAAGTGATTCATGCTGATAGCAGAAGAATGAAGCAGCAGACAGAAATTACACTTTGTGCTTTGGATTTAGACAAGTACACACTATAGATGGATATACTTTGTTCATATTTCATGTCTGAGGTTTACGGCCACTTTAAAGAAGGAAAATTCTGAATACCATTTGCCCAGACAGGCACTTTGATGAATGCCACTAATAAAACACTTTAACTCATATACAGTGCCTTGAAAAAGGTATTCATACCCCTTGAAATTTTCCACATCTTGTCATGTTACAACCAAAAAAACGTAAATGTATTTTATTGGGGTTTTATGTGATAGACCAACACAAAGTGGCACATAATTGTGAAGTGGAAGGAAAATAAATGGTTTTCAACATTTTTTACAAATAAATGTGAAAAGTGTGGCGTGCATTTGTATTCAGCCCCCCTGAGTCAATACTTTGTAGAACCCCCTTTCACTGCAGTTAGAGCTGCAAGTCTTTTTGGGGAAGTCTCTACCAGCCTTGCACATCTACAGAGTGACATTTTTGCCCATTCTTCTTTGCACAATACCTCAAGCTCTGTCAGATTGGATGGAGAGCGTCTGTGAACAGCAATTTTCAAGTCTTGCTACAGATTCTCAATTGGATTTAGGTCTGGACTTTGACTGGGCCATTCTAATGCCGCGTACACACGACCGTTTTTAATGTCATTGAAAAAAAAAGGCATTTTTCTCAAGCCTGCCTTGCTCACACACTATCGTGGAAGAAAATGCTTGAGTAAAGCGCGGTGACGTACAACACGTACGACGGCACTATAAAAAGGGGAAGTTCCATTCGGATGGCGCCACCCTTCATGTTAGTAAAGTTTGTTTTTCAGCCTCGTGCTTTTCAGTCCGTTACAGCGTGACGAATGTGCTATCTCCATTACGGACGCTAGTTTTACCAGAACGAGCGCTCCCGTCTCATACTTGATTCTGAGCATGCGCATTTTTTTTTCACGTCGTTAAAGCCCACACACGTTTTTCATGACGAGAAAAACGACGACGTGAAAAACAACGAGAAAAATTAGAGCATGTTCCAATTTTCTCATGGCCATTTTTCATGTCGTGAAAAATGCTCTGAAGCCCACACACGATCATTTTTAATGACCATTTAAAAAAATTGCATTTTTCTCGTCATTAAAAACGGTAGTGTGTACGCGGCATAACACATGAATATGCTTTGATCTAAACCATTCCATTGTAGCTCTGGCTGTATGTTTAGGGTCGTTGTCCTGCTGGATGGTGAACCTCCACCATAGTCTCAAGTCTTTTGCAGACTCGAACAGGTTTTCTTCTAATGCCGCGTACACACGACCATTTTTCTCGTCGGGAAAAATGAAATTTTTTCTCTTTGACGAGAAAAACGACCGTGTGTGGGCTTTTGGTCATTTTTCACCGATGAGAAAAACGGCATGAATCACGACGAGAAAAATTAGAACATGCTCTAATTTTTCTCATCGTGATTCCCGCCGTTTTTTTCCGCGGCAGTTTTCCCATAGGGAAACACTGCCGCGAAGCCCACACACGGTCGTTTTTCTCGACAAAGAGAAAAATGTTGGGAAAAAACGGACGTGTGTAGGGAACCAAGCCGTTCCCTCGTTTTTCCCGTCATGATTCACGGTGGTGTTTTCACCGCCGTGAATCACGATCGTGTGTACGCGGCATAAGATTGTCCTGTATTTGGCTCCATCCATCTTCCCATCAACTCTGACCAGCTTCCCTGTCCCTGCTGAAGAAAAGCATCCCCACAACATGATGCTGCCACCACCATGTTTCAAGGTGGGGATGGTGTGTTCAGGGTGATGTGCAGTGTTAGTTTTCAGCCCACATATTTTTAGTGATACTTCCAAGTCCTCCCAGACTATATGGGGCGCAAAGTATTTCTTTTGGGTTCTGCAGCGAGTACCTCCTTCCGTTGGTTCCCGTCCCTAGGATATAGGGTCAAGTCTATTTTCTTCCCCTCCCCAGTAAAGCCAATGTCCAAACTGTGTCACTCCAACAGAGAGTTTATTTTATCTTCTGCTCAGGTAACAAGGGAAAAGTTGACGAGAGAAAAAGGTAGCAAGATTAGGAGGTAGGTCCAGGCACAAGATTTCTACTCACTCGTCACCACTCGATCCCGAGTGGGTCTAGCTCACCCGGATAGGTCCCTCTCACAGTCCTAGCAGCCGGAGTGGAGCTCGAACAATACTGTCACTTTGTCCCCTCCAGGGACGAGTTCAGGAGATCCCCTTAAATAGCAAGATCATGTTGCTCCTGAATCCAGAACATGGAATCCTTCCCTCTGACAGGTCACCAGGCCTCTCCCGAGACAGCGATCTCTTATCACTCGTCTCCTCTATGGGACCAATCTTCCCCCGGCATCCTCTCAGTCAGAGCGGGCCACCCTCACCTGGGCGCCCTGGGACTCCTTTTTCCTGAACAGGCCCCAGCCAAAAGGTGCTGGGCCCACATAGCTGAGTTGCAGCCTCAGGCTAAAGGTGCCTGAGGCCAATCCTCACGCGCACACTCCTGGCCTTGATGGCCGGAGCACGACCCGCTCCACCCGGGGGGTCCCTCCTTGAACTCACCCCCGGAATTCCACCCGGACCACGGCGTCTGCCCCTTTTGTACCCTCTCCCAGCATGCACAGCGGGTAGACCATGCCTACTGTACGGCTCCTGAAAGAGGACACTCAATCACGCCATTGTGTCACCTGTGGTTCGACCCTGGGCAACCGTGCCACCCGCAGGCCAAAGGGAAACTGCACACCAGACAACACCACAGCAGAGCAGAGTCCAATCTAACAAATCAAAGGCCCGAGCCAACTATTGTTCAGGCTGTCTCTTAAATTTGGGCATAGCGACCCCCTAAATTTAACGGTCCGCTACATAGTGTTTTGCTTTTTGGCCAAAAAGTTAAATTTGGTCTTATCTGACCAGAGCACCTTCTTCCACATGTTTTGCTGTGTCCCCCACATGGCTTCTCACAAACTGCAAATGGGACTTCTTATGGCTTTCTTTCTACAATGTCTTTCTTCTTGCCACTTTTCCATAAAGGCCGGATTTGTGGAATGCACGACTAATAGTTGTTCTGTGGACAGATTCTCCCACCTGAGTTGTGGATCACTGCAGCTCCTCCGGGGTTACCATGGGCCTCTTGGCTGCTTCTCTGATTAATGCTCTCTTTGTCCGGCCTGTCAGTTTAGGTGGACGGCCATGTCTTAGTAGGTTTGCAGTTGTGCCATACTCCTTCCATTTTCAGATGATGGATTGAACGGTGCTCTGTGAGATCTTCAAAGCTTGGTATATTTTTTTTATAACATAACCCCGCTTTAAACTTCTCCATAACTTTATCCCTGACCTGTCTGGTGTCTTCCTTGGCCTTCATGATGCTGTTTGTTCACTAAGGTTCTCTAACAAACCCCTGAGGGCTTCACAGAGCAGCTGTATTTATACTGAGAATAAATTACACACAGGTGGACTCTATTTACTAATTAGGTGACTTCAGAAGGCAATTGGTTCCACTAGATTTTAGTTAGGAGCATCAGAGTAAAGGGGGCTGAATACAAATGCACTCCACACTTTTCAGATATTTGAATGTAAGAAATTTTGAAAACCATTTATCATTTCCCTTCCACTTCACAATTATGTGCCACTTTGTGTTGGTCTATTGCAGAATATCCCAATAAAATACATTTATGTTTTTGGTTGCAGCATGACAAAATGCAGAAAAATTTCAAGAGGTATGAATACTTTTTCAAGGCACTGTAGGCAGTGAAAGTGGAATCACATGGAATAGAATTTCGGGTCAAGTCATAACAAAGCATCTCAAATGTAAGCAACACACTGCAATCAGTTCAATCAAGCTTTCAACACACAACTTAAAAGCCCGGTTCACACAGGGGCGGCACGACTTTGGGGGCGACTGCCGCAACGCCATCTCAAGACGACTTGAGACGCCCGGTTCAGGCGATTTGCATAATGACTTCTGTATAGAAGTCAATGCAAGTCGTCCCGAGTCGCCGCCAAAAGAAGTACAGGAACCTTTTTCTAAGTCGGAGCGACCTGAGTCGCTCCTATTAGAACGGTTCCATTCAACAGAGTGGGACGCGACTCCTCAGGCGACCGAGTCGCCCCTATGTGAACCGGGCCAAAGGGTACGTAAAAGGTAATTTATTTTTATTTTTTTAAATAACAAACATGTCATACTTACCTCCACTGTGCAGCTCGTTTTGCACAGTGGCCCTGAACCTGGTCTTCTGGAGTCCCCCGGCGGCTGTCTCGGCCCCCCCAGCAAGAACTCATCACCTTCATGCGAGCTCGCATGGTGAGGAGTTCTTGCGGGCGTGCTCCCGTGATACAGCCGGTGGCCATAGCTGCTCACTATCACTCGCCCCCACCCCCCGGTGCGCCGCGTCATTGGATGTGATTGACAGCAGCGCGAGCCAATGGCTGCGCTGCTTTCAATCAACCAATGAATGAGCCGAGAAGCAAGCGTGTTCACGGCACAGGACATTCGAGGGGTCAGGTAAGTAAAACAGGGGGGCTGGGGGGCCACTAATCCACAGATGTTTTTTCACCTTAATGCATAGAATGCATTAAGGTGAAAAAACTTTTACCTTTACAACCCCTTTAACGAAACTTCTAAAAGTAGCTTTATTGGTTGCAACAGCGCACTAGACTGGAAGTGCTCTGAAAAGTTTATTTCCTACATACAAAGCACTGAGACATGAATGAAACAAAGCTTTATTTTATTAACTGTGTATTAGATTCCGAACATGGCCTAACATGAAAAATGGAATAAATAATCACACCTTCAGGGTACAATAGCTAAGCCTGTGACACCAGCATGTATAATAGGTAGAGTGTTTGGCAGGGTGTTTTGTTAAATCTGCCTTTAATGTTTCCAAGATTCTGGCGTACTAAAAATCACAGAAACAAAACAGTTTGTTCTAGAAATTTCCCGGCCAGTAACAGGGTAGCAGAATTACTTTCTATCTATCTATAACAAAAAATATATACTGTATATGTATTCTCTTTCTGTGCTGAGAAGGAAATGGGTTGTGTACAGAGCCGTCTTTAACCGCTTCAGCCCCGGACCATTTTGGCTGGTTAAAGACCAAGCCACTTTTTGCGATTCGGCACTGCATCGCTTTAACTGACAATTGCGCGGTCGTGCGACGTAGCTCCCAAACAAAATTAACGTTCTTTTTTTGCCACAAATAGAGCTTTCTTTTGGTGGTATTTGATCACCTCTGCGGTTTTTATTTTTTGCGCTATAAACAAAAATAGAGCGACAATTTAAAAAAAAAAAACAATATTTTTTACTTTTGCTATAATAAATTTCCCCCAAAAATATATAAAAAAAATATTTGTTTTCCTCAGTTTAGGCCGATACGTATTCTTCTACATATTTTTGGTAAAAAAATTAAAATAAAAATATATCGCAAACAGCGTTTATTGATTGGTTTGCGCAAAAGTTATAGCGTTTACAAAAAAGGGGATAGTTTTATGGCATTTTTAATATTTTTTACTAGTAATGGCGGCGATCAGCGATTTTTTTCATGACTGCGACATTATGGCGGACTCATCGGACACTTCTGACATATTTTTGGGACCATTGTCATTTTTACAGCAATCAGTGCTATAAAAATGCATTGATTACTGTGAAAATGACACTGGCAGTGAAGGAGTTAACCACTAGGTGGCGCTGTAGGGGTTAAGTGTTTCCTGCATAGTGTTTCTTACTGTAGAGGGGGACGGGCTCTGTGTCACATGACACCGATCTCCGCTCCGAGTACACGGAGCCGAGATCAGCATCATTGTCACTAGTCAGAGCGGGGAGATGCTTGTTTACACAAGCATCTCCCTGCTCTATGCCTCCGTGAGACGATCGCGGGGATCCCCGCGGCGATCGAGTCCGCGGGACCCGCAGTCGGACTCATGGGGATGGCGGCAGGGTTGTGAGCGTGCAGCCGGTGGTGCGCTCGCGACCACACGGACAGGCACTTAAAGGGGACGTACAGGTACGTTGATGTGCCTGTCCGTGCCATTCTGCCGACGTATATGTACAGGAGGCGGTCAGCAAGTGGTTAAAGTGGTTGTAAACCCTCTGATACTACTTGCACCTACAGGTAAGCCTACATTAAGGCTTACCTGTAGGTGCTTGCAATATCTCCTTAACCTATTTGCAGGGTTCATACACATTTTTACCAATCAAATTCCATGACTTTTCCATGACTTCACGTAAATATTCATGCCCTTATATTTCATGAAATGTCTATGTATACATGTTAAATAAGAAGAAAATCCATGTCACACCCAGCATATTTTTACTAATATAAATTAGGGCTGTTACTGATTAAAATTTTTGTGTTCGATTAATCTTTTTTTTAAATCGATTAAACGACTAATTTTGATTAATTAATTATAACGCACATACAGATGCAACTACTTTTAGCTGATTTCCTTGCATTGCAACTCTGCATTAGTCAGTGGTAAATGTGGTATAAACACTGTATACAATCACCCGACACTAGTTAGTTTCCACAATCCATGACTTAACTTCACAGTTCACACAAATAAATTCAAACTGTAGCACTGACGTAAGTACAGTACAGACACCCCCAGTGCAGACCTCCCAGTACAGACACCCCCAGTGCAAACCTCCCAGTACAGACACCCCCAGTAGTACAGAAACCCCCAGTGCAGACCTCCCAGTACAGACACCCCCAGTAGTACAGAAACCCCCAGTGCAGACACCCCCAGTGCAGACCTCCCAGTACAGACACCCCCAGTGCAGACCTCCCAGTAGTACAGAAACCCCCAGTGCAGACACCCCCAGTGCAGATCTCCCAGTACAGACACCCCCAGTGCAGACCTCCCAGTACAGACACCCCCCAGTGCAGACACCCCCAGTGCAGGCACCCCCAGTAGTACAGACACCCCCAGTGCAGACCTCCCAGTACAGACACGCCCCAGTAATGCAGGCAGACACCCCCAGTAATGCAGGCACCCCCCCTTACAGACCTCAGAACAGCAATACACGGCGCGGTGTGTGTCCCTCGAGTTCTTGCTGACGTCAGCGTGCCGCTAAGCCGCCAATAGGCTGCTGCCGGGTGTACCAAGATGGCCGCGGCTCCGGAGCTAGGCCGAAGCCGCGGCCTTTCCTAATGGCCGAAGCTCCGGAGCGCTCCGCGGATCGCGCCGTGTGCCGATCAAAACAGGATGACCTGTTCGGATCACGGATCGCTTACGATCCGTTGCACGACTAGTAGTGACTAAAATATTCCAGGACTTTTCCAAAACTTAGTGGGGTTCAGTCATTTTCCAAAACTTTTCCAGGCCTGGAAAGTGCCATGTCAAAATCCCATGACTTTTCCAGGAATTTAATGACCGTACGAACCCTGTATATGGTTAAGGAGATATTTGCAGAAAATCTGGCACTGATGTCTACGGCGCATTCGCGCCGTAGACAATGGCGCAGGCGCACTGATCGCGCCGGGTCTTGAATGGGAAAGTGCCAGAAACGTGCATGCTCGGAAGTGACATCATCGCCGCTCCAGACAGTCACAGCGATACCCGGAAGTCACTCTGGGTATCATGGCGGCGGCGGAGGAAGAAGAGAGGAACGAGGGTCGCTTTGGGGGCTTCGATCTAAGGTAGGTAATTCATAATGGAGCTAGTATGCTAGACATACTAGCTCATTATGCCTTTGTCTTGCAGGCTATTTTATTTATAAAATTTTTGGGGGTTTACAACCACTTTAATGTTAATTGGACCCTGGGCAAAAAAAATCTTGCCCCCCCCCCCCCCCCCCCAATGCAATTTTGCTCTCCGTCTGCTCTGAGACATACAATAAATATCAGCTAGACTTTACAGTATCAGATCAGGCAGTGATTGCGATTGGTTGCCAGAGGTTACAGCATATCAATATCACTTACTGACTGGTTGCTAAAGGTTACAGCACACATTACGGCTCACTGATTAGTTGCTAGAGGTTACAGCACACAATTTCTTCTTGTTGATTGGTTGCTAGAGATTACTGTACAGTAATACTGCTCAGTGATTGGTTGCTAGAGGTTACAGCACATCATCTCTTCACTGCAGAGAGGCATGATATACATATGAATGTTGCCTTTATTTACATATGAATGCCGCCGGCCTCAGCTATTTACATATGAATGCTCCCGTTATTTACACATGAATGATGGTAATTTACATGTAAACACAGGGTCTGCAGGTGAGTCATCACAATAGGGCAGAGATGGGCAGCATTAGTAGCAGCACTTCACACTGAGATATCAGGACACAGCACAGGACTAAAACTTCAAGGGACAAGAGAATTTAAAACTGAGATAGTTGGCAAGTTTGAGGCAGCTGCTTTGGGCCCCACAATGACAGGGCCCAGGGCAGCTGCCCCTTTTGCCCTGCCTTAAAGACGGCCCTGGTTGTGTACCCACAAGTCCCTGGCCCGAACCCCAAACTCCACACTAAATCCTAAAGGGATCTTTAGTATTCAAGCCTTAAAAGCAGAGTAACACCCAAAAGTGGAAACTCCACTTATCAGCCTCCCCTTTCCCTCTGGGGAAATTTGGCACCTTTGGGGGGGGGGAGCGGGTACCTGTTTCTGACAGGTACCTGTAGCCACTTCTGAGAGATCCCGCTGCAGCAAGATCACTTGGAAGTTCGGCCTCCTTCCCCCACCACCAGGCCATTCAAAAAGTGCAGCACGCTTGGCGCATGCGCAGTAGGGTAGGGGCCGTGAAGCTGAAAGGCCTCACTGCCAGTCTCCCTTACCACGAATGGCGGCGGCAGCACCCGAGAGCTGATGGAAACATCGGCTGGGGTGTCGACATCGCTGGATTCCAGGACACGCAAGTGTCCTAATATTAAAAATCAGCAGCTACATTATGTGTAGCTGCGGACTTTAAATTTTTTGCTTACGGGGGGGGGGCAGAACTCTGCTTTAACATGCTATACATAAAGGCAACCTATTCACTTTGAATGGGGTAATTCCCAGACTGAGTTCTGGAGTTCAGAAACTTCAAAGAGTCTTGGGACCTGTGTTCAGGTCTTACTGGAGACCAACAGCAGACTCCGTGTGCAGGTTTGCACAGCCTTTATAAATCATTGACAGTAGCAGTAATTTAGGGTTCCACCCGACAGAAAGGAGGTTCCCTGCCAAGACCAGGGAGTGCTCCACTGCAGCAGGGAGTTGCGATTTTGGAAGCTTAGGCCATCGGAAGCGGAAGTTCTCTCCCCCCCCCTCTCAAAGTCTTCTGGGACACAATACAGGTCCAAGAAAACTGCGGGACCATTTATAGAGCACAGCACTACTAGCGCATGCGCAGTGGGCCACAAGCTGTCACAGCCAGGTGCTCACAGTAAAGATGCTAGCGCCGGTGAGGGAGGACACGGGAGAAAACAACTGGGGTGAGCACATCGCTGGATCCTAGGACAGGCGAGCGTGTGTTCATTGAAAGTCGGCAGCTACAGTTTTTGCAGCTGCTGACTTAACTTTCACTTAAGAGACTGGAGCTCCACTTTAACCTAGCCCAACATAAATAATACCCGAGAAGCTGCATGTGGACCAGCCGCACTGGAAGTTCTCTTTCTTGCCTTCTCTTTCTTCTTCTTGTTTACTATTTTTAGGATCCCAGGAAAATATTATTACCAAGGTCTTCATTCAGGTCCCACTACTTTGGGCTGCTAGAGGCCCTGAGCAGGCTTGGGCAGACTTCTGTGGTTCCATGAGCAGTTGGTCTTGCCCAGTATTAGATGTTGCATTGGAGGATGCTGGGAAGATAAAGATGGCAATGCAGTGAAGCTGAGGGCTTGTTAGATGTCAGTCTCCAGGCTAGCAAAATTCAGGGACAACGTTTTCTAGGTAATAAAGACTTTAAAAAAATAAAATAAAATGTGGCCATTGAAAACCCTACCCCAGGGGACTGCAGTTGCACTTTAATTCATGCAGTAATGACAGCTGACCTCACCATAAACTTCCTGCATAAGCAAGAAACATAAAAAAAAAAAAAAAAAAAAAAAAAAAAAAAAAAAATCGCATCTATTTAGGTAGTGCAGTGCTACCTATACTGTATGTTATTTGTTTGGGTCAAACAATCTAAGCATTTCCTAGTAGTGCACTGGGCAAATAAATGTGTTTTATTAGACAGGATGTTAGTGCAAACACATATGGCAAGGGTCATAGAGCAGATCCAAGAATTTCTGTTATTCCTAAGCCCCGTACACACGGTCGGACTTTTGGCCAACAAACTTCATTTTGAGCAAGTTGGACCAACAATCCGACCCGTGTGTACGCTCCATCGGACAAACTTTTTTTGCTTTTTTCTTGTTTTCATCGGACAAAAGTTCGGTCTGCGAACGGACAAACTTTTGCCCAACAAAAGTCAGATGGAGCAAAGTCCGACCGTGTGTACAGAAAACCATCGGACTTTTGAACGATGGACAAAACAACTAATGTTAAAATCAACCAACAATAGCAGAAGTTGACCAAAGGGTGGCGGTAAAGAGCAGAAAAACCGCGTGATGCTGCAAAAAGTTTTGGGAAAGTTTGCAGAAAAGTCAGAGCGTGTGTATACTATGGGTGTTCCCGACCAACTCCGTTCGGACAAAAAACCACGGAAAAGTCAGATGGAAGTCTGACCGTGTGTACGAGGCTTAAGCATCACAATCCGTACTAAAATAATACATGAAAAAATCTGCGCTGCAGCACTTAAAGGTGATTGTAAACGCTCACATTGTAAAACAACCTATTAGTTTAAAATAGAAATGAAATGCAAAACAGGTTTGTATAGATATAAAAAAAACACATTATAAATACATGGTTTTCCTTTTTTTAATAAGAGATCACATTCCCTCTGTTCTCAGCTGAATTAGAGCTGGGGGAGGAGAAGTAACAGTACACTGAGCTTCCCTGTGCATGGGTGTGCAGCAGGGGCGGGTCAGGACAAGTCTGATCACTGGAGGAGAGCACACCGAGTTCCCAGCATAGCTAGAGAACCCACCACGCTGTCCTCTGCTGCTTAGTGTGGTCAGTTTTGATCAGGAAAGCATAGGAACTGGGAGGAACACGAGGGATTTCACACAAAGGAAACAACACAAAGAGTCTAAAGACATGCTGGTAGTAGGTTAATCAGATCCTGTCTAAATTGGCCCTAGTATGTATAAATGTGAGTTAGGGACATAAGGTTGTAAGCTCCTTGAGGGCAGGGCCTGATGTGAATGTAAAATATATATGTAAAGCGCTACATAAATTGACAGCGCTTTATAAGTACCTGAAATAAATAAATACATATATAAAAAGAGAAGAGGAGACTTTATCATACAAGTACATGGTACAGCAGACACATATCAGGAATATGAAATGTTGGGGAAACATGCTTTAATTATAAGGGTATCTACACTTAAAGTTTCTCTCTATCCCCCAGCAAAGTCCCAAAAATACCCGATACCTTGATCCTGCAAGCCAAATCGACCCAATGCAGCTTCCTGTGATGATGTGGCAACAATGCTTCACTGCTCCTAAATGCAGAGCAGAGTGGTCTCCCTCGTGTAGGCGGTGTTAGCTTGCACTACAATGGGAGGACGGGATGTTGCAGGGGTCATAGTTATCCACGTTACCACTGATGATTCACAAGCTTGTAGCTTTTTAATCAGCATCTGACCACACCTCATCCTGCCCTCTGTATCCTGGATTGGCGGCAATGCCTCTTGCTGCTGAAACCCCTCTAACTGTGAGCTGCAGTGTCTAGGAGGGAGAGTCTATGAGACGCAAATGAAGGAGAATCTAGCTGAATCGTGAAGGAAGGGTAAGGGAAGTTTATTTATATACTTCATGGGACTTTATGTATCACCTAATAAAATGAGTTGGAATATATTTAGGCTGTCATACAGGAGCCTTTAGTTGTATTTTAACTTAGAACTATATTTTAGGTAAGGAGGTCTGGAATTGCCTCCCTTCTCATCCATAAAATTAAATGGCCCTTACAGGCTTTAGATGCTCGCTTGTTTACCCACCCTGGCCTGACCGTCACTAGACAAGGTTTGTAAAAGTAAGGAGGGCATTTAAACACAGCACACTTTATGTCGTCACGCCCTCTCCCTGAAATGCTGTATGTCAGACAGATGGTGACTGAAGAGGTATTCATCAACCAAAAAATAACAAAAACCCTACATAGCCACTGGGATTTTCCTATACAAATATAAGCGGAATAAGCCCTTACACAGAATCTGTTGGTTCTGGACACTTTCCAAAGACCTCTAAAGGGTACACTGTACAAAAAATAAAAAAATTCTAATTAAGAACAGACGTAAATCTGCACTGCAGGGACTTAACTCCTCGCCCTTCCATTCACACAATGCTGCCTTTAGTCTGCATGGGAAAGTTAAAGAAGAACGCCAGACCAAAAAAACAAAACCAACGTACTATAAATAGGCAACTTATAGCTGCTTCGTATCACCACTACTTCTCCCATCATTGTCCTCCAGTCACATAACCCTCTATACTCATGATACACATTTATGCCATTATATGATCTTTATTACTGCCTGTGTCTTCTTTTTCCATTGACACAATATGAATCAAGCAGAGAAAACATCCAAAATAAAAAAAATACCATGTTAGTGATCAGCAAATTTGGGAAGATTTTCCTCCTACTTCCATTCTAAAGACAGCCTAAAAGTTAAAGTGATACTAAACACACACAATATTTTAATTTACATTTTCCCTTCTATTTCTATACATGGATGATGGCACTGTAATTATTATAAACAAAAAAACATCTAAAGTTCATTTTTCCTAATCGATATACAGCTGTCACATGGCCCAGTTCCAGTGGCCACTGGTCCTTCAGCCGGGGGAGGGGCGGCAAACAAACCACCTGACCCTCCCCCCCTCCAGCACAGCCCCCCCCCCCCATGGTACTCACGAGGTCGGGCTTCGATGAGGACGGATCTCCAAGTTCATCCTCCCCCAGTACCAGACAATACGGTCGCTTCTCTTCTCGACCAATCGGATCTCAGGACCCGCTTCCTAATTGGGGGGGAGGAGAAGCAGGAAGACAATAGCGAATATTAATTCGCTATTGTCACTCAACTGGGTGGGCTCAGGGCGCAGTGCTCTGCACCCCGAGCCCACCCTTTTTTTAGGCCAATTAGAGCCTTAGACTCTAATCATGTGCTTCCTATGAGGGACTACGGGGACCTTATGCACATGTTCTGGAGATGTCCAAAACTTTTTAGGTATTGGTCTGAAATTCTGGAAGTAATTTCTCGGGTGTTCACTTTTCTTGTTCCAAAAACTCCTGCAGTGTGCCTGTTGGGTGCCTTGGATGAGGAGACATTGACTCCCTCTACTCACACAGCGATCATTCGTTTACTTTACATAGCTCGGAGATTGATAGCTCAGATCTGGATTACGCCCAGGGTACCCACCAGGCAACAATGGATTGACCAAGGGAACAAAATGCTTATAAGGGAGAAACTGACGTACCAACATAGAAATGCACCCCGTAAATTTTCCACAATGTGGCAGGATTGGTTGGATGTACCGGGCCTAGCGCCCCATCAGCTGGTCAAGGATAGGTTGTTACAAGGAAAGGCGTTGAGTTAAGAGGGATAAGTTTAATTTAACTGATAAAATGTATGTCCTCTGAAGGATGACTGCTGGCGAAGATAGGCTGGGCAGCCCAATTGACGGAGTTATATTCCCAGGGACCTGGGAATGGTTCTATTCTTCTGCTGTACATTATGTGCTGTAGGTTAAGTGTTTTCTGTGTTTGTTTCCCTTTTTTTTTTTTTGCTTCACAATGCCACTTCAATTAAAAGGATCTTTTGGTCTTTTTTTTTTTCCTTTTTGTTGATGTATAATTGTATTTTGACTGATTCAAAGGATCTCATATGCTGCATGATATCTCCTGTCTTTATGTCATTGTTTTGTATGACCTGTATGTGGCACTGTGGAATACCAAATAAAACTTTTTTCTCATTTAAAAAAAAAAAATCACGTGCTTCTAAAAAAAAAAAAAAAATCCATAGAAATCCATGCATCCGGCGCCCTGCATGCATGTAGATTAGGGGCCTGGCACATAGATTAGGGGGCAACGCCCCTGTGGCCCTAATAGACGGGCCGCCACTGCCCAGCTCTCTCCCAGCCTGTCTGCAGAGAAACATAAGCAGGAGGAGCTTCTAGTCCTCTGCTGCTGGTCACGTGTTCAAAAAAATAATAATAAATAAAAACCTTTGGGACACAGATTATTATTTTTTTTTTTTTACATCAATAAACTTTTTTACATTGTCATACAAATATATATTTGAAATCAAACCTTTCTTGCACATTTTTTGGCCCCATAGCTTTAGCGGGAGCACCTATAAACTGCTTGGAAAACGTGCATCTTCTTTTTTGCACGTTTTCCAGGCATTTCCATTTAAAAGGCTATAGGGCAGGGGTCTCCAAACTTTGTAAACAAGGGGCCAGTTTACTGTCCTCCGGGCTTTATGCGGGGCTGGGCTGTGGCCATTGGGAGAAGAAATTGTCCTGGCATCAGTGGAAGTAAACAATGCATCTTCAGTATTAAGGGGAGGAATAGTGCCCCGTCATTGGTGTCAGTGGGAGAAATAGTGCCCCGTCATTGGTGTCAGTGGGAGAAATAGTGCCCCGTCATTGGTGTCAGTGGGAGAAATAGTGCCCCGTCATTGGTGTCAGTGGGAGAAATAGTGCCCCGTCATTGGTGTCAGTGGGAGAAATAGTGCCCCGTCATTGGTGTCAGTGGGAGAAATAGTGCCCCGTCATTGGTGTCAGTGGGAGAAATAGTGCCCCGTCATTGGGAGAAATAGTGCCCCGTCATTGGTGTCAGTGGGAGAAATAGTGCCCCGTCATTGGTGTCAGTGGGAGAAATAGTGCCCCGTCATTGGTGTCAGTGGGAGAAATAGTGCCCCGTCATTGGTGTCAGTGGGAGAAATAGTGCCCCGTCATTGGTGTCAGTGGGAGAAATAGTGCCCCGTCATTGGTGTCAGTGGGAGAAATAGTGCCCCGTCATTGGTGTCAGTGGGAGAAATAGTGCCCCGTCATTGGTGTCAGTGGGAGAAATAGTGCCCCGTCATTGGTGTCAGTGGGAGGAATGGTGTCTTATCAGTGGAAGGAAAAGTGCCCCAAGGGCCTGATGAAGACAAGCAAAGAGCTGCATCTGGCCCTCGGGCCCCAGTTTGGAGACCACTGCTATAGGGCAAGAAAAGCATGATTCTGCTCATGGCATACGAACACACACAAAAAAAAAAAAAAAAAAAAAAACACCAGACTATGCTCATGCCAAGTGTAAATAATGGAATAAGCCATAAAACTAATGACACATGCTGAATTAGCCTTTCAAGGTTCAAGCACACTTTGCTATTTAATTTAAAAGCTTTCCTTGATTATCCATTCCAAACCTTCCAGTTCAGAAGACCAAGGCCTTTGGTTCAGATCCTTCAGAACGGCACCCATCAGGATTCTGAACCAGACAAACAACACATAATGAGAAGTGTTTACTCCTAGCTACCAAAGAATGGTGGACGGGACTATTCAGCTGCCGCAAATCTAGTTCTTTGGGCAAAATAAATTCCATTTGTGCTGCACTGCCAAACAGATGCCCACATGAATCCATGGTGCTAAGAGAACAATAGGCGGCATGGCTGCAATGTTGATCGCTTCAAGCCTCGACAATAATGTAGACTCAGAAAGACGAACAAAGAATTTCCATGTAAACAGGATCTTGGCATGGTTTCCTTTAGACTCCCACCCATCTGGGGTATCAACAGCACATGACTGAGAAAAGCATCTTTATCATTCTGTGCACGTCATAAACAAAACGCAATAAAGGGAAAAAAAACACAAAGAAATCGAATACAATAATAGCATATAAACCAACCCTGGTTCAAGAGATTAGCAAAAGGTTCTTTGGTATGCTCAAGTTTCCACAAGATGGGTTTTCTATACAAACACTGGAATAGTGGCCCTTATTTATTCTTTTCACAAATAAAAACTCTCTGTGCTGCTACACAGGAACCACCCAGAGCCAGGATTACAGTGAGAAAAGATGGTTATAGAATGTAAAGGAGAATCTGTTTTAATGAAGTATATCTAGACCAGCCTTTCTCAACCTTTTCAACACAGAGGAACCCTTGAAATAGTTCTCCGGACTCGGGGAACCCCTGCTAAAATTGAGAAATCTACAACTCATGATACATTAGTGTGATGGTTAGTGGGAAGGATGGTCCTTACACTTGTGGCAATTGGGAAGAATTATCCTTACAGATAGCTAAAAAGATCAATGGGGTCAGTGTGAACTTATCTGAGAGGCAGAAATTGCCCAATGCTGAAGGAACCCCTAACAACCTCTGGAGGAACCCTAGTTGAGAATCACTGATCTAGACTCATGAACAAAAATTAAATATAATGGAGGCTTACCAGCCTTGGATGTGCTGGCTGCATTTGTTTTAATTATTATATATTATTATTTTATTTCTTTTAATGTTTTATTTTATTATTATTTTAGGCTTCTTTCTTTATGTTTTCACGTGGTGATCCTGCCAATAACATACTTCCTCTCCAAGGGTGACAACACACCCTGACCGTACTATAGAGAGGAGGCATTGCTAGGACAAGAAGTGTTTTGGGCCTACAGAACTACACCCCCCCTTTCCATATCCATAAAATAGAGGTGGTGCTCTGTTGCCCACAGAGGTGAACTAGGCAGGAGTGTTATTAGCTCACCACAGGAACGTAATACCTTTTTGATGTCAGACAGGTTTACCTGGGGTTTTCTATTGCACTTTTCAAAGAGATATATACAGTATACCATTGAAGGTAATTTGTTATAACAGAGCAAAATGGAGCAATTAGGGAAATTCACGGAGACCCCATTTAAGGAACACTTTAAATGGTTCCAGCTCTCTCCATCTGTGTCCAAAAGCAAGAGGTCTACCTTTGGTCCCCATTCACATAAGACGATATGAAATCACGGGCAGAATTGCTGCAATTCTGCCTGCTATTCCAAATCGCAGCAGACCATTTGACGCACATTTGAGTGCCATTATTCTTAATTGTGGCAAAACAAGAGGTTAAAAATTAAAGATCGCTAACCAAAAAGGAGCAGGAGCTTCCTTTGGGCGAAAAACTTGCATAAAAGTAAATGGACTGCCCCATTTGCAACACGCATTTGTGTGTGTAAATCGCGCTTTAAAAATCATGAGCGGGAACGCTCGTTCCTACTATGCAAGGTCTGAGTGGGGCCCAAGATGGCAGATAATGGGAGATCATATGATCCATATTTCATTACACATTCCACATACATTAAAAGGGGTTGTAAAGCGTCGTGTTTTTTCACCTTAATGCATCCTATGCATTAAAGTGGTTGTAAACCCCGGTACACTATTTCTAGTTTTCACTTATTATGGTTCTCTATGTTATTACAGTGCTCGTGCAATGTATTAGTTGTAAAAATGATGCCCGCAAATACCTTTTATTGTTTATTGTCTTCTCTCTTTATTTCCGGGTATCCAAATCCCCATTGCTACTCCTGTTCTTTGAACTAATTCTGACGTCACTTCCGCTCTTACTAGGTCCCTGTCAGGAAATCTCACGCATGCGCGCCGTAATCAAGCCTCGATCTGGATAGCGGTTACCGCGACAACCAGTATACTACAGACTTCTGTTTCTTTTTCACACCCCTTTTGTGACGTCTTCTATAGTCACAAGGGGGAGTAGAAGGAAGTGTGGGTGGTTTTTAATAGCGCAAGACTTCTCCTCTGTGTCTGACAGAGGGGAAGTTCTCGCATACTAATTTCCGGAATTGAAGTGAATGAAAACCGGCTAGAATTACTTGCCGGTTTTTCACGCTGTCATCTGCGCATGCGCGGTGACGTCATCGCAAACAAAAAATATAATTTTCAAAGAAAGTACAGCGGTGAGTACAGTGACACAGGCAGCGATCAGCTGCCTGTGTTAGGTGTAATATATTTAGGCAATGTTGTTCTAGAGGGTTTACAACCACTTTAAGGTGAAAAAACACCTGGCAATCACCAGCCCCCCAGTTTTACTTACCTGAGCCCTGGAATTTCACCCAGTGGAGACGCGCTCTTCCTCTTCCCGGGATTCTCGGCTCTTGATTGGATAGATTGATAGCAGCGCAGCCATTGGTCCCCGCTGCTGTCAATGAAATCCAATGACGTGGGTGCCGGGGGGCAGGGCCGAGACATACATTCGGCTTTGGACGCCGAATGATGGACTCGGGATCACGCCTGCAAGGTAACCCCCCGGGAGAACGCTTCTCCTAGGGCACAGGTGTCAAACACAAGGCCCGCGGGCCGAATCTGGTCCTCCATGCCATTTCATGTGGCCCTCACACCTCAGCAGTCATCAGCAGAGAGGACAAGACTCCTCCACCAGATCCTGCACTTCTCTATCCAGCCCTCTTGGTAGCAGCACAAGGCAAGGGGGTGCACTAGGGATAGTGGGGGGGGGGATCCGCGACTTCTGATGGTGGGGGGCTCTTGACATCTAAAATAAGGGGGGTGGGGTGCTGATACAACCAGCCCTTTGAGGGCAACCATAATGCTGATGTGGCCCGCAAGAAAATGGAGTTTGACACCCCTGTCCTAGGGGGTTATCTGATGAGAGGAGGAGCTGCAAGAGCCGCCGAGGGACCCCAGAAGACGAGGATCGGGACCACTCTGTGCAAAACGAGCTGCACAGTGGAGGTAAGCATGACATGTTTGTTATAAAAAATAAAAAAAAAACGTGAAGCTTTACAATCACTTTTATATAAAAAAAATAAAATAGAATGCATTACGCCAAACATGTGAACGCACTTAAACGCGTATGTAAAATGAAACGCTATCGAGGGGAGGAAGAAAAAAAAAACATCCTGTACACAAGGCCTAAATCTGACTTTTCTACTCTCCACTTCTCATACATGAAGGACTACTGCTACAATGTCACATGTTCTACTGGGAAATACAAATATTTGTCCCATGTGATGGCACACAGTGCATGCGATATTTGTATTTTTCAGATTTCCTATGCCAGCTTCTCCCAAACAAAAAGGGGGGCCCTAAGAAATCAATATGACCTCACGCACACTGCAGCTGTCGAATGCCCATTTTACAGACATTTGACATTTTTTTTCTTCCCCTAAACGCCTCTCTATGTTAGCCTATGTGATTTCCCACATAGGCTTTTAGAGAAGTGTAGGGGCAGGGGCGTTCAGGGGCAGAAACCATCGGGTCTAAATGCACCTAAACACGAGGAACGTTTAGCTCTTGAGCGTTTATTTTAACGGCCAGAATAAATTATTTTTCTGGCCAATGAAATTAATAAATGCCCAAACGCTTGACGCTCCTGAACGCATATAAGCGTGATTAAAAAGAACGGCTTTGGGTGCTTTTTTAACACTGCTTTTCTACTGCTAGGAGAAAAGCGTTCAGAAAGGCCTGGTGTGCCTGAGGCCTAATTGTATACAGCTGACTACACATTATACAACTTTTAGCCCTGGCTCCCATTGCAGCAGTGTCAAAATTGCATGTCAAATCAGTGACATTTGCAGGCAATGGCATCGTCCTAATCGGTGCGACGCCGCATCTGCGGCACTGCACAGATTTCAAAAAGTAGTTTCTGTACTACTTTTTGCTATTTCGGGCCACGATTTACATTGACATCTGTGCAGAAACCTGAAATCATGGCCAAAATCAGGACTGACAGGTGGGAGTGAAATTGTGCGAGTTCAGCTGAACTCCCACGGCTTCATTCCCGCAGCCCAGTGTGAACCTGGGCCTTAGCCCTAGTTCCCATTGCAGCGATTTGGCATGTCCTGTGATAGTTGTCCTGTGGACAGATTCTCCCACCTGAGCTATGGATCTCTGCAGCTCCTCCAGAGTTACCATGGGCCTCTTGGCTGCTTCTCTGATTAATGCTCTCCTTGTCTGGCCTGTCAGTTTAGGTGGACAGCCATGTCTTGGTAGGTTTCCAGTTGTGCCATACTATTTCCATTTTCAGATGATGGATTGAACAGTGCTCTGTGAGATGTTCAAAGCTTTGGATATTTTTTTTATAACCTAATCCTGCTTTAGCCCAGGTTCACACTGCTGCGAGATTGAAATTGTGCGAGTTCACCTGAACTCGCACAATTTCATTTCTGCATGTCAGTGCGACGATCTCAGAGATATCTGTGTGGTTTCCCGCACAGATGTCTATAGAAATCGCACCTGAAAAAAAAAAAAAAAAAAAATTGCCAAAGGTAGTACAGAAACTACTTTTGGGAATAAATGTGGTGCCGCAAAGTCAGCGTCGCACTGATTCGAAGGGTTCCATTGCGGGCAATAACCACTGATTTGTCAAATCGCATCAATGTGAACCAGGGCTTAAACTTCTCCACAACTTTATCCCTGACCTGTCTGGTGTGTTCATTGGCCTTCATGCTGTTTGTTTACTAAGGTTCTCTAACAAACCTCTGAGGGCTTCACAGAACAGCTGTATTCATACTGAGAATAAATTACACACAGGTGGACTCTATTTACTAATTACGTGACTTCTGAAGGCAATTGGTTCCACTAGATTTTAGTTAGGAGAGTAAAGGGGGCTGAATACAAATGCACGCTATACTTTTCAGATATTTGTAAAAAAAAAAAAAAAAAAAAAAAATTTTACATTTTCCTTCCACTCCACAATTATGAATCACTTTGTGTTGGTCTATCACATAAAATGCCAATAAAATACAATTACGTTTTTGGTTATAACATGACAAAATGTGGAATATTTCAAGGGGTATGAATACTTTTTCAAGGCACTGTAATAGGAGGTCAAACCTAAACTTTCAAATTGTATGTAATGAGGCAGGCCCTTGCACTACATAGTTGAAGGTAAATCTAAAGGAAATAACAAAAAAAATATATATATATATATATATATATATATATATATATATATATATGTATAATGTGTAGCCAGTTTTAGCGCCAAAGCATTGTTAGCTGCAGCAGGCCTATCTATCCCTGACAATAAGCAATGCATAGAAAAGAGCCTGCTATACAGGTTCTGTATACTCAGCAAAGATAAGAAGGGAGGGGTTAAAGAACACAAGACACACACACTGTGTGCCTACTATATATGTGTCCTACAAGGAACTAGAAACATTGCAAACCTGTGGGGGCTTGTGAACTGACCCTTTAAATTGTTACTAAACCCACAACAGTAAAATCAGTGTATATATATACACACACACACACACAGTAAAGCACGCTCGTTATACTCACTGTGAAACCTAAGGGGTTAATCCTCTACATTGTGTAAAAAGGCTGTTTGATCCTGTCTTCTCTGATCCTTCCCTTTTCCACTGTACCCAGATTCATCTCATGATAAGACCGAGTCTTTAGAGTCACTCTGCACATGCTCCGTTTGGTGTGTATTTCTAGAGTGTTTTTTTTTTTTTTGTGAGTGCATGTGATCAGCACAGGGCCAATCAGCACTGTCCAGACAGAGGTTCAGGGGTCCTGCAGCCTCATAGGACAGTCAGGGGAGAATGAAAACTCCTCTTACAAGCTTTAAACCAGTGCCCTGCTGGACACTGATAGAAGTCACAAGACTGCTCTAACTGCTGATGAGTATTTAGCAGTTTATATTTACTAAAATAATTGCATTTCCATGTCCTGTGTACTGTTGGAGACCAGATATAGTGAATGCAGGGCCCTGGGTTTAGGAACGCTTTAAAGTAGCTGTAAAAGCAGAAGTTTTTTTTTTCTTATCTTAATGCATTCTATGCATTAAGATAAAAAGCCTTCTTTGTGCAGCAACCCCCCTAATACTTACCTGAGGCCATCTCGATCCATCGATGTTACACGAGAGACACGCCGGCCCGAGACTCTCCCTCCTCATTGGCTGAGACAGCAGTGAAGTGCCATTGGCTCCCGCTGCTGACAATCAGTCAGTGAGCCAATGAGGAAAGAGAGGGGGCGGGGCGGGCCGTGGCTCCATGTCTGAATGGAGACAGGGAGCTGCGGCTCGGGTCCCCCCATAGCAAGCTGTTTGCTGTGGGGGCACTTGGCAGGAGAAAGGGGCCAGGAGCACCGAAGAGGGACCCGAGAAGAGGAGAATCTGGGCTGCTCTGTCCAACTTCCATGCAACTTCAATGAACGGGATCCGACAATACCAGGCCCTTTAAGTCTGGTAAGAAACCTAAGGGGGGGAACCCCACGCCAAAAAAAAAAAACCTGTGTGGGGTCCACCCCAAAATCGATATCAGACCCTTATCCGAGCACGGAGCCCGGCAGGTCAGGAAAGTGGGGGGGGGGAGAAGACGATTGCGCCCGCTCCCCCCCCCCCGAACCATACCAGGCCACATGCCCTTAACATGGGGGGTGGGTGCTTTGGGGCAAAGGGGGGCTCTGTGCCCCCCACCCCAAAGCACCTTGTCCCCATGTTGATGGGGACAAGGGCTTCTTCCCGACAACCCTGGGCGGTGGTTGTGGGGGTCTGCAGACAGAGGGCTTATCAGAATCTGGAAACCCCCTTTAACAAGGGGGCCCCCAGAATCCGGCCCCCCAACCTATGTGAATGAGTATGGGGTACGCTGCACCCCTACTCATTCACCCAAGAAAGTGTCAAAAATAAACAGTACACAGTCCTTTATTAAAAATTAAGAATGTCCCCTGTCATAGCTCCAACGTGTCTTCTTTATCAGGTTCTTCTCCCTTAGCTGGCTCCTGCTGTTGTGTCAGCTCCCGTTGTCTGCCATTCCTTATATAGCCATGGGGCATGACCACCCGGTGACGTCATCCAGAGACCCTCCCTATTGTGACGGGCATGATTATTATTATTATTATTATTATTATTCAGGATTTATATAGCGCCAACAGTTTGCGCAGCGCTTTACAACATCAGGGAAGACAGTACAATCACAATACAATTCAAAACAGAGGGTGACGTTGCAAAGGGGGCAAGGTCTCAGAATGACGTCCTTGGATGGCCACGCCCCATGGCTATATAAGAAATGGCAGACAGCAGGAGCCAACTCAACAGCGGGAGCCAACGGAGGGAGAAGAACCAGAGCTGGAGGGAGAAGACACATTGGAGCTACAACAGGGGAAATTCTTCATTTTTAATAATGAACTTTGTCAAAAACTTGTGTACTGTATATTTATTTTTGACACTTTATTAGGTGAATGAGTAGTTCCATCACCGCCCCCCCCCCCTTTCCTGACCTGCCGGGCTGCGTGCTCGGATAAGGGTCTGGTATGGATTTTGGGGGGGACCCCACGGTTTGTTTTCATTTTGGCATGGGGTTCCCCTTCAAGATCTTCAGAGGAGGACAAGTCGCATGCACCAAGTCGGATCAGTTAAGATGATGATCCAACTTGGATGCAACTTAAGCCTCGTACACACGGTCGGACTTCCATCGGACTTTTCCGTGGATTTTTGTCCGAACAGAGTTGGTTGGGAACACCCATAGCATACACACACTCTGACTTTTCTGCAAACTTTCTTAAAACTTCTTACAACATCGCGGGTTTTTTCTGCTCTTTTCTGATCTTTACTGCCACCCTTTGGTCAACTTCTGCTATTGCTGATTGATTTTAACATTAGTTGTTTTGTCCATCAGACTAAAGTCCGATGGTTTTCCGTACACACGGTAGGACTTTGCTCCATCGGACTTTTGTTGGGCAAAAGTTTGTCCGTTTGCAGACCCAACTTTTGTCCGATGAAATCCAAAACCAAACGAAAAAAGTTTGTCCGATGGAGCGTACACACGGTCGGATTGTTGGTCCAACTTGCTTAAAACGAAGTTTGTTGGGCAAAAGTCCGACCGTGTGTACGGGGCTTTACATTCAAATCAATGGGCTGAAATCATGCCCAAGTCGGACCAAAGTAGTGCAGGAACCTTTTTCCATGTCAGACTAGTTAAGACGGCTATCATAAGGAATAATTGATTTATACATTTCATGCAACATGTGCTCCCAAAGTCAGACTGCATGTCCCATCAGTGTGAACCGGACCTTAGCCCAGGTTCACACTGGGCTGCGAGAGTGAAGCCGTGCGAGTTCAGCTGAACTCGCACAATTTCGCTCCCGCTGGTCAGTCCCGATTTCGGCCGCGATTACAGAGACATCTGTGCAGGTTTCTGCCCAGATGTCAATGTAAATCGCAGGCCAAAAATCGCAAAAAGGTAGTACAGAAACTACTTTTTGAAATCGGTGCAGCGCCGCAGATGCGGCGTCGCACCGATTAGGACGATGCCATTGCCGGCAATTTGCGGCAAATACCGCCGTTTTGACATGTGATTTGGCATGCCAAATTGCATATCAAAACGCACCAGTGTGAACCAGGGCTTATTGTCAAAGCTGAAGTTAGAAGCTGATAGGTTACTATGCACAGCTGCACCAGATTGTGTGTGCTCCAGGTTCAGTCAATCTCCCCCATAAGCCTACATAGGAGTGCTTTTACATGCTGGGAAAAAAAAAAAAACATCAAACGCCTGTAAAAGAGGCACTTTTAGGCCCTGTGTGAATGAGACCTAAAGGGGAAAAAAAGAGTTGGAGGAAGCCCTGGGAACAGGTAAGCAGCTAACACTGCCCATCCCTACATTGTACACAGACTAATCCTTCATTGGCATGAGTATCTGATCTCCTAATTGTCCAGCTTACTGCACCTCTAATTGCCTAACAGTAGAAGTGTGACACCTCTCTAAGTGATCCTAATGAAATATTCATACATATAGTTAGACAGACGCTAGAACATGATACTCTGTAGGAACACAAGCTCCTGTAGACTCATCAAAAGTCTAAAGCAGAACTCCAGCCAAAAAAAAAAAATCATCGATTATCAGATAAAATAAATCAGCTCTGACTGCAATATTCACCTTAAAGCTGAAGCTCTCCTCTGGCGTACTTCTTTTCTGCCATAAAGTGACTTCAGACTTCTGGGTTAAATGACAGCCAATATTATTCAATCCACTTCCTCTGAGTCCCGGCTCCAGCCTGTGACTGGACAGTGAAAGGAGAAACAGCACAGCGGGGAGCTAATCTCTGTCACTTTGCTCTCTCCTCCTATGAGCATTCTCCTGGCCAGCACAGAAACCGATTGGGTCTTTGTGCTGCTTTTTCATCTACCACTCAGCCCTGCTGTGCATGAACTGCAAGAGGCCAATTCCAAATCACATCAGGGCCTGACTCTGCTTGTATTAGAGAAAAAAAAAGCATTTTATGCTGTATTAATAACACAGAACTGCATAAAGTTATGCATTTTATATTTGCCTGGAGCTTTAATGTTCATGTCATGTTTTGTTTGTGAATACATAAGGTTAGGTCAGTTCCTACATCAGATGCAGTAATGCAGACAAGTAATTTGCACAATTTCCTACCTCAACCCATGAGCCTTGCAGTGGCTTTTCCGCACACGGTGGCTGTCTGCAGAGACAACTAACTATTCTGTATGTGGAATGAAGGTGTCCATACTCACTAACTTAGTGAAGTATGTGCAGGCCTTTTTTTTCAGCAGGAACGCGGGGGAACGCAGTTGCGGCACCTCCAGCACTGAATGTATGTGGGGTGTGTTGGAGCTGGCTGCTGGGGGATCTATTGTCACAGGTGGGGATCTGTTTTTGTGTGAGGGTCTATTGTTGCTCGAGGATTCCCATGTTGCTGGTAGGGATCTATTGTTGAGGGAGAGGTCTATTGTTGCTGGCTGCTGGAGAGTATATTGATGCTGGCTGCTGGGAGATCTGTTGTTGCTACTGGGGGGTCTAATGTTGCTGGGGTGGATCTTTTGTGGTTGGGTGTGGTATTTTGTTGTGGGTGCTCCATTGTTGCTGGGGTGGGATCTATTGTTGTGGGGGCGGAGTCAATTGTTGCTGGGGATCTATTGTTTTGTGGGGTCTATTGTTGCTGGCTGTAGTGGATCTATTTTACTGCTTTTCTTGTTATCAGTAACAAATTCCTTACAACTTATTTAGCACCACAAAATGATACTTGGCTCTGTACTCTCTAAAAGTGGAGGACTGGAGGTGTAGGGGTGGAACCAAGGGACAGTGCTCAGAGGTGGGTAGGGGTGGAGACAAGGGGGGAGTTCCTGTACTTGTTCTCTGAGAAAAAAAGCCATGGGTATGGGCAACTGTGACAGATTTCTTGGTACCTAGAGATTCAGAGCAGGCAAACGCACTGCATTTGCAATCTGTGTTTGGGTGTCGCCAGGAATACACTGACACACGCAGCAGATCGCACACCCAGTGTTGTATGAGCGCGGTGCAGGAAACATCCACAGAATCATAGGTGTGCGCAGTCTATTGCATTAGGGTGTGCACCCCAAAGCCCAAACACACACTACTGAACACTCACGATGTTCATTCAGAAAGGGAAGGGGATGGTCATTTACATATTTACCAGCCCCTTCCTCCACTCATCCTAAAACATCCTTGCAGCAACAGCTGTCTGGAGAGGAGGGAAGCTGGTAGCACTGCAGGGGGCAGGAGGGAGCCAGGGAAGTAGGCGGAATCTGTGCTCTAAAGGGTTATTATGCACAGAATGCAGGTGTCCCGCACTGCGTTCTAGTGTGAGCGGCTCTAAATCCTGCTGCATGTTTAAGGCCTTGTTCACAACAGAGACGTGTGTTTTTTTCAACACCTGACTCTCCAAAGACACAAAGAAAACGTTTTCCATGTTCACACCACAACACTGGTATCAGGAGCAGATTTTTTTCTGCGCAGGAATATGCAACATGTATGCATTTTTCTTAGCATAAGAAAAACTCATGTGACACCAACAGTGTGTTGTGAATCAGGCACATAGAAAACAATTCCATGTTCTTGCAGATCCTTTATGTTGCATATTTCTGCGCCAAAAAAAAAAAACCTAGCATGACACCAACATTAAGGTGAAAAACCTTCAGCCCTGCAAAGCCCCCCCCCCCCCCCCTCATTTACTTACCTGAACCCGATTGTTCCATCGACAGGGACGAGCACAGCAGCTCCAGCCGCTGTTTCCGGTCCTCATTGGATAGATTGATAGCAGCGCAGCCATTGGCCAGGGGGCCGTGTCCTGCTGTCTGTGTCAATGGACGCAGCAGAAGGACTCAGGAGCATGCCCGCACTAGTGCCCCCTTGGAATGGTCTCTGAGGGGGCAGTCGATGTGGGGTGAAGCCAGGAGCGCTGCTGGGGGACCCCAGAAGAGGAGGATCGGGGCCACTCTGTGCAAAACCCTTGCACAGAGGAGGTAAAGTATGACCTGTTTGTTATTTAAAAAATAAAAACGAACCTTTACAAACCCTTAAGGCCCCATTCACACAGGGGCGGCACGACTTCTGGGGGCGACCTGGGCGGCGCGATCTCAAGACAACTTGAGACGCCCGCCGAGGCGATTTGCATAAAGACTTCTGTATAGAAGTCAATGCAGGTCGCCTTGGGTCGCCCCCAAAAGTAGTACAGGAACCTTTTTCTAAGTCGGAGCGACCTGAGTCGCTCCTATTAGAACGGTTCCATTGAACAGCGTGGGTCGCGACTCGTCAGGCGACCGAGTCGCCCCTCTGTGAACCGGGCCTTAAAGACTAAGCCTTTTTCTGACACTTGTAGCCTACAAGTTAAAAATCTGTATTTTTTGCAAGAAAATTACTTTGAACCCCCAAACACATATTTTATAGAATAAAATGGCTGTCGTTGCAATCTTTTATGTCACACTATTTGCGTAGCAGTCTTTTAAATGCAATTTGTTTGAGAAAAAATACAATTCAATGAATTTAAAAAAACTGTGAAGTTAGCTCAATTATTTTGTGTAATGTGAAAGATGATGTTACGCTGTGAGAATCGTGAGAGAGATTGGTGATCTTTATTCCAAGCAAAAAAATTTTGACTCATTTTATCCAGAATCGTGCAGCTGTAATGTATAGTGTGAATGAGGCGGAGAAAAAAAAATGTAAGTAAAGCTAAAAATTGTAATGCACCGCACTGAAAATGTTGTTTGCTTTTTCTAAGGCGACGATACTAATGGGACCCCATATGGTGACTGCATTGTACCTTATCTAGTTCATCTCTGATGTGACCTTCTGATCGACTAGCAAAATCAGGTCAAGAGGTGTCTTTTTGAACTTCCTGAGACACTAATGGATGTGAAAAACGAGCTCGCCATACAAAACAACCGCATGCTTTCTGTGCACAGACAACACAATGACATGGTGTGAGCCTGATCGGTCTATACTATCCTGTGCAAAGAGAGAGCGAATCAAGTCCTGGAAATGCTTGATGCCGGGCTGTCTCTTGCTTTTTGAGTCGTTGACCCTGACAAAAGCATGCAGCTTGGTAAAGTAAGGCTTCACCAAAAAAAAAAAAAAAAAAGCATGGCGGTCAGGCGTTTCTCATCTAAAAGGTGTGAAGTGCTGCTGAAAAGGGGGAGAGACGCTGTTTGAGCGGAAACGAGTGACAAAACGCTTGAAAAGACGCTCTGAAAAAAAATCTCATGTCGCACTTTCCAGGCGTTTCCGATGAAGTCAATGGGGACAAAAACGCTCAATTCTGCCTGAAAAGGAGCTCATGTACTTTTGTGAGTGACAGGCGTTTTGCTACAAGCAACAGGACGCTCAGGTGTGAACTGAGGCTACTGAGAAAAATTAGTTTTTACTTGAACGTTCTTGAGCTTCAAGCTCCAAAACACACTGCCTAAGGGGTCACCAACAACGCCGAGTGTCAAGGATCAGCGAGATAAGTAAAAGTGCTTGTTACGGCTACCCTAGACTTAAAGTGTTACTAAACCCAGGAACCTGCATTCACTATATCTGGTCTCCCACAGTACTAGACATGTGCATTCGTTTTCGTCCGAATGCATTTTCGTCTGAATTTCAGCTATTTTCGTTTTAACAAACGAAAACAAAAGCACAGAATCCAAAAACCGAAAAGATCCGACATAAAAAAAAATGCTTTATTTTTGTTTTCGTTGCGACAACAGTTCGATATAGATAGGAGATTCGACGTGACGCTGACAATAACAATCTGTGTCTATCGAACCTGTGGTCGAATGTACCTAACCTTAACCTTAGACAACGGCGCATTCATGGGGTTAACCCCATTCACAAATTCGGCTAGTTCCCAGCAATGCTTGGGCTTAGCCGAATTTGACAGCTCCTGCGCGCATGCGCGGAGTCACGTCTTCGCCGCTCCGGCCAATCACAGCGCCGGAGCGGCGCTGTGATTGGCTGGAGCGGCGATACCCGGAAGTAACATTCCGGCTATCGCCGCAGCGATGGCTGCGGCTGGAGAGAGGGACACGGACGGCTTTGGGGGCCCCGATCTAAGGTAAGTGGTACATAATGAGCTAGTATGCTAGTCATACTAGCTCATTATAGCTTTGTTTTGCAGGTGAGCTACAAAAAAAAAAAATTTTAGATGGGTTTACAACCACTTTAACTCTATTAGTCCAAGATTATTCGACATAGAGAGAAAAGATTCGACATTATAGAGAGAAAAGATCGCTGCTGGAATTGGGTGGGGGAAGTAAAATAAAAATAATGAGGATGATGAATGTTATTGGCTGATTGTAACCAAAGAGGAGGAGCAGTAAAATAGCTAGAACTAACTTGACAATTCAACATGAACGACGAAGATTCGACAAAGCATCGAAAAACATACAAACGTCGAATCTGTCATTGAAGGCTTATGGTGTCTGTCGAAAGTTCAAAGAAGATTCGACGGTGCAGCAAAACTGTACGACGCTGCAATTGTACATTTCCGGTCAAATGCATCCGCCCATAGGCTATAGAAGAATTCTAATGTTGGTTGACTAGTATTAGTAATTAATAAATATAATTATTACTAGTCATACAACATTAGAATTCTACTATAGCTTGTAGGCGGAACATTTGACCGGAAATGTATGATTGCGGTGTTGTACAGTTTCGCTGCTCCGTTGAATCTTCTTTGAACATTCGACAGACACCATAATCCTTCAATGACAGATTCGACCTTAATTAATTCAGATTTTCGGACGAATGCAATTTCTAACGAAAAACAAAATAAATAAAAACGTATTTCGGGAGTAACTAAATAAATTTATTTTTGGGACGAAAAAGAAATTCCGAAACAAAATATTTCAGTGTGCACATGTCTACACAGTACACAGAACTGCAATAGTTTTAGTAAATCTAAACTGCTAAATACCGTATATACTCGAGTTTTTCAGCACATTTTTTTTGTGCTGAAAATGCCCCCCTCGGCTTATACTCGAGTCACCTTTTTGCGCCTAATCTCCCGGATTTTGGGGACCCAGTACTAGCTGGCTGTAGGTCCCCTGGATCCCAAACTTGGCACACATGTAGCCCCACTCTTCCTCTACAAGTGTGCAAAGTTTGTTGTTCAGGCGACCTACGACCGGGGAGTACCGGCTAGTCGTAGGTCCCCTGGACCCGAAACCTGGCACACATATAGCCCCATTTCTCCTTTACAGGTGTGCAAAGTTTTTTGTCTGGGGAACCTACGGCCGGGGAGCACTGATTTTTCAAACCGGGCACCCCTTCCATAGACTCCCATGTTAAACATCAGTCTAGTCATGGGCACAGTGAGGCAGGGACACAGTAAGGAGGGGCACAGTGAGGCAGGGGCACAGTGAGGCAGGGGCATGGGCACAGTGAGGCATGCAGATGGACACCCTAAAATTAGGTGCCTCGGCTTATATTCGGGTCGGCTTATACTCGAGTATATACGGTACCTTTACTCATCAGCAGTATATAACAGTCTTGTGACTTCTATCAGTGTCTGGTTAAAGCTTGTAGGAGGAGTTTTCATTCTACTTTGACTGTCCTATGAGACTGCATGACTCCTGACCCTCTGTCTGGACAGTGCTGATTGGCCCTGTGCTGATCACACGCACCCTCCCAAGGAAAAATACTTTTTAGCAATACACACCAAGCTGAGCACTCCAAAGGCTCTCTCTTATTAGGAGCTGGATTGGGGACAGTGGAAGAAGGGGAGGATCAAAGAAGACAGGATCAAACAGCACAATGTAAAGGATTAACCCCTTAGGTTCCACAAGGAGTATAACAAGTGTGCTTTACTGCATATACAGACTGATTTTACTGTTGTGAGTTTAGTAACACTATAAAGGAGAAGCTCTTTTGGCTGTACTTCTCCTGTGGATCACAGGAGTGCAGTTTGTTCTGCCTAGATCCCTGGACAGACACCCAGCTCAGGCTCTCAGTGAGCTGCTGAGAGCCTGAGTCGGCCACTCCTCCCTCTCCACAGTCCAGCACTCCAGTAAGTGAAAAGGGGGCAGAGCAGTGGGAAGTGACTGACAATCACCACTCTCTGCTCAGGGACCGGTGAGAATCGAGCAATTGGCGGCGTTTGATCGCTCGGTTCTCAGTGTAGAGGTGTCGGGGGACCGATGCAGCATCCACCTAGGCAAGTATGAATCAAATAACAAAACAAAAAAATATATACTTCTCTTTTAAAAGAACATTTATCCAGGTCAGGACACTATCTGCATGGAGTGTGTATGTTCTCTGTGTGCTTAGAGTGTAGGTTGTGTAGGTTTCTTCTCACACTCCAAAAACACAAGCTGGTAGGTCAATTGGCTCCTGTCTAAATCAGCCCTAGTATGTATGTATGTATGTATGTATGTATGTACGTATGTACGTAAGACAAGGACCTTAGGCCCCCTTCAGATATCACGTTGCGATTTTAAAATGAGTGCTTTACTTGCGTTTCTGCATAGGGCAGCCCATTCACTTCAATGGGCCGAATCTATGTGCATTTGTTGCCCAAAAGAAGCTTATGCCCCTTCTTGAACAACAACCTTAGTACGATTTTTACGCGTGCGTTTTGCCACACAACCATCGCAGCAGAGTTTGGGGTGCCATTATGAAAAATGGCACCTAAACCAGCACTGTGCATTTTGCCGCGATTTGGAATCCTGGGTAGAATTGTAGCGATTCTGCCTGCGATTCCAAATCGCCTAATATGAATAGGGCTTTAGATTGTAAGCTCCTGGAAGGCAGGACTGATGTGAATGTACAGATATGTAAAGCACTGTGTAAATTGTCAGCGTTCTATAAATAAATATAATAAATTTAACCCTTAGAGTGTTGCAGGGCTGGGAACCCCAACTGGAAGAGAGAATTTTTCGGAGTTTAGCTTTAAGCACAGACGGAAGCTTCTGCTTTTGGGACCTAATAAGAGGAAATGTACTATTGAGTCATCAGACTGCTACCAATGTAACTGGAGAGCGGCCACATCCAAAAACCGACACGAGAGGAGCGATCCGAGAACCCAGGCTGGGGGCCACTCTGATCTCCTGACATTATAGAGGATCTACAGATGTTTCCAGTGACAGCGGATGAATAAAGCTTCTTTATTCCTTTCATATGTTCCGGATAAATAATCACTAGAGGCAAAGCTTTTTTGTTTTGGATATAGTGGAGAGGGATTAGAGCCCCTGTCAGGTTTTATTGCTGTCTGTGCCCCTGATAGGGACATTCACCCTCCCCATTCATCCTGTTTACCATTATTACTGAAAGTATATCCCAAATTCTGGGTTGTCAGCAAAACAAGAATAGAGGAGAAATCTTCCAATGGGGACAACTAGGGATTCCCTTGTTTGGACTATAGGACTGGAAGACACAGATGGTTAAAAAAAATATATATATCTGACAGGGGTTGTAACGGATACTCTATTCAAAATGGGGAAAAAATAATAAAATGTTTTGCTTTATACTTTAACCCTTTCCTTCTCAATCCAAAGCCATAAAAAAGGAAGCGTTGTGACCATAGTGTACATACCTGTTCATACACAGAGCGGTGTCACCAGTGTGCAGCAATGAGGTGATCAGTGACTCCCCCGGTGACAGAGAACACTCAGCCATCCATGTCTGTATGGAAGGAGATCAGGAGACGTCTACAGTAGGCACAGGGTCACCTCCAGTGTACCAGGTGTCCCCCCTCCTCCAATCGCTATACCACTATCCCTGCACACCTCCAATCACACACCAGACTGGGGAAGGCAGGCTGAGTTTAAAGGAAAATAAGACACAAGATCAGCCTCCTCCTCCTCCTCCTCCTCCTCCAGGAGGAGACAGCTGGGTCCTAGAGAGCCCATTACACTCAATGTCAGCAGCAGATGTGTGCACAGGAGGACAGTGATCAGCAGCTGGCACTAGAACATGTGTGCGCGCTGGTCCGTCCTCAGTGCGCTGGTCAGTCCACTGGTCCGTCCCCAGCACGCTGGTCAGCAGCTCTACTTAGAACTATGATCGGTCCCTAGCATGGCAATCCGTCCTCAAGTACAGCAATCAGTGCTTGGCACAGTGACCAGTCCCTGGCATATCGGTCAGTCCCTAGAACAGTGACCTGTCCCTGGCACAGCAATCAGTCCCTAATTACAGCAGTCAGTTCTTAGTACAGCAATCAGTCCCTAGCACAGCAATCAATCCTTGGCACAGTGGTCGGCCCTTATTACAGCAACCAGTCCCTGGCACAGCGGTCAGTCCATTTGCACAGCGGTTAGTCCCTGGCACGGCGGTCAGTCCCTGGCACAGCAGTCAGTCCCTGGCACAGCAGTCAGTCCCTGGCACAGCAGTCAGTCCCTGGCACAGCAGTCAGTCCCTGGCACAGCAGTCAGTCCCTGGCACAGCAGTCAGTCCCTGGCACAGCAGTCAGTCCCTGGCACAGCAGTCAGTCCCTGGCACAGCAGTCAGTCCCTGGCACAGCAGTCAGTCCCTGGCACAGCAGTCAGTCCCTGGCACAGCAGTCAGTCCCTGGCACAGCAGTCAGTCTCTGGCACAGCAGTCAGTCTCTGGCACAGCAGTCAGTCTCTGGCACAGCAGTCAGTCTCTGGCACAGCAGTCAGTCTCTGGCACAGCAGTCAGTCTCTGGCACAGCAGTCAGTCTCTGGCACAGCAGTCAGTCTCTGGCACAGCAGTCAGTCTCTGGCACAGAGCTCAGTCTCTGGCACAGAGCTCAGTCTCTGGCACAGCAGTCAGTCTCTGGCACAGAGCTCAGTCTCTGGCACAGAGCTCAGTCTCTGGCACAGCGGTCAGTCCATTTGCACATCGGTCAGTCTCTGGCACAGCGCTCAGTCTCTGGCACAGCGCTCAGTCTCTGGCACAGCGCTCAGTCTCTGGCACAGCGCTCAGTCTCTGGCACAGCGCTCAGTCTCTGGCACAGCGCTCAGTCTCTGGCACAGCGCTCAGTCTCTGGCACAGCGCTCAGTCTCTGGCACAGCGATCAGTCTCTGGCACAGCGATCAGTCCCTGGCGCAGCGATCAGTCCCTGGCGCAGCGATCAGTCCCTGGCGCAGCGATCAGTCCCTGGCGCAGCGGTCAGTCCTTGGCACAGCGGTCAGTCCATGGCACGGTGGTCAGTCTCTGGCACGGGGGTCAGTCTCTGGCACGGGGGTCAGTCTCTGGCACGGCGGTCAGTCTCTGGCACGGCGGTCAGTCTCTGGCACGGCGGTCAGTCTCTGGCACGGCGGTCAGTCCCTGGCACGGCGGTCAGTCCCTGGCACGGCGGTCAGTCCATTTGCACAGCGGTCAGTCCATTTGCACATCGGTCAGTCCATTTGCACATCGGTCAGTCTCTGGCACGGCGGTCAGTCTCTGGCGCGGCGGTCAGTCTCTGGCGCGGCGGTCAGTCTCTGGCGCGGCGGTCAGTCTCTGGCACGGGGGTCAGTCTCTGGCACGGGGGTCAGTCTCTGGCACGGCGGTCAGTCTCTGGCACGGCGGTCAGTCTCTGGCACGGCGGTCAGTCTCTGGCACGGCGGTCAGTCCATTTGCACAGCGGTCAGTCCATTTGCACATCGGTCAGTCTCTGGCGCGGCGGTCAGTCTCTGGCGCGGCGGTCAGTCTCTGGCGCGGCGGTCAGTCTCTGGCGCGGCGGTCAGTCCCTGGCGCGGCGGTCAGTCCCTGGCGCGGCGGTCAGTCCCTGGCGCAGCGATCAGTCCCTGGCGCAGCGGTCAGTCCTTGGCACAGCGGTCAGTCCATGGCACGGTGGTCAGTCTCTGGCACGGGGGTCAGTCTCTGGCACGGGGGTCAGTCTCTGGCACGGCGGTCAGTCTCTGGCACGGCGGTCAGTCTCTGGCACGGCGGTCAGTCCCTGGCACGGCGGTCAGTCCCTGGCACGGCGGTCAGTCCATTTGCACGGCGGTCAGTCCATTTGCACAGCGGTCAGTCCATTTGCACATCGGTCAGTCCATTTGCACATCGGTCAGTCTCTGGCACGGCGGTCAGTCTCTGGCGCGGCGGTCAGTCTCTGGCGCGGCGGTCAGTCTCTGGCGCGGCGGTCAGTCTCTGGCACGGGGGTCAGTCTCTGGCACGGCGGTCAGTCTCTGGCACGGCGGTCAGTCTCTGGCACGGCGGTCAGTCTCTGGCACGGCGGTCAGTCCATTTGCACAGCGGTCAGTCCATTTGCACATCGGTCAGTCTCTGGCGCGGCGGTCAGTCTCTGGCGCGGCGGTCAGTCTCTGGCGCGGCGGTCAGTCTCTGGCGCGGCGGTCAGTCCCTGGCGCGGCGGTCAGTCCCTGGTGCGGCGGTCAGTCCCTGGTGCAGCGGTCAATCTCTGGCACAGTGGTCGGTCCATTTGCACAGCGGTTAGTCCCTGGCACAGCGGTCAGTCTCTGGCACGGTGGTCAGTCCCTGGCACGGTGGTCAGTCTCCTGCACAGTGGTCAGTCCATTTGCACAGAGGTCAGTCCCTGGCACAGTGGTCAGCAGGCTGATTCTGATGTCCTCCCAGGGTACCTCTTCCCAGGGTACCTCTTCCCTCCCCCCTCATCCATGGATGCTGTGCCCCAAGGAGAAGACTGATACTCACGTCTGTGGATGGGGTACAATGGGGAGTATAGAGAGCAGTCAGGGGATCGGCCTCCTGGGATAACCCCCTTTGCCGGTGTCACACCTCCCTCCTCCGGGGACACACACCACCGGGACAGACATCAGGACTCATCAGCTGGATCTGGGGGGCGGTGCCATAGAGCGCGTTCCCGCGAGGTCCTTCACTGACAGGCAAGTTAGATAGAGCAGAGTGACCGTGCGCGCGCACCCATGCTGGAGGAGACGTGTGAGCGTGCAATGAGGAGGGGGCTGAGGTGATCGAGGCAGCCAATCAGCAGGCGGCATCTTCTCAGGCCAATCCATCAGCTGGTGTGGAAGTGATGTGTACAGAGAGCTGTCATCCTCCCTGACTAATCCTCCTCACCTCCAGTCATGTGCGCGGTGACTGTTCTGTACTAGTGATAGAAAATAAAGACACCAAACAGGAGCATTCCTTAACACTGACAACCAATCAGCTTCCATCTTTCAATTTCAAATTTTAAAGTCACACCAAACTCTGGTTTAAAAAAAGAGGATGTGTTTTTACCTCAGAAAAGTCCCTTCTATTGCTCTCAGCCTCCTCCAAATCCCTTCTATTTTTTCCTTGCTGTGACCTGACTTCCCATAAAGCTAGATCACGTATCTGTGGGAAATCACGCGTGTTCTCACTGCGCTGCCCTTCAGTAGACACGCCGTCCAGGGTGCCATCAATTCTTAAAGCGCCACTAAAGGCTGCTTTGTGATTTGTACCTATAATAAGACTTACCTGTAGGTAAAATGAATAGCTCCTAAACGGGCATTGTTTAGGAGATATTCACCCTGGATGCAGCCGGTGACGTGACCAGTGCGTGCGCTCTGAAGATCCGGCATACCGTACCGGACCTTCAGAGCTTGGTGCCGGTGTTATGTCAATAAGTGACTCTCTGTAGGTATGGGACGCTCACAAAGTGCGCCTGCGTGTGAGACATACAATTTTCCAGTATGCGTCCCATACCCTTGCTTTGTGTTCTGCCGATATTGAACGCTCTTAATATCGCATGCGCAGCTAAAGCCTCGTACACACGGTCGGACTTCCATTGGACTTTTCCGTGGATTTTTGTCCGAACGGAGTTGGTTGGGAACACCCATAGCATACACACACTCTGACTTTTCTGCAAACTTTCTTAAAACTTCTTACAACATCACGTGTTTTTTCTGCTCTTTTCTGATCTTTACTGCCACCCTTTGGTCAACTTCTGCTATTGTTGGTTGATTTTAACATTAGTTGTTTTGTCCATCGGACTAAAGTCCGATGGTTATCTGTACACACGGTCGGACTTTGCTCCATCGGACTTTTGTTGGGCAAAAGTTTGTCCGTTTGCAGACCCAACTTTTGTCCGATGAAATCCAAAACCAAACGAAAAAAGTTTGTCCGATGGAGCGTACACACGGTCGGATTGTTGGTCCAACTTGCTTAAAACGAAGTTTGTTGGGCAAAAGTCCGACCGTGTGTACGGGGCTTAAGAGCGGCATTTAAAGAAAAGCCACTGCTTTGTCCATATAGGCCGCTCGCAGCCTATATACACATTAAATGCGCTATTTGAGAGCGAGCGGCTTTTCTTTAAGTGTGCTATTCGAGAGCGAGCGTTTCATATCGACAGAACACCTGTCGCAAAGTGAGTGGAACACGGAACAAAAGTGGAACACATACCGGAAGATTGTATGTCTCACACGCATGCGCAGTTTGCGAGCGTCCCATACCTACAAAGCGTCTCGTATCGACATAACACCGGAGCCAAGGGCTCCCGTGCACATGTGGGGGAGGGTGTCATCGCACCTCCGCCCACTTATACAGCCGGAGCCAACAAACCCAGAAGAAAGAGTGCATATCAATGGAAGCTCTGTTAACGGTGAGGGCTTCATTCTAAGGGAAATATTTCATAATGTGCTAGTATGTGATGCACACTAGCACATTATACAATTTCCTTGCTGGTGTTTTTTTTTTTTTTTTTTAAACTGAAGCGGTTTACTACCGCTTTAATGGAAGTGGAGTGCGTCGAGCTGAGGGCATGGAGACCCCCCTATGAGGACTATGACGGCGCTGAAGATACCGGGAGTCATGAACAACTTCCAAGTCATGGACAATGCCTATATGGACTCTCACCTCAGGGGTATGACTGGGAACAGGACGCTATTCATGTTGTATTGCCATAATGCCTTTCCTCAGTAAAGTCGTGTTAACCGTTCTAATCCTGGTCTGAAGTTATTCAAAAGGGTGCATATGGGTTCTGGAGTATCTGAAGGACCTGGGTCTGTAATTGCTCTATGGGGTGTGGAGTAACACTACTACAAAAGGTGGTGTGATACTCCATACCTCATACTGTATGTGGTATGGAGTATCACAAGACAATTTTAGCATTTTAGCAAGACAAGGAAGAGGAGTATAGTTGCTATGGGTTACCAGGTGAAGCAATGAGCTACAGCAACCATGGTATCTGGTAAAAGTGACAGGTCCTTGGGTAGTGAGTGGGCAGACTAGCATTAAGGAGATCTATGGCCTGGTCACGAGGTATGGGAAGTGAAGAGTTCATGAGAGCATGCATGAGGTCCGCACTAAGTGCTCGGTGGGAGCCCATTCTGTTACTGGTAGTGAGGTAAGAGAGGTACGCTGGACTGCTGAAGTAGGTGCTGGCTCAGCACATCCCTCCTAATGCAACCATTACAGATACGGTGTGAAGTAACAAGAGACAAGTTGCTTTTCAGATGAACTCTGCACTTTAATATGGCGTATAGTGATGAGCCGAACACCCCCGGGTTCGGTTCGCACCAGAACCCGCGAACGGACCGAAAGTTCGAACGAACATTAGAACCCTATTAAATACAATGGATGCGAACGTTCGAATTCTAAAGTGCTAATTATAACAACTATTATGCATGTTATTGTCATAAATAGGGTTTGGGAACCCGGGTTCTGCACCAGGGGACATGTATCAATGCAAAAAGAAGTTTTAAAAACGGTCGTTTTTCGGGAGCAGTCATTTTAATGATGCATAAAGTGAAAAAAAAAAAGTCAAATATTCCTTTAAATATCGTACCTGGGGGGTGTCTAAAGTATGCCTGTGAAGTGCCACGTGTTTCCCGTGTTTAGAACTGTCCCTGCACAAAATGACACTTCTAAATGAAAAAAAAGCCATTTAAAACTGCTTGCGGCTTTAATGTAATGTCTGGTCCCGGTAATATGGATGAAATTCTTTAAGAAAAATGGCATAGCTACCCCATGACCCCCCCCCCCCTACCCCAGCCCATTACCAGCCCCTTTGGGTCTTGTATGGATATTAAGGGGAACCCCGCACATAAAATAAAAAGGGCCCTATATACTCTGAACAGCCGTATACAGGCGGTGCATACAAGACAGGGACTGTAGGTTTGTTCTTATGTAGAATCTGTTTGTAATTTTGAACAGGTACATTGTTGAAGTGTAGCTCCAGCCCAAAAATATATTTTTTAACTTTTTGGGAAACATAGGTAAGGGTTATCACCCCTGTAACATTTGTTTTGCTGTCTGTGCCCCTGTTCAGAACATTTCACCTCACTTTCCGTCCCAATGACAACTGTTTTTGAAATGTGGTGTTTTTCTTGAAACAAGGATTGCTGATAAAGCATCAGTACAGATGAGACCCCTTTCTCCCATATTTATTCTTACAGGAGAGAATTTTCCTTTCTAGGGGTAGATTTCCTCTCACTTCCTGTTGTCTTCTTTCGTTTGCAAGTAGGAGTCGTTTGTAAGTTGGATGTTTGAAAGTAGGGACCTGCCGTATATACTCTGCAGAAATAGGCCCCTTAGTTGTTGGTGTTGGCACAACACTGTAAGCACTCAGTTACTCTTGGTTGGTGCTGGAACGCCCTGCTGTCAACTATTATATCAGGAATTTTAATTACATATAATTGTTGAACAGTGGTAGTAAAAATTGGGGCTTTGATGGTGGTGCTGGTGCCACAACACTGTAAGCCCTGACAGTTACTCTTGGTGGGTGCAGCAATGGGCCCTGCTGTGAATTATTAGATCAAGAATTGTAATTACATGCCCCTTTTGAACAGGGGCTGAAAAATTGGGCCTTTCGTGGTGGTGGTGGTGGTGGCGTTGCCACAAGACTGTAAGCCCTCAGAGTTACTCTTGGTGGGTGCAGCAATGGACCCTGCTGTGAATTATTAGATCAAGAATTGTGATTGCATGCCCCTGTTGAACAGGGGCTGAAAAATTGGGCCTTAGGCACTGGTGGCACAACACTACAACCCCTCACAGATACTGTACTTGGAGCACAGCAATGAGCCCTGTTGCAAAGTATTGCTTCAAAAATTGTAATGACACGCCCCTGTTAAACAGGGGCTGAAAAATTGGGCCTTAGGCACTGGTGCCACAACACTCCAACCCCTCACAGATACTGTACTTGGAGCACAGCAATGAGCCCTATGGCAAATTATTGCTAAAAAAATTGTAATTACACGCCCCTGTAAAACAGGGGCTGAAAAATTGGGCCTTAGCCACTGGTGGCGGCACCCATAAACAAAAATGATCTTCCAAGCTATCATCATCAATCGTATCATTGAGGACTCGGAGGAGGAGGATAGCCAGTCAACATAACAGCACAGGCACTCAGCATCAGCATCAGTCTTGAAGGGATGTGACATGTTAAAATCAATTAGTCTGTTATATCAGCATCAGGTGTGTGGTAGCTGGTGGTGATCCAAGACTGGTTCATCTTGATGAAAGTCAGTCGATCAACCGAGTCGGTGGACAGGCGCACCCTGTGATCCGTGACAAATCCTCCAGCAGCACTGAATGTGCGTTCCGAAAGAACGCTGGATGCAGGACAGGCCAGTAGCTCAATTGCATACTGTGCAAGCTCTGGCCAGTGATCCATCCTCAAGACCCAGTAAGCCAGAGGATTTTCGGTGGGGAAGGTGTCCAAGTCTGACCTTGCCCCTAGATATTCCTGCACCATGTTTATCAGACGCTGGCGATGGTTGCTGGAACCGATCATACTTTGGGGCTGCGGACTAAAGAATTGTCTGAACGCATCGGTCAGACGGCCACCTTCCCCACCGCTCCTTCTTTGACTGGCCGAAGCCTCAGCAACTCGTTGTCCAGGACCAGGAGTTTGTAACCTCCCAGTCTCTGGGAACGCGTTGCACAGACCTTTCTGCAAGGCCTCCCGGAGTTGTCTCATCCTCTGCTCCCTCTGCGACGGTAACATAAGGTCCGCAACCTTACCCTTGTACCGTGGATCAAGGAGAGTGGCCAGCCAGTAATGGTCCCTCTCCTTGATCCGAAGAATACGAGGATCCTTCCGCAGACTTTGCAGGATCAGGGAGGCCATGCAGCGTAGGTTTGCTGAGGCATTCGCTCCGGAGTCCTCTGGGTCACTAAGGACGACATGATCCGCAGCCACCTCCTCCCAGCCACGTACAAGTCCACTGGTTTCTTGGGACTGTAAATCATCCCTAAAAGACTGCTGCTGATGATGCTGAGTGCCAGCCTCCACCTCCATGCTGACACAATCCTCCTCCTCCTCCTCCTCCTCCTCTTCCTGTGCGATGGGTGGGACAGAAGGAACACTGTCTGGGTAAAGGGGGCCTTGAGAGGCAAGGAAGTCCTCCTCTTTCTGCCTCAAGTGCCCTGTCCATTATTCCACGCAGCGTGTGCTCCAACAGGTGGACAAGAGGTACAGTGTCACTGATGCATGCACTGTCACTGCTCACCATCCTCGTGGCCTCCTCAAATGGTGCCAGGACAGTGCATGCATCCCTGATCATGCCCCACTGGCGTGGAGAAAAAAAACCAAGCTCCCCTGACCCTGTCCTGGTGCCGTAGTCGCACAGGTACTCATTGATGGCCCTCTGCTGCGTGTGCAGCCGCTGCAGCATGGCCAACGTTGAGTTCCACCTGGTGGGCATGTCACATATAAGGCGGTTCTTGGGCAGGTTCAACTCCTTTTGCAGCTCAGCCAGGCGAGCACTGGCATTATAAGATCTGCGGAAATGCACACAGACTTTCCTGGCCTGCCTCAGGACATCCTGTAAGCCCGGGTACCTGCCCAAGAACCGCTGCACCACCAGGTTAAGGACGTGAGCCACACAGGGCACATGGGTCAGTTGTCCCTGTCGGAGGGCGGAGAGGAGGTTGGTGCCATTGTCGCAAACCACCATTCCTGGCTTAAGCTGGCGTGGCGTCAACCACCTCTCGGCCTGGCCCTGCAGAGCAGACAGGACCTCTGCCCCAGTGTGGCTTCTGTCCCCCAAACACACCAGCGCAAGCACGGCATGGCATCTTTTTGCCTGCGTACTTGCGTAGCCCCGTGAACGGCTACGGAGCACCGCTGGTTCATAGGACAAACCACAGGAAGAGGCCATGGAGGAAGAAGAAGAGGAGGGGGTGGAGGAGAGAGGTGTGTCACAACCAGTAGTAGCATTTTGGAGGCGTGGCGGTGGGACAACCTCCAACACTACTGCACCTTGTCCTGCATCCTTCCCAGCTGCCAAAAGAGTGACCCAATGGGCCGTGAAAGAAAGGTAACGTCCCTGTCCATGCCTGCTGGACCATGAGTCAGCGGTAATATGCACCTTACCGCTGACCACCTTGTCCAGCGAGGCCAAGACATTGCCTTCCACATGCCGGTAGAGAGCCGGAATAGCCTTCCGTGAGAAAAAGTGGCGTTTGGGAACCTGCCACTGAGGAACCGCACATTGCACAAACTCACGGAAGGGGGCCGAGTCTACCAACTGAAAAGGCAGCAGTTGAAGCGCTAGCAATTTAGCCAAGCTAGCATTCAACCGCTGGGCATGTGGATGGCTGGGAGTGAACTTCTTTCGACGGTCCAGCAGCTGGGGCAGGGAAATTTGCCTGCTAGAATCGGACGTCGATGTACTGCTAGCAGAGTGGCCGCAAGTACTTGGCTGTGACACACCTAATTCTACACCTTCATTCCTCTCAGTGCATGTTTCAGAGAGGACTGAAGTTATAGTGGGGTTGGAGATCCCAGCTGATGCGGTGCAAGGAGAGGTCCGCTTTGTTCTTTGGTGTGGGTCTTTGAGGTAGGCTTGCCAACGAGCTGCATGGCAGGTCAACATATGTCTGGTCAGGCATGTGGTACCCAAGCGGCTGATGTTTTGGCCACGCGATATACGCTTGAGACATATGTTGCAAACAGCAGCTGTGCGATCTGATGCACTAGCCTCAAAAAAGGCCCACACCAAAGAACTTTTTGAATGACGGGCAGAGGCAGCGCCCTGCACAGGCGGAGCTCTGCGGTGTGATTCAGTCGGTGTACTGCCCTTACGCTGGCCACCAAAGGGCATCCTGCCTCGTTGGAGATGTGCCTCCTCCTCCTCCCTCCTATTAGGCACCCACGTGGAGTCAGTGACCTCATCATCACCTCCCTCCTAATCACTGGAGCCAATCTGGCAGTATGCTGCAGCTGCTGGAACATGACTGCCAGATTGGTGTCCTTCTTGAGCATCCCCTCTGTCTGCTCTCACGCTACTGCCTTCCTCTAGCTGGGTTTCATCATCAGACCCTTCGAAACGCTGGGCATCCTCCTGGAGCATGTACCCAACACTGTGCTGAAACAGTTCGGGGGACTCCTCAGGAGGAGGACATGGTGGGTCTAGGGAAGGAGTGACTGATGATGAGTCTGACATTGATACCAGGGAAGAGGACGCTTTGGCAGCTGCTTTTCCAGTACCCTGAGCCTGGGTGAGAGAGGATGAGGAGGAGGAGGAGGGCTTGGTCATCCACTCTACCAAGTCTTCGGCATGATGTGGCTCAACATGTCCAGCTGCCGAAAAGAAGGACAAGCGTGTCCCATGGCCATGTGCTGATGACAATGCACCGCGTCCACGACCAGCACTGTTGCCCCCAGACACAGAGCCTGCTTGCCCTCTTTTATTGCCTCCTGACTGTCTGCCTCTCCTTGTTTGCCTTCCAGACATTCTAATAGATGGCCTGCAGGGAGATGGGAAAAAAGCAATAAGGGCTACCTTCAGGTGTCCTTCTCTGTCCCTTGAAACAAGGACTTTGACAGTGAAAGAAACTGACACACTCTCCCTACCTACAGTTTTCTGTCCCTAGAAAAAATGTTTTTTTTAAGCACAATTTAGCACAAGGAGAATTCACTCACTGTCCTTCCAGGTCCCTGGAAACAAGGACTTTGACAGTGAAAGAAACTGACACACTCTCCCTACCTACAGTTTTCTGTCCCTAGAAAAAATGTTTTTTTTAAGCACAATTTAGCACAAGGAGAATTCACTCACTGTCCTTCCAGGTCCCTGGAAACAAGGACTTTGACAGTGAAAGAAACTGACACACTCTCCCTACCTACAGTTTTCTGTCCCTAGAAAAAATGTTTTTTTTAAGCACAATTTAGCACAAGGAGAATTCACTCACTGTCCTTCCAGGTCCCTGGAAACAAGGACTTTGACAGTGAAAGAAACTGACACACTCTCCCTACCTACAGTTTTCTGTCCCTAGAAAAAATGTTTTTTTTAAGCACAATTTAGCACAAGGAGAATTCACTCACTGTCCTTCCAGGTCCCTGGAAACAAGGACTTTGACAGTGAAAGAAACTGACACACTCTCCCTACCTACAGTTTTCTGTCCCTAGAAAAAATGTTTTTTTTAAGCACAATTTAGCACAAGGAGAATTCACTCACTGTCCTTCCAGGTCCCTGGAAACAAGGACTTTGACAGTGAAAGAAACTGACACACTCTCCCTACCTACAGTTTTCTGTCCCTAGAAAAAATGTTTTTTTTAAGCACAATTTAGCACAAGGAGAATTCACTCACTGTCCTTCCAGGTCCCTGGAAACAAGGACTTTGACAGTGAAAGAAACTGACACACTCTCCCTACCTACAGTTTTCTGTCCCTAGAAAAAATGTTTTTTTTAAGCACAATTTAGCACAAGGAGAATTCACTCACTGTCCTTCCAGGTCCCTGGAAACAAGGACTTTGACAGTGAAAGAAACTGACACACTCTCCCTACCTACAGTTTTCTGTCCCTAGAAAAAATGTTTTTTTTAAGCACAATTTAGCACAAGGAGAATTCACTCACTGTCCTTCCAGGTCCCTGGAAACAAGGACTTTGACAGTGAAAGAAACTGACACACTCTCCCTACCTACAGTTTTCTGTCCCTAGAAAAAATGTTTTTTTTAAGCACAATTTAGCACAAGGAGAATTCACTCACTGTCCTTCCAGGTCCCTGGAAACAAGGACTTTGACAGTGAAAGAAACTGACACACTCTCCCTACCTACAGTTTTCTGTCCCTAGAAAAAATGTTTTTTTTAAGCACAATTTAGCACAAGGAGAATTCACTCACTGTCCTTCCAGGTCCCTGGAAACAAGGACTTTGACAGTGAAAGAAACTGACACACTCTCCCTACCTACAGTTTTCTGTCCCTAGAAAAAAAATTTTTTTAAGCACAATTTAGCACAAGGAGAATTCACTCACTGTCCTTCCAGGTCCCTGGAAACAAGGACTTTGACAGTGAAAGAAACTGACACACTCTCCCTACCTACAGTTTTCTGTCCCTAGAAAAAATGTTTTTTTTAAGCACAATTTAGCACAAGGAGAATTCACTCACTGTCCTTCCAGGTCCCTGGAAACAAGGACTTTGACAGTGAAAGAAACTGACACACTCTCCCTACCTACAGTTTTCTGTCCCTAGAAAAAATGTTTTTTTTAAGCACAATTTAGCACAAGGAGAATTCACTCACTGTCCTTCCAGGTCCCTGGAAACAAGGACTTTGACAGTGAAAGAAACTGACACACTCTCCCTACCTACAGTTTTCTGTCCCTAGAAAAAATGTTTTTTTTAAGCACAATTTAGCACAAGGAGAATTCACTCACTGTCCTTCCAGGTCCCTGGAAACAAGGACTTTGACAGTGAAAGAAACTGACACACTCTCCCTACCTACAGTTTTCTGTCCCTAGAAAAAATGTTTTTTTTAAGCACAATTTAGCACAAGGAGAATTCACTCACTGTCCTTCAAGGTCCCTGGAAACAAGGACTTTGACAGTGAAAGAAACTGACACACTCTCCCTACCTACAGTTTTCTGTCCCTAGAAAAAATGTTTTTTTTAAGTACAATTTAGCACAAGGAGAATTCACTCACTGTCCTTCCAGGTCCCTGGAAACAAGGACTTTGACAGTGAAAGAAACTGACACACTCTCCCTACCTACAGTTTTCTGTCCCTAGAAAAAATGTTTTTTTTAAGCACAATTTAGCACAAGGAGAATTCACTCACTGTCCTTCCAGGTCCCTGGAAACAAGGACTTTGACAGTGAAAGAAACTGACACACTCTCCCTACCTACAGTTTTCTGTCCCTAGAAAAAATGTTTTTTTTAAGCACAATTTAGCACAAGGAGAATTCACTCACTGTCCTTCCAGGTCCCTGGAAACAAGGACTTTGACAGTGAAAGAAACTGACACACTCTCCCTACCTACAGTTTTCTGTCCCTAGAAAAAATGTTTTTTTTAAGCACAATTTAGCACAAGGAGAATTCACTCACTGTCCTTCCAGGTCCCTGGAAACAAGGACTTTGACAGTGAAAGAAACTGACACACTCTCCCTACCTACAGTTTTCTGTCCCTAGAAAAAATGTTTTTTTTAAGCACAATTTAGCACAAGGAGAATTCACTCACTGTCCTTCCAGGTCCCTGGAAACAAGGACTTTGACAGTGAAAGAAACTGACACACTCTCCCTACCTACAGTTTTCTGTCCCTAGAAAAAATGTTTTTTTTAAGCACAATTTAGCACAAGGAGAATTCACTCACTGTCCTTCCAGGTCCCTGGAAACAAGGACTTTGACAGTGAAAGAAACTGACACACTCTCCCTACCTACAGTTTTCTGTCCCTAGAAAAAATGTTTTTTTTAAGCACAATTTAGCACAAGGAGAATTCACTCACTGTCCTTCCAGGTCCCTGGAAACAAGGACTTTGACAGTGAAAGAAACTGACACACTCTCCCTACCTACAGTTTTCTGTCCCTAGAAAAAATGTTTTTTTTAAGCACAATATAGCACAAGCACAAAACACACTGACACTCTCCCTACCTATCCTTCTCTTTCCCTAAACTAAAGGAATCCAGGTTAAGCAAGAAAGAAATAAAAGTCACTGTCCCTGCCTATGCTGCTCTATCCCTGCTCCGGAACACACTACACTAGGCCGCCGTGCTGGCGGCCTTTTATAGTGTGGGGCGTGTACTAAACACCCTCAGCAATAATTGGCCACAGGCATCCTGCCTGTGGCCAATCATTGCTCTCCTCGCTGCCGGCGCTGTGATTGGCCAAGCATGCGGGGTCACAGTGCATGCTTGGCCAATCACAGCGCCTGGATGACACTGCGATGGCGTAGTGCATTGTGGGCCGTTCGCGTCACTCGAATTTGGCGCGAACGGCCCAAATCGTTCGATCTTCGTCGAACGATCGAACAGCCGATGTTCGAGTCGAACGTATGTTCGACTCGAACACGAAGCTCATCCCTAATGGCGTACAGTGAGGCCCATAGTCGGGGAACCGCCTTAAAGTGGTTCTAAAGGTAGAAGGATTTTTATCTTAATGCATTCTATGTTATGTGTCATTCTATGCATTAAGACATGTGTCAAACACAAGGCCCGTGGGCCAAATGCGGCCCTCCAGGCCGTTTCATAAGGGCCTCATACCTCTCCTGCGGCTTCAGGAATGCTCCGGCCCTCCTTTGGTCTTCCCCCAGACCCTGCACTTTCTGCTTTCCAGCAGCAGCACAATGTAAGGGTGTTGTACTGTGATGTAAGAGAGGGTTGGGGACTCTTGACTTCTGATGGTGGGGGGCTCTTGACATCTGATGGAAGCATAGCTCCCAACTGTCCCTGATTTCGAGGGACTGTCCCTGATTTGGAGCAATGTCCCTCTGTCCCTCATTCCTCCTCATTTGTCCCTCATTTTGGTCTGATCTATATGGATGTATATAAAATGCACTATTTATCTATTAAAAAGTGTTTTCCCAGCACTAAACCTTTCATCTGATTTCTAAATTGCTGCATTTGTAACATCCAAAAGCCAATATAAAGGAATAGTAGTGGTAAAAAAAAGCACTTGTGGGTTTAACCAATCTTGTTTTTTTGTACACTTCTCCTTTAAAGGGGCGTGGCCAGGGGTGTGCCCTATGCCTGCATACTTTTGCCGATAGGTGTCCCTCATTCCCATCTCAAAAAGTTGGGAGGTATGTGTAAGGGGAGGTGGGGTGCTCTGGACATCTAGTATTACAGATACAACCGGCCCTTTGAGGGCAATAATAATGCTGATGCGGCCCACAATGAAAATGAGCTTTACACCCCTGCATTAAGGTAAAAAACCTTCCGATTACAGCAGCCCCCCTAATACTTACCTGAGCCCCATCTTGTTCCAGGGATGTTGCACGAGAGTTTCGGCTGTCCGGGACTCTGCCTCCTCATTGGCTGAGACAGAAGTGGGTGCCATTGGCTCCCACTGCTGTCAATCAAAGTCAGTGAGCCAATGAGGAGAGAGAGGGGACGGGTATCAGCTCAGTTCCCCCATAGCAAGCTGCAGGAAGGAGGGGCCAGGAGCGCCGAAGAGGGACTAGAGAAGAGAAGGATCTGGGCTGCTCTGCGCAAAACCACTCCACAGAGCAGGTAAGAATGACATGTTTATTATTTTTAAACAAAAAAAAACAAGACTTTAATATCACTTTAAAGTGGTTGTAAAAAATCTGAGCAAAGCACATATATATTTGCAGTGTTTACTTTCTCTCCAAAGCTCTAAGTGTGGTTTCTCTCTGGTGCTTCATTCCTCTGTTATGAGCATGAGTCACTTCTAAAGGGGCCATTCACACCTGAGCCTAGCACAGCGACAGCTGTTGCTGCGTGTTTTTTTAGCGTTTGTTGTGTTTTTTAGTTGAACGTTTTTGGAGCAGCACCATTCATTTGAATGGGTCTCCCTCCGCTCCAAAAACTTTCCAAAGAAGCTCATGTACCAAATCTTGGCACAGAGCCAGGAGTATTTGGCGTTGCAATTTTGCCACAATTGTGGCATGTTTTGTAGCTGGACAACCACAGCAAAAGCGCACCACGTTTGGGGTGCCATTAATAAATATTGACATCACAAACGTGTTCCGCATTTTTCCACGAGGAATGGAGCCTAATGCCACGTACACACGACCGTTTTTAATGTCATGGGAAAAAACGTTGTTTTTCTCTACGTGATTCCTCTCAAGCCTGCCTTGCCTACACACTATCGTGAAAAAAAATGCTTGAGCAAAGCGCGGTGACGTACAACACGTACGACAACACGTACGACGGCGCTATAAAGGGGAAGTTCCATTCGGATGGCGCCACCCTTTGGGCTGCTTTTGCTGATTTCGTGTTACCGTGTGTTAGTAAAAGTTTGGTGTTAGCCGATTCGCGCTTTTCAGCCTCGTGCTTTTCAGTCCGTTACAGCATGACGAATGTGCTATCTCCATTACGAACGCTAGTTTTACCAGAACGAACTCTCCCGTCTCATAACTTGCTTCTGAGCATGCGCATTTTTTTCCCGTCGTTAAAGCGTACACACAACCGTTTTTCACAATGAGAAAAACGACGACGTGAAAAACGATGAAAAAAAATAGAGCAGGTTCTAAATTTTTATTGGCCATTTTTCGGGTCGAGAAAAATGCTCTGGAGCCTACACACGAGTGTACGTGTCATTCGAAGTTTTCCCGACATGTGAGATAACATTTGTGACGGAGAGGAGAGCTCAGCACACAACTTGTCTATTCAGAACACGGCTCTGTATTCTTCCTTCGCTCCTCTGCAGTGTGTGGAGGGTGGTGTCCCTTTCCTCCAATCAGCTCTCACACAGTGTATACAGTGGGAAGATAATTATTTGATCCCATGCAGATTTTTTAAGTTTGCCCACTTACAAGGAAATAAAGGGTCTATCATTTTTATCATAGGTGCATTTTAAATGATAGGGACAGATTATCAACCAAAAATCCAGAAAAAATACATGATACAAATGTTATAAGTTGAGTTGCAGTTCAGTGAGTAAAATAAGTATTTGATCCCCAAGCCAAACATGGCTTAGTACTTGGTGGAGAAACCCTTGTTGGCAAACACACAGATGTAAGACATTTCTTGTAGTTAGTGACCAGGTTTGCACACATCTTAGGAGGGATTTTGGTCCACTCTTCTTTACAAATCTTCTCTTAGGCTTCATGTACACGAGACGTTGTTTAACCTCTCCTGAACGACTTAACTTGACAGATAGAAACCAGCGTCTAAAAAGCTGCGTTTAAATGTAGCGTTTGCGTCTAGAAGCGTTTGTTAAAATGAAAAACGCCTGTAAACGAAATGAGTTACCGTGTTTAGCAGCATTTACAAGCTTTTACAGGCATTTGGCATTTCAAATGCCCCTGAACATCTGTCTAAACCCATTTTTTTGCTTTCCAAAAAATGCTTCTAAACTTAACTGCCTAGAAACTACTATAAACTACCCTGTGTACATGCACTGATAAGATAACATAGAGGAGAGTTCAGGGGCTACTGAAAAAAATCCCCAACTGCTCCTAAAGTGTCCATTTACCAGCAGCAGTGTACATGAGGCCTAAGGCTGCATTCACACCTGAGCGTTTTGTCACCTGTAGCCTGAAGCGACAAAACGCTAGAGCGGAAAAAATCCATTATTCTCTATGGAGATGGTTCACATCTCCACTCCAAAACGCCTGAAGCCGAACGCCTGAAGCTCTAACAAGTTCAGGACCCTTTTTTGTCACGCGAATCGGGCAGATTTGGGCGTTTTTCTGCTTTTTACATTGGTGACCCTTGGACCTGTACAAAATCGCGGTAAAAAACGTGGTAAAAAACTTGCAAAAAACGCAGCAAAATCGTGGTAAAATTGCGTGACTTTCTGCCTGAAAACGCTATGTTCAGTTGTGAATGGGGCCTCAAAGCGGGATTCCACCCGCGATTTTTTTATTTTAAACGTCAGCAGCTACAAACACTGTAGCTGCTGACTTTTAATAAGGACACTTACCTGTCCTACTCGCCCGCAATGTCAGCCCCCCCAAGACCGATCCCTTGGTGCTGGCAGCTCCTGGCGCCGCCATCCTCAGTAAGGGAAACAGGCAGTGAAGCCGTGCGGCTTCACTGCCCGTTTCCTACTGCTCATGCGCGAGCCGCGCAGCATTTTGTGAAATGGGCCAGCTGCTCTCTGGGATACACACAGTTCCCAGAAGGCAGCGTGCCCCATTCACCAGAAGACATCGCTAGTAGGACGGAGGAAGGAGACCTGGCGCGGACGATGAAGAGGAAGTTTAGGGACTTCCGCATAGCAACCGCTATTTCTGGTGAGTAAAAATGTTTTGGTTTTTTTTCAATTTATTTTTTTCAATCATTTTTTGAATTTTTGGGAAAATAAAAAAAATTCAGGGTGGAACTCCACTTTAATCCTTGCAGTTTCCTTTGCATCTTGCATATGGGAGTGTTCCAAGATTTCAGAGAATTTCTGAGATTGATTGAGAAGATAACTTCCATCTTCTTCTCTCTCTATTTGGATTCCCAGATAGTAGCTAATGTTCCCAAGCTCTTTGATTTAAAAAATTTCTTTCAGCTTGTGAACTATCTGACTGTAATCCCCTTCTTGTTCAAAACAGGTTATAATGTCATCAACATAGATAAGGATGTATATCCATCTGTCTTCTTGATTCTTGGAGTAGAGACAGAGGTCTGCTTTACTTTTTGAGAATCCCTCTCTGGTAAGTACTTTGTTCACTTTCTCATTCCACATCCTTGCAAATTACTTAAAGTGGAGCTCCACCCTAAATAGCAACTTTTGCTATTTGGAACCCTCCCCCCCTCCGGTGTCACAATTGACACCTTTCAGGGGGGAGGGGGGTGAAGATACCTGTCTAAGACAGGTATTTTCACCCACATCCGGGAGTCCTGTCTCCGGGAATCTGCGGGAGTTACGTCACTTCCCGCAGACTTCCCTTGGTGTTCTGGGAGACACTCGGCTCCCAGAACACAGGAGCACCAATCAGAACGGCGCAGCGCGACTCGCGCATGCGCCGTAGGGAACCGGGCATGAAGCCGCAGGGCTTCACTTCCTGGTTCCCTCAGCGAGGATGGCGGAGGGAGCAGCAGAGCGACGAGCGGTCGCTCGTCCTCTGCTGCGGACGTCGCTGGACTCCAGGACAGGTAAGTGTCCAAATATTAAAAGCCAGCAGCTGCTGTAGCTGCTGGCTTTTAATTTTTTTTTTCCGGTGGAGCAACCCCTTTAAGACCGTAGATGCTCTTCTGAAGTTTTTTTTTTTTTTTAACATAAAGTTTTTTTCATTTAGAAAAAAACAACATACAAAAACCACTGTGGTACAATCTCGACAGTCAGTTCTATGAGCAGAAGGCTTAAACCATGACACAGGATTAGGAGTGAGGTCAGCAAGTTAACAGTACAAATAGAGAACATTATACAGTGGCATCCTGAGCAATAAAGAGGAGAAAAAACCCAAGGGGACAGTAGCCATAACAAAAACGGTAAGACATATTACAGGATGTATGCCCCGATCCAAGATCAGCCCAGAGTAGTGGGTCGGATCCCAGTGGAGGGTGGGGTGTTAGGCATAGGTCAACACGTGTCAGGACCCAGGCCAGGCTACCTCAGAAATAATGTTCCAGACTCAATGAGGCTAAGGTGGTGTCTGAGAGCAAATGCAGACGGGAATAGGGAGGTAGCTCTTCTGAAATTTACACGCAAGGTTGTCTGCTTGCTCAAACCCTGGTGGTTGCACCATGTAGAAATCTTCCTTAATGTCTCTATATAGAAAAGCAGTTTTAACATCTAGGTGTTTTACTTGTGTGATGAGTAAGCACATCTGTGTCAAACGCATCCACTGAGCACCTTTTTTGGATTGATGTTTGTCATGTTCGCTTGATTTTATGGACTTTCAAAAAATTATTTTGATTTAACTTCTGGACGTGCCACCATTCTTCTTTGTTTCCACAGGTGTTTTACTTGCATGTCCTTCCTGGCTGAAACGCTAAGAAGCGCTCTGATGGTGGAGTGTTTTACGACGGGAGAGAATGTTTCATCGTAATCTTCACCGAATTTCTGGGAGTAACCCTTGGCAACTAGTCTGGCCTTGTATTTGTGGATATTCCCTTCTGCATCTGACTTTACTTTGAAAGTCCACTTACTTCCTATAGTTTTGCGATTAGGAGGGAGCTCTGTGAGTGTCCAGGTTTTATTTTCTTGAAGTGACTTTAAAGTGGTAGTAAACCCTCCTATCGTTTTCAGCCAAGGAAGCTGCCATCTTGACCTTTGTTTAATCTTCAACTGCCATGATGCTGCACATGTGACCAGTTATGACACCAGCCATTGGAAGGTTTGACAGTTTGTTTGAGAGCACAACCAATGTGACAGTTGGCATTTCCGGCATGCCGGGAATTTAACTGTTTTTTTAAACTGTTAAATCAATGGGTTTACTTCCACTTTAATTCTTCTTCTGCTGACTTTCTCCATTTATTGGCTTCACATTTTAGCAGTTTTTCTATGTCTTCCCAGAATGTTGGTTCAAGTATGCTGTGTGTTTGGACAGTGTATGACAGCTTGCAGGGTGGTATCCCCTTAGTAGTCGGAGTGGATCTTCTGATTTCAGACAGTTCAGCAGGATCTGGTGGGGAACTTGATTTAGGCGATGTGAGTTCGACTTCTTGTTCTGACTCCTGCACAGGTTCGCTTTGGTCGATCATTTCTTCTGGTTTGTTGGGTATATATTTACTTTGTAGCTTTCAGGGATTGATGTTTCTGATGATGGGTTCTCATAAAAATAAACACTATGGCCTCGTACACACGACCGATTTTCTCGGCAAGAACCAGCAAGAAACTTGCTGGCAGAGAGGTCTTGCCGAGTAAATCGGTCGTGTGTACGCTGCTAGCGGGTTTCTCGTCGAGAAAACCGACAAGAAACCTCGACGAGAAAATAGAGAACCTGCTCTCTGTTTTCTCGTCGAGATTCTCCTCGGCATGTTTCTCGACGAGAAAAGTGAGTGTGTGTACACTTACCTGTCCGCCCGGAAGCCCGCGCATGTTCGAAATGAATTCGACGCATGCGCGGTAGCTTCCTAGGCATACGTAGGGTATACCAAGATGGCGGCGACGGCATCGAATGTGACGAGCGCATGCTCGACATAGTCGATGACGTCACCGCGTACACTCCTTTCAAAGAACCGCGGGTTCTTTGAAACGAGCGTGTGTACACTCGGCCGGGACAAGTTTCTTGTCCAAGAATCCCGTCGAAAAAAACGACATGTTTTTTTCAACGAGAATCTCGGCCGTGTGTACGAGGCCATTGGCTTATTGTCACTTTGTCAATCATTTGGTGTAGGATTCTGTAACCCTTGGTTTGCTCACTGTAGTCTACTAAAATGCCCTCTATGGCTCTGTTCTCCAGCTTGGATCGCATTTCACTTGGAATATAGGCATATGCTTTACATCCAAACACTGTGATGTGCCCTATGCTAGGCTTTGATCCATGCCACATTTCGAATGGAGTACTTTGAATGGTTCTTGAGGTTAGTCTGTTCTGTAGGTAGGTTGCCATCTTGACTGCTTCTCCCCAGTACTTGTGAGGTAGGTTGGCTTCCGACAACATGCATCTGGCCATTTTTATAAAGCCCTGTACACACGATCGAATTTCCTATGGATTCAAATCCGATGGATTTTTCCATCGGAATTCAGATGAAGCTGACTTCCATCAATCTTGCCTACACACCATCAGTCAAAAATCCGACCGTCCCAAACGCTGTGACGTAAAACACTCAGACGAGCCAAGAAAAATGAAGTTCAATGCTTCTGAGCATGCGTCGACTTGATTCTGAGCATGCGTGGGTTTTTTCTCCGATGGAGTTCCACACAGACGATCGGAATTTGCTATTGTTTTTTTTTCCATCGGATAAATTTAAAACATGTTCTATTTTTTCTCACCGATAGAAAAAAGACCGATGGGGCCCACACACGATCGGTTTGTCCGATGAAAAAAGTCCATCGGACTGTTTTCATCTGTAAAACTGATCGTGTGTACAGGGCATAAGAGTGTGATTTTTCCTTTCTGCTACACCGTTTTGTTCAGGAGTGTATGGTGTGGTTGTCTGGTGTACTATTCCTTGTCTCTTCAGGTATGAGGCCACTTCTTTGCTTATGTATTCTCCTCCATTGTCGGTTCGTATTATTCCCTGTCTGCATTGGAATTGGTTGTTAGACATGGCAACGAACTCTTGAAGCTTCTCTGATGTTTCATTCTTGTGTTTCATCAGATAAGTAGTTGTGTACCTGGAATAATCATCAATGAAAGTCAGTAGATATCTGTTCCCGCCTGACGTAGGAGTTTTCATTGGACCGCATATGTCACAGTGTATGAGCTGCAGGGGGTTGGTGGTTTTTCTTTGAGATGCCTGTGGAAGGGGAGCACGTGTGGCTTATGCTTCAATACAGCATTTGCATTTCATGAGCACTTTGCAAGGCGCTATTGTTAAATCTTCTGATAAGCCTCTCTTTATAATGTCCTGTATAGCTTCTGGACTTCTGTTCCCGAGCCGCCTGTGCCATAAGTAAATACATTTGTTGTGTATGTCATTAGAGACTATATTGATTTGCTGGTCTGTAGTGTAGGGTGACCAGACATCCCCGGTTTCAGGGGACAGTCCCCAGATTGAGGACACTGTCCCCGGACCAAATCTGTCCCCGGACCAAATCTGTCCCCGGTTTTGTCCCCGGATTGGATTTGAACAGGGGCTGGGGCAATTTCAAAGACAGTCAGTGCAGAATTAAAAAAAAAAAATTCTGAATTACACACCCCCGCTCCGCCGCTCCTACTAGCTTAGGGGGGTGTATTTTTTCCATTATCTGTGCCCCTTTCTGATGATCATGTGTTGGTCGGAGCGGAGGGAATATTTCTTCAGTTTCGGGTGCCCATCCAGCTCCGCTCGCATGTTCTTCTGCCTTGGCTTAAGTCCCGGTCAGCCGCCTGCCTGCTTATCTCCTTGCCTTCCCTGGCAGAGTGATCTTCCTCCGCTCCCCACCCAGTAGTAGCTGGGGACTGGAGAGTAAGACTTGACAGGCTGTGAGGTGAGCGCCACGGCGACGGGCAGAGAGTCGCTGATTGCCGCCATTACTAGTAAAAAAAAAAAATATGTCTCCAGATTTAATTTAAAAAATCTGGTCACCTTACTGTAGTGATGAGCCTGTATAGGTGATCATCTAGTTTTCCTTTTGCGGGGAATCCCTTATTTTTGTGAATTGCTCATTCATCACCCTGGAACTTAACTGTGAGACCGGTGTTTGCAAGACTTTTCACTGATAGAAGGCTGTCTTCTAGTTCTGGAACATACAGCACTTTCTTTACAAGGATACTTTGCTTGCCTTTTGGTGTAATACAGTTCAGGAAGCCCTGGCCTTTACCTTCGGCAGTGATGCTTTTCTAGTTTGCTAGGAAAACATTGTCTTTTGCACTGTAATAAATGTTTGTGAAGAAGGTCTCATCGCTAGTCATGTGGCTTGTTACACCGGAGCCTATGCACCAGTTACGTGGCTTTCTGCTCTGTGTTACTTTAAGGGTGACACTCCATGGTGTATCTGCAGTTTCCTTTGTAATTTCTTTTGTGGATAGCTTTAGCTTTTGCTGCTCGGCTTTTCAGATAGAACAGTCCTTTTTTAAGTGACCGGCCCTTTTACAATAAAAACAGGCTCTGCCTTCTGTGTTGTGCTTTGTGCCTTTGTACGTTTTAAGAGCTTTGTCATCATGGTGCGTTTGAATGCTCATGCAGTTTCTGCAATGAAGTCCACATACCTTTGCCCATTTTCTCTGTTCTTATGTGGATAAGCTGGTCTTCTTCCACTAGTAAGCTTCTAATTGATATTACCTGTCTGTCCTTCCTAACCCAGTTCTCCCTCTCTCCGTCTGTGGTTCTGTCTGTATTTAGCACTTGCCACAAGTCATCCTTGCTGAGAAACATTTGTAGTGTAGATTTGCTGTAGAATTCTTTCCAGTGCCTGGATGCTTGGTGGGTGCGTTGGTTTTGCTGCTGCTTGTAGTATCCTCTCCAATGCCTGGATGTGCCTGGACTCATAACCTATTAGCAGGTTCTTGAAATTATTATGCGCTGGAAGCTTCTTTTATACAGCAGTACGCTTTTACTTTCATGGAGAATATCTTTATCATGGCTTTAAATCATGTAGACAGAAACAGGAAGGGAACACAAACAAGTGCACACTTAGATACAGAGGGTGCTTCCTCTCATATCATAGAATACATGAACTATACACTATAATAGTACAACACCACCTGCTCCTGTACGCCTCTCTGATATTTCTACCTGTCTCTGGTGTTCCTGCCTGTCTCTCTGGTGCTGCTGCCTGTCTATCTAGTACCTCTCTGTGTCTCTAATATCTGTCTGTCTCTCTGGTGATCCTGCCTGGCTCTCTAGTACCAGTCTGTCTCTGGTGCTCATGCCTGTCTCTCTAGCACCTGTCTGTGTCTCTGGTGCTCCTGTTTGTATTTCTAGTACCAGTCTGTCTCTGGTGCTCCTGTTTGTCTCTCTAGTACCAATCTGTCGTTTGTGCTTCTGTCTGTCTCTTGTTCTCCTGTTTGTCTCTCTAGTACTGGTCTGTCTCTGGTGCTCCTGTCATTCTCTCTGGTGCTCATGTCTGTCTATCTGCTCCTGCCTATCTAGTACCCCTCTGTCTTTCTAGTACCTGTCTGTCTCTCTGTTGCTCCTGCCTGTCTCTGATGCCCTTGTTTGTCTCTCTAGTACCGGTCTGCCCCTGGTTCACCTGTCTGTTTCTCTAGTACCTGTCTGTTTCTCTAGTACCTGTCTGTTTCTCGGGTGCTCCTGCTTGTCTCTGATGCTCCTGTCTATCTCTGATGCTCCTGTCTGTCTCTCTGGCGCTCCTGTTTGTGTCTTCCTAGTACCTGTCTGTTTCCGGTGCTCCTATATGCCTCTGTGATGTTTCTGTCTGTCTCTGGTTCTTCTGTATGTCTCTCTGGTGCTTCTGTCTGTCTCTCTGGTGCTTCTGTCTGTCTCTCTGGTGCTTCTGTCTGTCTCTCTGGTGCTTCTGTCTGTCTCTCTGGTGCTCATGTCTGTCTCTCTGGTGCTCATGTCTGTCTCTCTGGTGCTCATGTCTGTCTCTCTGGTGCTCATGTCTGTCTCTCTGGTGCTCATGTCTGTCTCTCTGGTGCTCATGTCTGTCTCTCTGGTGCTCTTGTCTGTCTCTCTGGTGCTCATGTCCTTCTCTCTGGTGCGCAAGGATGAACTCTGTATTCTGATTAGATCAGTGTTATCTCAAGGAAATATCCAGGTCAGAGAGCTGCTGAAATGTGTTGCTGTGGGAATGGGATCTGTTAAAAGCATATAACCTAGCTGACTTACTCACATGGAGGAATAAGAGATGAAGAAAAGTATCTTCTGTCAAAGTGACCTGCGCAGCAATCCATTACTCATTAATTAGTTATACGTTCTGCCTTTAAGGCTGGTCATAGATGGGTAGATATTTCTCCAAGAATAAAAGACAAGTTAATTTCTGCCCAATCACTGGCTGCTCCAGGGCTAGGACCTGCTGGGATCCTCCTCAACATGGGTCCATGTAGGTTCTGTCTCAAGTAAAAAAAAAATCAGGTCCTCTCACTGTGGGATTGTCCTTCAAGCTACAAAATCTACAAGTTCTCAGACTATCAGATGCACTTGTAAGCAGGTGCAGTTAGCTAGTCTGCTACTAGGTGGCTCTCCTAAAATAGTGTGGTAAAAGAGAATGATGTAATTGGGTGTTAGGTTCCCTTTTAGCCAAAGCCTTCCTGTAGCATGCAATGGGTGGAGTTAGTGCCTATTATATGCTAGGATAGGAGGACCCTAGTGCAGTCGGGGTATGGGAGCCAAACAACCCACAAACCTGCAAATGTAATCAGCTACTGTGAGGGCCCTATACAGAGCAGAAGGTTCCAGTGAAATAGTCCAATATCCAGAAGAAGCAGCTATAGTCGTCCTGACTTGAAACACGGTCTATGTGGACTGGGAACATGATCTAACTGGACTGGGAGCGGGATGCAAAAGGCCTTTTAGGCCAGGCTTGTGTTCTCTGACATTAGTACTAATGTCCCTAGGACTTTTAGTTTACAGAATCTAGAGGTGTAGCTACAGCAGTTCTATCTCTGGAACGGCATGAAGGGAGTCGTGAGTTGGATGCATAAAGCCTAATGGGTCAGAGCCCTGGGGAGTAAGAGAGTAACATCTGGGAGCATACCTGGCTGCGTAGAACCATAGAGTGGGACACAGAGGGAGAGACTGGAATACTATAGAAGGCACCTTGTTAATCTCAACTCAGAGTGAATAGAGCAGAATCCTACAGATTTAAGTACATACAGGGAGATGGGTCCCAACACTGTGGTGATCCAGAGGAGAGAGGGATACTAAGAGAAGATGGATTATCAGTGATGTGTAATGTGCAGCTTTTACAAATGACTGCTACAGCTTGTCCACGTTTGTATATGGCGATGTGATGTGTCACTGCCCTCTTTGAAGAACATCAGTACAGTGCAGAAATATCTTTCTTGTGTGGACATTCCTTTCTTATGAAAATAAAGGCCAGGGATGTTATGGGTAGGCCTATGGCAAGGAGTTGGGCACAAGATGGCAAAGGCTAAGACTACCAGCGGTGGGTTGTTGTACTATCCAAGAAGTAGCGAGGCAGGAGCTTGGGTAATTTGGCGCCAACAGTGGGCCAATTAGAAGCCCCATTACAATCTAACCTTCACCTCCCAGAAGTTCAGAAATAGGCCTCCTCTCCTGTACTGAACTTGATTACTCTGATTTCACTGCACACTGCAAGCTTTTCGCATTGTGCATTAGAAGCTGTAGTAAGTCAAATAGGGCCCATCTCATTTCCTGGCTGGAAATGCATGATCTAGCGCTCCCCAACCTGGTTTTCCCTGTCCCCTCTCTTTCATTCAATCGTGCAAGCTTGGTATCACCTGTGGGCAGTCTGCATGCAGGTACAACCTCCAAGGGACTGCCCACTCCTCCAGACTGATATCCACCCATAAAGTCATTTTCATATTTACATACCTACTTCCAAGAACCAGCCCATTGCTTGCTACCCTCCCACCAACTATGATCTACTTGCATTGCATTGAGAAGAACAAAGACCCAGTTATGATGTCATTGGGTCTAAAATAAGGTCTATAATGAAAATTGAAATGTTTTATGTAAAAATACCATGAGCATGTTGATGAGGGGAAAGGGAAGGAACCAGTGAAGGCAAATCATAGAGACATTAAACTTTAGATTGAATTTGAATCTATTCACTGCAGTTTGGAGCTAGAAGGTGGCACATGAGTTGTGGAATCGCTGCATCCATCAGACCCTTATTACACAGGTGTTTTCCTCTATGACAGCTGAATTAAAGGACTAAAGGCTTAGGCAAGGGATTACAGAACAATGAAGGGATGTAAAGAAAATAAATCTGCTGCTTTATTGTGTTGTATTGTGAGCAATGAGCATACATTAGGTGACTCAATAGCAGAAGCAATCGCGATTAGGCCTCATGGCCTGTTGCTTCCAGGAGCAAGAGGCAGAATTGCCAGTTTACATAAATATATTATTCAGTATGTTTGCAAGCATGTGTTTACTGTATAGTTTTCTTAAAATTAAAGCTAAACTCCAGGCTACACAAACATTATCTAAATACAGAATCCCTTTGTAATATTCCTGTCACCAGCTTATCAAAAATTCAGACTATACCAACCCTTTCCATCCCACTGCTCCACTTATAGAAACTGTAGTATGATTTCCGCAATGAAAATCTCTCTATGAATGGAGGAGGTGGAACTGTCATTCATTCATTTCATTTCATAGACCACTTTTTACGTTTACGCCTGAACCCATTGCGTTACTTAATCCTGACCCCTGAACTCTCTAGATTACTTAATCCTGTCTCCAGAATGGTGTCCATGACTTAATCCTTATGCCCCATACACACGATCATTTTTAATGTCATTTTTAAAACTGACGTTTTTCTTGTCATTTTTTTTCTTGTTTCCTCTCAAGCCTGTCTTGCGTACACACGATCATTAAAAAAAACGTTTGAGCAAAGCGCAGTGACGTACAACACATACGACGGCACTATAAAGGGGAAGTTCCGTTCGAATGGCGCCACCCTTCATGTTAGTAAAGTTTGTTGAGCGACGATTCGCTCTTTTCAGTCTCGTGCTTTTCAGTCCGTTACAGCGTGACGAATGTGCTATCTCCATTACGAACGCTAGTTTTACCAGAACGAGCGCTCCCGTCTCATACTTGCGTCTGAGCATGCGCGTTTTTTTTCACGTCGTTAAAGCCTACACACTATCGTTTTTCACGTCGTTTAAAAAAACGACATGAAAAACGACGTGAAAAAATAGAGCATGTTCGAAATTTTTAATGGCCGTTTTTCACATCGTTAAAAATGCTCTGGAGCATACACACGATCGGTTTTAATGGCCATTTTTAAAAATGGCATTTTTAACGGCATGAAAAATGATCGTGTGTATGGGGCATTAGCCCTGAACTCTGTGCATTACTTAATCCTGACCCTGGAACTTTGTGCATTACCTAAACCTGACCCCGGAACTTTGTGTGTTACTTGAATCTAACCCCTGAACTCTCTGCTTTACGTAATCTTGACCCCTGAAGTCTGTACATTACTTAAAGTGGTTGTTAAGCCACTCTGCACACTTTATACAATCCTCTCTGGTTTCTAATGCTAGGTGCCCCTGTGTACATGCTTTATAGAAAAAATGCTATTTATACATGATTTCAGATCAGCACTCATGTGACCGGCTGGCTCTCCTCTCTCTCGATCTGACAACTGCAGGGGGAGGGCCAGAGATTCCCCCTCTGACGTCAGTTGGGAGGAGAGGAGGAGAGAAGTGGCCGTTCACATGAGCGCCGCTCTGAAATCAGGTACAAACAGCATTTTTTCTATAAAGCATGTACACAGGGGCACCTAGCATTATAAACCAGAGATGATTGTATAAAAAAAGTAAATGTTATTTTAGCAGAAGGAGTGGAGGGGCAGGCACTGTCATGAGCTGACAGGCAGGGAGGGAGGGGGGGAGAGGACGCAGGAGACAGAGAGCAGAGCTGCGGATGACGGAGGCCATAGGCATGCGCAGGGGGTGTGCCAGGTGTGCCTGGGCACACCATAATCACCCCGTGCAGCGCAGATTCCTTCTGCTGATATTTCACCAAAGCCTCCCAATGGGGCTCCTAAAAAAACTGTAAGAAAATACGAAAATAAAATAATAAAAATAAAAAACTACAGACACCAACCTCTGCCCTACTAACACTGTCCATGTTTTAATACATTTTAAAATGATTTTACATTTATTTATAAGAGTGTGTGTATATATTATGCATACATACACATCCTCTCATGTGTCTGAGCTTTGGGGTGCACACCCTAATGCAATAGACTGCGCACACCTATGACGGAGGCACTTAAACTGACCACAGTGTTAGGGCTCAGTAGCCATGAAAAAACGTGGTCAGTTTACAGAGGGGAGGATATAGCCAGGCACAGGGCCGATCCTAGGGTCACAGACGCCTGGGTGCAGAAATATTTATGGCGCCCCCACGTGGGCGTGGTCATCTTACAAACTCCTCCCCTTTACACATGTTTCTATGGCAACGACTCAAACACAGAGATGCTCCCCTAAGAAGTCTTTGTTTCCCTGGGATCCTCAGGGAAACAAAGAAAATAAAGGAAGAGCGTACACTAATGAGACCTGGAGGGGAGTCTCTCTGATGCACACAGAGGGGGCTTCTGTTAGAGAGTCTGTTAGAAAGAGCCTCCAGACATAGTACAGGAGATGGTCAGAGACTGCAGACGTGATACAGGAGATGGTCAGAGACTGCAGACATGTTACAAGAGACAGTCAGAGAGTGTAGACATGTTACAGGAGATGGTCAGAGACTGCAGACATAGCACAGGAGATGGTCAGAGACTGCAGATATAATACAGGAGATGGTCAGAGACTGCCGACATAGCTCAGGAGATGGTCAGAGACTGCAGACATAGCACAGTAGATGGTCAGAGACTGCAGATATAATACAGGAGATGGTCAGAGACTGCAGATATAATACAGGAGATGGTCACAGACTGCAGATATAATACAGGAGATGGTCACAGACTGCAGACATACTACTGGAGATAATGGCTGATCGGCCCTCTCACCTAACCCAGCGATACAGCAACAACGGTTCCTCTGATCAGGAGTCAGCTCACTCTGAATTGCCCGTGGCGACTCCGCTGGGTAGAGTCCAGATCTGTATTCTGGCAATGACTCCATTCCTTTCTCCGCCAGGGATGGCGCCAGGCTGTGTGGCTTTCCCTCTGGTGGCGCAGGGCAGCGGGGTTCTCTTTCTGATGGTGTTCTCTCAGCACTGTCCTCTCCCTCTGGAGTCCTGGGTGCACTTCCCTGAAAGCTTTTCCAGGCTCCTGGCTCACTCTCTCTCCTATTCAGCTGGGCATGCTGTGTGGGCTGCAGTTTCAATGTTACAGTGGGGCTGCCAGTCCTCGGGACTATATGTCCCACAATCCTCTTCTCTGCTCATTTTTTTATTCTATTTCTTCCCTGGCTGATATGAAGGCGGAGGAAGAAAGATAGTGGGTGGCTGTGCTGGCAAGCGCTGCTCACTAGTACAGCAGTGCGAGGAGAGGGAGGGGGGAGAGGGAGCAGGGAAAGAAGAGGCCGCGGCTGCAGTGGCGTCACTAGGGTTGATGTCACCCCCCTCCACCAACTATAGTCGCCCCTCAGTATAGACCCCCCTCCACTAAGTATAGACCCCCCTCCATCAGTGCAGACTCCCCACTAAGTATAAACCCCTCCCTCAGTACAGACCCCCCTCCATTAGTACAGACCCCCAGGACAAACACCCCCCTCCATTAGTACAGACCCCCAGGACAAACCACCCCCCCTCCATTAGTACAGACCTCCAGGACAAACCACCCCTTCTCCATTAGTACAGACCCCCCTCAGGACAAACCACCCCCCCTCCATTAGTACAGACCCCCCTCTGGACAAACCACCCCCCTCCATTAGTACAGACCCCCTCAGGACAAACCACCCCTCCTCCATTAGTACAGACCCCCCTCAGGACAAACCACCCCCCTCCATTAGTAAAGACCCCCTCAGGACAAACCACCCCCCTCCATTAGTATATACCCCCCAGGACAAACCACCCTCCCTCCATTAGTACAGACCCCCCCAGGAAAAACCACACCCCCTCCATTAGTACAGACCCCCCTAAGGACAAACCACCCCCCTCCATTAGTACAGACCCCCCTCAGGACAAACCACCCCCCTCCATTAGTTCATACCCCCCAGGACAAACCACCCCCCCTCCATTAGTACAGACCCCCTCAGGACAAACCACCCCCTTCATTAGTAGAGACCCCTCTTCCATTAGTACAAACCCCCGGACAAACCACCCCCCTCCATTTGTACAGACCCCCCCACAAACCACCCCCCTCCATTTGTACAGACCCCCCGACAAACCACCCCCCCCTCCATTAGTACAGACCCCCCCACAAACCACCACCCCTCTCCATTAGTACAGACCCCCCACAAACCACCCCCCTCCATTAGTACAGACCCCCCCACAAACCACCCCCCTCCATTTGTACAGACCCCCGACAAACCACCCCTCCTCCATTAGTACAGACCCCCCACAAACCACCCCCCTCCATTTTTACAGACCCCCCCACAAACCACCCCCTCCATTTGTACAGACCCCCGACAAACCACCCTCCCTCCATTAGTACAGACCCCCCCCTTACTCTTGATCCTAAACTCTCTGCTTTACGTAATCCTGAACTCTGTACCTTACTTAATCCTGATCCTTAATCTCTCTGCATTACTTAATCCTGACCCCTGAACTCTGTGTGTTACTCAATTTTAACCCCAGAAGTTTGTTCATTACTTAATTCTGAGCCCTGAATAGGGATGAGCTTCGTGTTCGAGTCGAACATACATTCGGCTCGAACATCGGCTGTTCGATCGTTCGACGAAGATCGAACGATTTGGGCCGTTCGCGCCAAATTCGAGTGACGCGAATGGCCCACAATGCACTACGCCATCGCAGTGTCATCCAGGCGCTGTGATTGGCCAAGCATGCACTGTGACCCCGCATGCTTGGCCAATCACAGCGCCGGCAGCGAGGAGAGCAATGATTGGCCACAGGCAGGATGCCTGTGGGCAATTATTGCTGAGGGTGTTTAGTACACGCCCCACACTATAAAAGGCCGCCAGCACGGCGGCCTAGTGTAGTGTGTTCCGGAGCAGGGAAAGAGAAGCATAGGCAGGGACAGTGACATTTTTTTTTTCTTGCTTAACCTGGATTCCTTTAGTTTAGGGAAAGAGAAGGATAGGTAGGGAGAGTGTCAGTCTGTTTTACTGTGCTAAACCTTGTTTGTAGGGACAGGGAAGGACAGTGAGGGAAATTCTCATTGTGCTATACTGTGCTAAAGCATTCCTCATCAACCATCTTTAAAAAAAAATTTTTATAGGGACAGAAAACTATAGGTAGGGAGAGTGTCAGTGTGTTTTACTGTGCTAAACCTTGTTTGTAGGGACAGGGAAGGACAGTGAGGGAAATTCTTATTGTGCTATACTGTGCTAAAGCATTCCTCATCAACCATCTTTAAAAAAAAAATTTTTTATAGGGACAGAAAACTATAGGTAGGGAGAGTGTCAGTGTGTTTTACTGTGCTAAACCTTGTTTGTAGGGACAGGGAAGGACAGTGAGGGAAATTCTCATTGTGCTATACTGTGCTAAAGCATTCCTCATCAACCATCTTTAAAAAAACATTTTTTATAGGGACAGAAAACTATAGGTAGGGAGAGTGTCAGTGTGTTTTACTGTGCTAAACCTTGTTTGTAGGGACAGGGAAGGACAGTGAGGGAAATTCTCATTGTGCTATACTGTGCTAAAGCATTCCTCATCAACCATCTTTAAAAAAAAAAAAATTATAGGGACAGAAAACTATAGGTAGGGAGAGTGTCAGTGTGTTTTACTGTGCTAAACCTTGTTTGTAGGGACAGGGAAGGACAGTGAGGGAAATTCTCATTGTGCTATACTGTGCTAAAGCATTCCTCATCAACCATCTTTAAAAAAAAAATATTATAGGGACAGAAAACTATAGGTAGGGAGAGTGTCAGTGTGTTTTACTGTGCTAAACCTTGTTTGTAGGGACAGGGAAGGACAGTGAGGGAAATTCTGATTGTGCTATACTGTGCTAAAGCATTCCTCATCAACCATCTTTGAAATCCTTGTTTTTTGGACAGTCAGGGAAATTGTCATTGTGCTATTCTGTGCGAAAGCAATCATCCTCAACCATATTTAGAAATCCTTAAGTAAAGGGACAGAGAAGGACACCTGAAGGTAGCCCTTATTGCTTTTTTTCCCATCTCCCTGCAGGCCATCCATTAGAATGTCTGGAAGGCAAACAAGGAGAGGCAGACAGTCAGGAGGCAATAAAAGAGGGCAAGCAGGCTCTGTGTCTGGGGGCAACAGTGCTGGTCGTGGACGCGGTGCATTGTCATCAGCACATGGCCATGGGACACGCTTGTCCTTCTTTTCGGCAGCTGGACATGTTGAGCCACATCATGCCGAAGACTTGGTAGAGTGGATGACCAAGCCCTCCTCCTCCTCCTCATCCTCTCTCACCCAGGCTCAGGGTACTGGCAAAGCAGCTGCCAAAGCGTCCTCTTCCCTGGTATCAATGTCAGACTCATCATCAGTCACTCCTTCCCTAGACCCACCATGTCCTCCTCCTGAGGAGTCCCCCGAACTGTTTGAGCACAGTGTTGGGTACATGCTCCAGGAGGATGCCCAGCGTTTCGAAGGGTCTGATGATGAAACCCAGCTAGAGGAAGGCAGTAGCGTGAGAGCAGACAGAGGGGATGCTCAAGAAGGACACCAATCTGGCAGTCATGTTCCAGCAGCTGCAGCATACTGCCAGATTGGCTCCAGTGATGAGGAGGGAGGGGATGATGAGGTCACTGACTCCACGTGGGTGCCTAATAGGAGAGAGGAGGAGGAGGAGGCACATCTCCAACGAGGCAGGATGCCCTTTGGTGGCCAGCGTAAGGGCAGTACACCGACGGAATCACACCGCAGAGCTCCGCCTGTGCAGGGCGCTGCCTCTGCCCGTCATTCAAAAAGTTCTTTGGTGTGGGCCTTTTTTGAGGCTAGTGCATCAGATCGCACAGCTGCTGTTTGCAACATATGTCTCAAGCGTATATCGCGTGGCCAAAACATCAGCCGCTTGGGTACCACATGCCTGACCAGACATATGTTGACCTGCCATGCAGCTCGTTGGCAAGCCTACCTCAAAGACCCACACCAAAGAACAAAGCGGACCTCTCCTTGCACCGCATCAGCTGGGATCTCCAACCCCACTATAACTTCAGTCCTCTCTGAAACATGCACTGAGAGGAATGAAGGTGTAGAATTAGGTGTGTCACAGCCAAGTACTTGCGGCCACTCTGCTAGCAGTACACCGACGTCCGATTCTAGCAGGCAAATTTCCCTGCCCCAGCTGCTGGACCGTCGAAAGAAGTTCACTCCCAGCCATCCACATGGCCAGCGGTTGAATGCTAGCTTGGCTAAATTGCTAGCGCTTCAACTGCTGCCTTTTCAGTTGGTAGACTTGGCCCCCTTCCGTGAGTTTGTGCAATGTGCGGTTCCTCAGTGGCAGGTTCCCAAACGCCACTTTTTCTCACGGAAGGCTATTCCGGCTCTCTACCGACATGTGGAAGGCAATGTCTTGGCCTCGCTGGACAGGGCGGTCAGCGGTAAGGTGCATATTACCGCTGACTCATGGTCCAGCAGGCATGGACAGGGACGTTACCTTTCTTTCACGGCCCATGGGGTCACTCTTTTGGCAGCTGGGAAGGATGCAGGACAAGGTGCAGTAGTGTTGGAGGTTGTTCCACCGCCACGCCTCCAAAATGCTACTACTGGTTGTGACACACCTCTCTCCTCCACCCCCTCCTCTTCTTCTTCCTCCATGGCCTCTTCCTGTGCTTTGTCCTCTGAACCAGCGGTGCTCCGTAGGCGTTCAAGGGGCTACGCAAGTACGCAGGCAAAAAGATGCCATGCCGTGCTTGCGCTGGTGTGTTTGGGGGACAGAAGCCACACTGGGGCAGAGGTCCTGTCTGCTCTGCAGGGCCAGGCCGAGAGGTGGTTGACGCCACGCCAGCTTAAGCCAGGAATGGTGGTTTGCGACAATGGCACCAACCTCCTCTCCGCCCTCCGACAGGGACAACTGACCCATGTGCCCTGTGTGGCTCACGTCCTTAACCTGGTGGTGCAGCGGTTCTTGGGCAGGTACCCGGGCTTACAGGATGTCCTGAGGCAGGCCAGGAAAGTCTGTGTGCATTTCCGCAGATCTTATAATGCCAGTGCTCGCCTGGCTGAGCTGCAAAAGGAGTTGAACCTGCCCAAGAACCGCCTTATATGTGACATGCCCACCAGGTGGAACTCAATGTTGGCCATGCTGCAGCGGCTGCACACGCAGCAGAGGGCCATCAATGAGTACCTGTGCGACTACGGCACCAGGACAGGGTCAGGGGAGCTTGGTTTTTTTTCTCCACGCCAGTGGGGCATGATCAGGGATGCATGCACTGTCCTGGCACCATTTGAGGAGGCCACGAGGATGGTGAGCAGTGACAGTGCATGCATCAGTGACACTGTACCTCTTGTCCACCTGTTGGAGCACACGCTGCGTGGAATAATGGACAGGGCACTTGAGGCAGAACAGAGGCAGGAAGAGGAGGACTTCCTTGCCTCTCAAGGCCCCCTTTACCCAGACAGTGTTCCTTCTGTCCCACCCATCGCACAGGAAGAGGACGAGGAGGAGGAGGAGGAGGAGGATTGTGTCAGCATGGAGGTGGAGCCTGGCACTCAGCAGCATCAACAGCAGCAGTCTTTTAGGGATGATTTACAGTCCCAAGAAACCCGTGGACTTGTACGTGGCTGGGAGGAGGTGGCTGCGGATCATGTCGTCCTTAGTGACCCAGAGGACTCCGGACCGAATGCCTCAGCTAACCTACGCTGCATGGCCTCCCTGATCCTGCAAAGTCTGCGGAAGGATCCTCGTATTCTTCGGATCAAGGAGAGGGACCATTACTGGCTGGCCACTCTCCTTGATCCACGGTACAAGGGTAAGGTTGCGGACCTTATGTTACCGTCGCAGAGGGAGCAGAGGATGAGACAACTCCGGGAGGCCTTGCAGAAAGGTCTGTGCAACGCGTTCCCAGAGACTGGGAGGTTACAAACTCCTGGTCCTGGACAACGAGTTGCTGAGGCTTCGGCCAGTCAAAGAAGGAGCGGTGGGGAAGGTGGCCGTCTGACCGATGCGTTCAGACAATTCTTTAGTCCGCAGCCCCAAAGTATGATCGGTTCCAGCAACCATCGCCAGCGTCTGATAAACATGGTGCAGGAATATCTAGGGGCAAGGTCAGACTTGGACACCTTCCCCACCGAAAATCCTCTGGCTTACTGGGTCTTGAGGATGGATCACTGGCCAGAGCTTGCACAGTATGCAATTGAGCTACTGGCCTGTCCTGCATCCAGCGTTCTTTCGGAACGCACATTCAGTGCTGCTGGAGGATTTGTCACGGATCACAAGGTGCGCCTGTCCACCGACTCGGTTGATCGACTGACTTTCATCAAGATGAACCAGTCTTGGATCACCACCAGCTACCACACACCTGATGCTGATATAACAGACTAATTGATTTTAACATGTCACATCCCTTCAAGACTGATGCTGATGCTGAGTGCCTGTGCTGTTATGTTGACTGGCTATCCTCCTCCTCCGAGTCCTCAATGATACGATTGATGATGATAGCTTGGAAGATCATTTTTGTTTATGGGTGCCGCCACCAGTGCCTAACGCCCAATTTTTCAGCCCCTGTTTAACAGGGGCGTGTAATTACAATTTTTGAAGCAATACTTTGCAACAGGGCTCATTGCTGTGCTCCAAGTACAGTATCTGTGAGGGGTTGCAGTGTTGTGCCACCAGTGCCTAAGGCCCAATTTTTCAGCCCCTGTTCAAAAGGGGCATGTAATTACAATTCTTGATCTAATAATTCACAGCAGGGCCCATTCCTGCACCCACCAAGAGTAACTCTGAGGGCTTACAGTGTTGTGGCAACACCACCACCACCACCACCACCACGAAAGGCCCAATTTTTCAGCCCCTGTTCAACAGGGGCATGCAATTACAATTCTTGATCTAATAATTCACAGCAGGGCCCATTGCTGCACCCACCAAGAGTAACTGTCAGGGCTTACAGTGTTGTGGCACCAGCACCACCATCAAAGGCCCAATTTTTACTACCACTGTTCAACAATTATATGTAATTACAATTCCTGATATAATAGTTGACAGCAGGGCGTTCCAGCACCAACCAAGAGTAACTGTGAGTGCTTACAGTGTTGTGCCAACACCAACAACTAAGGGGCCTATTTCTGCAGAGTATATACGGCAGGTCCCTACTTTCAAACATCCAACTTACAAACGACTCCTACTTGCAAACGCAAGAAGACAACAGGAAGTGAGAGGAAATCTACCCCTTGGAAGGAAAATTCTCTCCTGTAAGAATAAATATGGGAGAAAGGTGTCTCCTCTGTACTGATGCTTTATCACCAATCCTTGTTTCAAGAAAAACACCACATTTCAAAAACAGTTGTCATTGGGACGGAAAGTGAGGTGAAATGTTCTGAACAGGGGCACAGACAGCAAAACAAATGTTACAGGGGTGATAACCCTTACCTATGTTTTCCAAAAAGTTTAAAAATAGATTTTTGGGCTGGAGCTACACTTCAACAATGTACCTGTTCAAAATTACAAACACATTCTACATAAGAACAAACCTACAGTCCCTGTCTTGTATGCACCGCCTGTATACGGCTGTTCAGAGTATATAGGGCCTTTTTTATTTTATGTGCGGGGTTCCCCTTAATATCCATACAAGACCCAAAGGGGCTGGTAATGGGCTGGGGTAGGGGGGGGGGGTCATGGGGTAGCTATGCCATTTTTCTTAAAGATTTTCATCCATATTACCGGGACCAGACATTACATTAAAGCCGCAAGCAGTTTTAAATGGCTTTTTTTTCCTTTAGAAGTGTCATTTTGTGCAGGGACAGTTCTAAACACGGGAAACACGTGGCACTTCACAGGCATACTTTAGACACCCCCCAGGTACGATATTTAAAGGAATATTTGACTTTTTTTTTTTTCACTTTATGCATCATTAAAATGACTGCTCCCGAAAAACAACCGTTTTTAAAACTTCTTTTTGCATTGATACATGTCCCCTGGTGCAGAACCCGGGTTCCCAAACCCTTTTTAGGACAATAACATGCATAATAGTCGTTATAATTAGCACTTTAGAATTCGAACGTTCGCATCCATTGTATTTAATAGGGTTCTAATGTTCGTACGAACTTTCGGTCCGTTCGCGGGTTCTGGTGCGAACCGAACCCGGGGGTGTTCGGCTCATCACTAGCCCTGAACTCTCTGTTACTTAATCCTGACCCCTGAACTCTGTGCATTACTTAATCCTGAGGCGGAACTTTGTGCATTACTTAATTTTAAACCCTGAACACTCTGTTTTACTTGATTCTGACTGCTGAAGTCTGTACAATATTTATTCTTGACCCCTGAACTCTGTGCATTACTTAATCTTGATCCTGAACTCTCTGTTTAACGTAATTCTGAACTCTGTACATAACTTAACCACTTCAGCCCCGGAACTTACCCCCTTCCTGACCAGAGCACTTTTTGCGATTCGGCACTGCGTCGCTTTAACTGACAATTGTGCGGTCGCGCGATGTGGTACCCAAACAAAATTTTTGAAAAAAATTCAATATTTTTTACTTTTTGCTATAATAAATATCCCCAAAAATATATAAAAAAACGAATTGTTTCCTCAGTTTAGGCTGATATGTATTCTTCTACATATTTTTGGTAAAAAAAAAAATCGCAATAAGCGTATATTGATTGGTTTGTGCAAAAGTTATAGCGTCTACAAAATAGGGGATAGATTTATGGCATTTTTATTATAAACTTTTTTTTTTACTAATAATGGCGGCGATTTGCGTATTTTATCGTGACTCCGACATTATGGCAGACACATTGGACACTTTTTACGCTATTTTGGGACCATTGACATTTATACAGCGATCAGTGCTATAAAAATGCACTGATTACTGTGTAAATGACACTGGCAGGGAATGGGTTAACCACTAGGGAGTGATTCTAACTGTGTGGGGGCTGGGCTACGAGTGACACCTAGAATAAGGCTTACCTATAGGTAGTGGAAATATCTCCTAAACGTGCACCGTTTAGGAGAGATTTCACTTGTAATCCTGACCCCAGAACTTTGTTCATTACCTAATTCTCTGTTACTTAAAGTGGTTGTAAACCCACTTGTTGGACTTCTACCTATAGGTAAGCCTAGAATAAGGCTTACCTATAGGTAGTGGAAATATCTCCTAAACGTGCGCCGTTTAGGAGAGATTTCACTTGTAGTCCGCTGTAAATACCAACGACTCATGCGTGGGGAAGAAACAAAACTAAGTGCCGTTTCTTCCCTAGCCTGTACTGTGAATCGCGGCTCCCGTGCACATGTGCGGAAGTCACAGAGCCGGAGTCCGTGTCCTGGAAGGAAGAGGGGCCAGAAGATGGACGCTGCCTACTCTGGTTACATCGCTGGATTCTTTTGCAGGTAAGTGGCACATAATGGGCTAGAATGCGATACATACTAGCCCATTATGCTTTTCATTTGCAGGCTTTGCAGCGGGCTAAAGGAAGTAAAACCCATCAGGGTTTACTTCTTCTTTAATCCTGACCTCTGTGTGTTACTTAATCCTGATCCCTGAACTCTGTGCGGTACTTAGTCCTAACCCCCGGAACTCTCTCCTTTACTTAATCCTGCTCTGAACACTTTGCTTTACATGATCCTGACCCCTGAACACTCTGCTTTATGTAATCCTGATCCCTGAACAATGACAGGATCTTCAGGTAAGGAGCTATGCAAGAGATTAACTGAAAAAAATAATGTTTGCCTAAGAAAATTGTATACAGTGAGGAATGATGCCAAATGTATTGTAGAATAGATTTGAGGTTTTCCGTATCTAGCGCCCCCCCCCATGTTTGGGGGCGCTATGTGGAAATTTAGGGGTAGTCTGAGCCGGTAGTTGGGCTCAGACCAATCAATGGTTCAATATTGCTTCTGCTCTGGGTGTGATACTGCCTGGCAGTAGAGTTCTCTGTTGCCAGTAGGTGGCACTGTCACCGCCGGCATAGGTTGAACTACGGGGTGTATCACAACACCTTGAGTGTCCTCTTTCGGCAGCCGTACAGTGGGCGTGGTCTACCCACTGTGCATGCTGGGAGGGGGTACATAAGGGGCAGACGCCATGAGGTAAAGGGAGTTCCAGGTAGAGTTGCCACATCATCCCTTTAATCCAGGACACATATTAATTACACAAGTTCTGAGGCTGATTTAATGCAGATAAGGCACCAAGTGAGTTTAATTACCACCTTAATCAGCCACAGAACCTGTGTAATTAATGTGTGTCCTGGATTAAAGGGATGATGTGGCAACCCTAGTTCCAGGGGACCCATTGGTCCTGGGTGTGTTCGGCCTCGGGCACCTTCAGCCCGAGGCTGCTTAGTTTCAAGGTAGGCCCAGCTCCGCAGGCAAGGGCCTTCACCTCAGAGAGGGATCCCAGGCTGCCCACTTCTAGGGGGCCCAACTTTAGGAAAGGAGACCAGGGGAGGATCAGTCCCAGGAGACTAGCGACGATACTGCTGTCTCGGGAAGAGGCCTGGAAACTCTCCTAAGGAGGGATCCATCTTCAACAGTTACAAAGCCTGCAATGCGCCGGTCTGGCACAGAGGTTCTGTGGCAGAGGATTCCCCGATCGTATCCCTAGATACCCAGGAAATAAAAAAAGATTGATTCGTGCTCCATCCCGGCTGCTAGGACTGCTCTCATAGGGACTATCCGGGTGAGCAATACCCACTCAGGCTTGAGTGGCGACGAAGGATTGACATTGAGCTTTAAGTGTTGCGTGCCTAAACCTTTCCCCAACTTCTCTCCACTTCCTACTCTCTCTCTTCAAGTTTAACACAAAGATAAAGAATAAAACCTTGCTGATTAGGTTTTTACTCTTGTGTGCACATTGGCCTTATTCCAAGAGATTTTTACCTAGACAACGGAGAAAAGGGATCCACTCTAGAGCAGTAGTATATTTAGGTTTTGTGCTGCCCTAGGCCTAACTAAACTCATGCACCCCCTAATTTAAATATGACCCACCCCTTCCTGTCAAGGCCACACCCCTTGCTGTTTAAGACCCGCCCTGAAATTTTCGAGTGGGGACACTAGTTCTGAGGGCCTGGGGGGGGGATGGATTCCCTTAATTTGCATAGATTTCCCCTCACTTCCTGTTTGGCAATGGGGCAGGAAGTGAAGGGAAATCTCTGCAATGGGACAGGGATGGTAAAATATAAACTGACAGGGGCTATAACCCTCTCCTACCAAAATTAAGTTCTAATTTAAGCACAAATTCCAATGCTGCCCCCCTGCAAAGTGCTGCCCTAGGCCTGGGCCTTGTTGGCCTAGGCCAGGATACAGCGTTGCTCTAGAGAGGTAATTGCTGCAGGCCCGAAACAAAACCAGACAGTCCCTTAAATGGGGGTAAGTGCTACACGTACATTTTAATGATACTTCCCCCATACCTCCCAGTACAGTAAAAATAAAGATCAATGTAATAACTCACACATCCTGTATATGATTCAGTTAGTTCGGTTAGGGTTTGCAGTCCGGATATATTGATCTGTATAATGGATCTCTGGATAGCAATAAAAACATGACAGGGGTTCTGGTCCTCCACCACTCTATCCAAAACTAGAAAAAAATATTATGGCTTGTCATACCCTTCAAAAAGAAATGTAATCTTTAGTTTAAAAAAATTGTCTTGATCTTCTTCTAAGTCACAAATGAAATCTGGTGAAAATGACAAGTTATTACTCAGCACAGAGCTGACCACTCTTCTTGCCCCCCATTTGACAGTATCGCCATGGACCTGTTGCTGGTCACCAGCACTCTCATGCAGAAAGCAGGTTTCTGCATTCCGGGCATTCATCCCTGAATGCACAGGGCCGAAACATAGGTACCAATGGGCACAGCATTAACCATTTGAGCTCCGGAAGGTTTTAACTCCTTCCTGACCAGGCCATTTTTTGTAATACAGCACTGCGTTACTTTAACTGACAATTGCGCGGTCTTGCGACGCAGTACCCAAATAATTTTTTTGTCTTTTTTTTCCCCACAAATAGAGCTTTCTTTTGGTGGTATTTGATCACCTCTGCATTTTTTTTTTGCGCTATAAACAAAAAGAGACCGTCAATTTTGAAAAAGAAACAATATTTTTACTTTCTGCTATAAAACATATCCAATAATTATTATTTTTTTAAATTTGAATTTCTTCATCAATTTAGGCCAATATGTATTCTGCTACATATTTTTGGTAAAAAAACAAATCCCAATAAGCGTATATTGATTGGTTTGCACAAAAGTTATATTGTCTACAAACTATAGGATATATATATATATTTTTTTTATTAATTTTTTTTACTAGTAATGGCGGCGATCAGCGACTTATAACGGGACTGCGAAATTGCGGTGGACAAATGGGCTCCTAACTGACAGTTTTGACACTTTTTGGGTACCAGTGACACTAATACAGTGATCAGTGGTAAAAATATGCACTGTCACTGTACTAATGACACTGGCAGGGAAGGGGTTAACATCAGGGGCGATCAAAGGGTCAAATGTATGCCTAGGTTGTGCTTACTCACTGTGGGGGAGGTGCTTTGACAAGGGGAAGGCAAAGATCTGACAGAACGACAGTCTGCCTTGTTTACATACAGTAGGCAGACTGCCGTTCTGCTTGTATCCTGAATGATCAGGGGGTCCTGGCAGACATCGACTTCGTCGGACTGCTGATGTGCTCCCGCGGTTTCTAATCACAGCGGGATGCCGGTGGGGCGTGAGTGTGCCCCAGACCCAGAAGTAGCAGATACTGTACTAGGTACGCACAGAGCGGCTAGCCTGCCACAGTAAATGTACGTGGGGAGGCCGCAAAGTGGTTAAGCACTCTCCAGTCACTGCTAGGGATGAGCTTCGAGTTCGAGTCGAACTCATGTTCGACTCGAACATTGCCTGTTCGCCCGTTCGCCGAACAGCGAACAAATTGGGGTGTTCGCGGCAAATTCGAAAAATCTATGGGAGAAATCTAAAGTGTTAATTATAAAGGCTAATATGCAAGTTATTGTCCTAAAAAGTGTTTGGGGACCCGGGTCCTGCCCCAGGGGACATGTATCAATGCAAAAAGAAGTTTTAAAAACGGCCGTTTTTTCGGGAGCAGTGATTTAAATAATGCTTAAAATGAAAAAATAAAAGTGAAATATTCCTTTAAATTTCGTACCTGGGGGGTGTGTATGATATGCATGTGAAGTGGCGCATGTTTCCCGTGCTTAGAACTGTCCCTGCAAAAAATGTCATTTTTTAAAAGAAAAAAATGCATTTAAAACAGACTCGCGGCTATTAATGAATTGTCGGCTCCCGGCAATACATACAAAAGTCATTGAAAAAAAAAAAAAAAAGCGTGGGGGTTCCCCAGAATTCTATTACCAGGCCCTTCAGGTCTGGAATGGATATTAAAGGGGAACCCCGCCGCAAATTTAAAAAAAAATTGACGTGGGGTTCCCCCAAATATCCATTCCAGGCCCTTCAGATCTGGCATGGATTTTAAGGGGAACTCCACCCCAAATTTAAAAAAAAAATGGCGTGGAGTCCCCCTAAAAATCCATACCAGACCCCTTATCCGAGCACGCAACCTGGCCGGCCGCAGGGGAAAAGGGGGGGACGAGAGAGCGGCCCCCCCTCCCTCCTGAACCGTACCAAGCCACATGCCCTCAACATGAGGAGGATGTCCCCATGTTGATGGGGACAAGGGCCTCATCCCCACAACCCTTGCCCGGTGGTTGTGGGGGGTCTGCGGGCGGGGGGCTTATCGGAATCTGGAAGACCCCTTTAACAAAGGGGACCCCCAGATCCCGGCCCCCCCTATGTGAATTGGTAAGGGGTACGTTGTACCCCTACCATTTCACGAAGAAAGCGTAATTTTTTTTAAAAAAAAACACACAAACACCATGAAAAAGTCCTTTATTAAAAAAAAAAACAAAAAAACATTCCAGCGGTGAAATCCAGTGTCCCGCGGCGATCCCGATGTCCAGCGCTGTCCTTCATTGGTTGTGCCTGAGCGGACCTGATGGGGAACTCCCTCTCAGTATTTTAAATGTATAGACCCGCCCCTTCTAAAGTTCCCCATCAGGTCCGCTCCCTCGGTATGTCGGACCCGCCTACGTCATTGGCTTGAGCGGGGAACTTCCTTCACTGTGTAATTTAAATTTACATAGTGAAAGAAGTTCCCCGCTCAAGCCAATGACGTAGGCGGGTCTGACATACCGAGGGGGCGGACCTGATGGGGGACTGCTCTCACTTTGGTAATACATGTATAGACCCGCCCCTTCTCATGTTCCGCATCTGGTCCGCTGAGCGGACCTGATGGGGAACTTTAGAAGGGGCGGGTCTATACATTTAAAATACTGAGAGGGAGTTCCCCATCAGGTCCGCTCAGGCACAACCAATGAAGGACAGCGCTGGACATCGGGATCGCCGCGGGATACTGCTGGATTTCACCGCTGGAATGTTTTTTTTTTTATTTTTTTTTAAATAAAGGACTTTTTCAAGGTGTTTGTGTGTTTTTTTAAACATTTTTTTACGCTTTCTTCGTGAAATGGTAGGGGTACAATGTACCCCTTACCAATTCACATAGGGGGGGCGGGATCTGGGGGTCCCCTTTGTTAAAGGGGTCTTCCAGATTCCGATAAGCCCCCTGCCCGCAGACCCCCACAACCACCGGGCAAGGGTTGTGGGGATGAGGCCCTTGTCCCCATCAACATGGGGACATCCTCCCCATGTTGAGGGCATGTGGCCTGGTACGGTTCAGGAGGGAGGGGGGGCCGCTCTCTCGTCCCCCCCTTTTCCCCTGTGGCCGGCCAGGTTGCGTGCTCGGATAAGGGGTCTGGTATGGATTTTTAGGGGGACTCCACGCCATTTTTTTTTTAATTTGGGGTGGAGTTCCCCTTAAAATCCATGCCAGATCTGAAGGGCCTGGAATGGATATTTGGGGGAACCCCACGTCAATTTTTTTTTTTAATTTGCGGCAGGGTTCCCCTTAATATCCATCCCAGACCTGAAGGGCCTGGTAATTGAATTCTGGGGAACCCCCACGCTTTTTTTTTTTTTTTTATCAATGACTTTTGTATGTATTGCCGGGAGCCGACAATTCATTAATAGCCGCGAGTCAGTTTTAAATGCATTTTTTTCTTTCAAAAATTACATTTTTTGCAGGGACAGTTCTAAGCACGGGAAACATGCGCCACTTCACATGCATATCATACACACCCCCCAGGTACGAAATTTAAAGGAATATTTCACTTTTATTTTTTCATTTTAAGCATTATTAAAATCACTGCTCCCCAAAAAACGGCAGTTTTTAAAACTTCTTTTTGCATTGATACATGTCCCCTGGGGACAATAACTTGCATATTAGCCTTTATAATTAACACTTTAGATTTCGAACGTTCGAGTCCATTGTATTTAATAGGGTTCTAAAGTTTACACAAACATTTTGTCTGTTCGCAGGTTCTGGTGCGAACCGAACAGGGGGGTGTTCGGCTCATCCCTGGTCACAGCCTGTCATAGACTTTACGTGACCTTGTGTTGGTGTCTTTGGTGTTATCACTTTGAACAATAAAAGGCAATCGGAATTCCTGGATGTGCAGCCATTTCTTTTCCCACGGAGGCGGACGGGCCGGGGCTGGCACTCTACGAGACATTCCACCTCAGGTTATCATCATACACCTGGAGCAGCGGCTCTTTTTTCTTTGTGTAGCGGGTGTTTGAATTTAGGGGAGGCATCTGGGTGGTAGTGTAACCCAGATGCATTGATTGTCAGGGAATCTGAGATCCTTTTGTGGTTCTTGGAGGACTCTGGTGGTGTGAGGTTCCCTGCGGCCTGCAGGTGGCGCTGTCGCCCTGGGCCGGAGTTGAACACTCACCGCAAGACTGCTTCCCTTTTTGTCCTTTCCTGGCGCTGGTTCAGCGGGGCGCGGAACCCGCTGTGACGCAAAGGGAGAGGGGATAAAAGGGGCGGACGCCCTGACTTCAGGGTTCAGAGTCGGAGGATGCAGCCGCGCCCAGGCACCTTCAGCTTGGGTGCTGGCATTCCGGAGTTCCGGGCCCAGGTGCCCTTGACCTGGCCGGAGCGGGAGATGGAGTCCATCTCAGGCACCTTTAGCCTGGGGTGAGGTACTATGGCGGAAGCCTGGAGCTCAGTACCTTCGACTGAGTTCCGCGAGGGTGGAGGAATCCGAGGGGGCCCTAACTCCTTGGGTGCCCGTGTCTGAGACGAGGAGGCCGGTGAGCGGAACTTCTCCGGAGAGTCCAGCGCAGCATTGCTGGTGACGGAGAGGCCTCCGGTAACTGTCTTGGACGGATGTCCTTCCCCTGATAGGGGCTACGATAGCGAAGGTACCTGTAATCCATGTTCTGTTCAATATAGTCAGTGGCAGTGACTATTCGCCACTGGTGACACTACAGTGGTTAGCTCTATCTAGAAGAATTGTGCCTTGGCCTACTCCCCACAAATACTGAAGTGTTATATGGGTCTCAACCTGTCTGTGCTGTTTGACTATTGTGACAGCAGGAAGGTAAAGTCACCTGGTTGCATCCAGGGGGGTAGATATATTTCGCCCAGATTCAGGCTTTACGCCGACTTATACAACTAGGTGGAGAGTTGTATAAGCCCAGCTAAGGCTAGTGGGCTCATGGATGACTCATACCTCTAGGGAGAGGGCTGGGCGTCGTGCAGGCAGGGAGTTGATGAGGCCAGCTGAAGCTTGTCAGCTCATTTAGGCCTCTATAAGAACTCCCAGCTTCATTAGATGTTAGCTCATGCCTGGAACCAGACCTGTGTGGACTGTCTAGGGAGAGTGAACCCCTGTGCGGTGAGAAAAAGCCTGTGTGGCTATTTGCTTGGACATTTAAAACCAGGGACTTAGGGACTAGGACAGCACTAGGCTGATCCCAGTTGTTAGTTAGGAAACCTGTATGTTTAGTCAGAGGTCAAGTTGACCAGGATTTATTTTGTTTATATGTTTCTTTTGGCTTTGCTGTGTTTTGTCACTGTAAATAGAAAATAAACCGCACCTTTTTTATGATTTTGAAAACCACAACCTCCGTTTGCTGGGCCTGTTTTTGTGTGGGGAGCCCATCCCGGGGGTCACACACACCCGCTGCCGAGCTAACCCCCTCACAGTTGGTGGAGAACCAGTGGCAGTTTTTTTTAAGCCAGCATGGAGGAGATACTGAAGCAGCTGGCTCTAGCAAATGCCAATCAACAGCAGACAAATGCAGGTTTGCAAAAGAGCCTTGCAGCTCAACAACAGAACTTCGCAGCCCAGCAGCAAGCTCATCAACAGAGCCTTGCAGCCCAGCAGCAAGCTCACCAACAGAGTCTGGAAGCTCAGCAACAAGCCCAGCAGCAATCTGAGGCCCGCTTCATAGACCTGTTACAGAAGCAAGAGCAGAGACTACAACAAATGGAAGCAGTAATGCAGCAACGTCCGCAGACCAGTGAGGAAAGCCGTCCCACTAATACCGCGTCCTTTGGGGTGAGTCGTTTATTGACAAAAATGACTGGAGAGGATGATCCAGAGGTATTTTTGACCACATTTGAAAGGACTGCTGAAAGAGAAAAGTGGCCTGAGGAGCAGTGGGCTGGACTGGTGGCTCCTCTGTTAACTGGTGAATCGCAGAAGGCTTACTATGACCTAGAGCCTGACCAAGCAAAAGACTATGTGATGCTAAAAGCTGAGATATTGACAAGGCTGGGTGTCACCCAGGCTGTCCGGGCTCAGCGTGTGCATAACTGGACTTTCCAGCTTGGAAAACCCCCCAGGTCTCAAATGTATGATCTCATTCACCTGAGCAGAAAGTGGCTACAGCCAGAGACTTTGTCCGCACCAAAGATTGTGGAACGTGTTGTAATGGATCGGTTTTTGAGAGCTCTTCCTACTGCCATCCAAAACTGGGTAAGCCATGGAGACCCAGAGACGGCCGATGGTCTTGTGGATCGTGTGGAGAAATACTTGGCTACAGAGAACCTGACGGCCTCTTCCAGAGACACTCGGACTTTCCACCCTAAGACCAGACCATCCCCAGGGGCGGATAAGAGGATTCCAAGGGGTAAGGGTGGAGAGAGTGAGAGGGTGGGAGCTCTACCCCAAGTTTGGCGAGAACAGCCTGGGAAATCAGCGGCTCAAGAGGCGGCAAGAAGGATCGTTTGCTACCGCTGCCGGCAAGCGGGACATATTGCAGCCAATTGCCCGGTTGTGGAGGAACCCATGCAGTGTGACTTTCTGACGGGCAGACGTCAGTCGCTGTGTGCGACAGTCGCATGCACTGCCATTCGAGGAATTGAGAAACATTTATGCAAAATGTGTGTTAATGGTAGAAATGTTGTGGTATTGCTGGATTCAGGTAGCCTTGTGACCCTGATAAAGGCTGAGTTAGTTAAAACAGAGGTCTCTGGGAATAGCAAGGTAGCTGTTATTTGTGTGCATGGGGACACCCGAGAGTATCCAGTGACTACAGTGTGTTTCGAGACCCCCAAAGGTACCCTCTCTCATCCAGTGGGCTTAGTATCTCAGTTACCGTATGACGCCATTGTGGGAAGGGATTTTCCGAAGTTCTGGGAACTGTGGGATGATCCTGAGCCCCCCACTGGTGCCCCTATGTACCAGGAATGTGATAGCCAGAACTCCCCTGAGAGTGGTGAGGACTCTCCGGAATTTCCCTTATCAGTATTGGCAGGGGAGACTCAAGAAACTGGAGAGGAGCCCACCTCCTCAGACGAAAACCTACCGTCTGTGGAGTTTTCTGATCTTGAGGTTCACAGGGAAAACTTTGCCACAGAACAGTTGAAAGACCCCGCCCTAATAAAGGCACGCGAAAACGTAGTGAAAATAGATGGCGAGTTAGTGAACCCAGATAATACCTGCACTTACCCATACTTCAGCGTAGAGAAGGACCTACTGTATCGGGTGGCAAAAAGGGCAGAAGAAACCGTTGAGCAGCTTGTGGTGCCCAAACCTTACAGGAAGTTGGTGTTGGAGTTGGCCCATGGGCACATTCTTGGAGGTCATCTGGGGACAGAGAAAACCCGAGAGAGGGTATTACAGAGATTCTATTGGCCGGGGGTGATGAAGGACATAGAAAATTATTGTTCCTCCTGCCCTGTGTGTCAGAGGTCGGCCCCGATGCCACATTTCCGTAGCCCGCTGGTCCCTCTACCCATCATTGAGGTCCCGTTTGAGAGGATCGCCATGGATTTGGTAGGTCCTATAATCAAGTCCGCTAGGGGGCACCAGTACATATTAGTTATAATGGACTATGCCACCCGTTATCCAGAAGCGATCCCTCTCCGAAATACCTCGGCCAAAACCATAGCCAAAGAGCTATCTCTTGTGTTTAGCCGGGTGGGTATTTGTAAAGAACTGCTTACGGACCAAGGTACACCCTTTATGTCCCGGGTTATGAAGGAGCTGTGTAAATTGTTCAAAGTGACGCAATTACGTACATCTGTGTATCACCCCCAAACCGATGGGCTGGTTGAAAGATTCAACAAAACCCTAAAACAAATGTTGAAGAAAGTGGTGGATAGAGATGGAAAGGATTGGGACTGTCTACTTCCTTATCTGATGTTTGCTATTAGGGAGGTGCCCCAATCCTCTACGGGATTCTCCCCCTTTGAGTTACTGTATGGGAGACACCCAAGAGGGCTGTTGGATATTGCCAAGGAAACTTGGGAAAGTGAGAGTTCTCCCCACAGGAGTGTGATTGAGCATGTCGCCCTGATGCAAGACCGAATTGCACAGGTAATGCCCATCGTGAAGGAACATTTGGCCCAAGCGCAGTTAGCACAGCAGAGAGTGTACAACCGTGGAGCCAAGACCCGTACCTTTTCCCCGGGGGATAGGATACTGGTACTTGTCCCTACGGTTGAAAGTAAATTCCTTGCCAAATGGCAAGGCCCCTACGAGATAATGGAAAAAGTGAGTGAAGTGAATTACAAGGTCAGACAACCAGGAAGGCGAAAGCCCGAACAGATCTATCACGTTAATCTGTTGAAAGCCTGGAGGGATAGAGAGTCCCTAGTCGCAGACACTTGGTCACCAGCTCAAACTGGTTGCGTGATTCCTGAGGTTGGAATAGCAGCCACCTTGTCACAACCCCAACAACAGGAGGTTAAGGAGTTTGTGCTTCGCAACAAGGAGGTATTCTCTGAGCTGCCGGGACAAACATTTGGGGTAGAGCATGACATCATTACCCCGCCCGGTGAAAGGGTGAAGTTAAAACCCTATCGGATCCCAGAGGCCCGACGGGAGGCAATACGGGAGGAAGTACAGAAAATGCTGAACTTAGGGGTGATAGAGGAGTCCCAAAGTGATTGGTCTAGTCCCATTGTGTTGGTGCCTAAACCGGATGGGAGCTGGCGATTTTGTAACGATTTTCGTCAGTTGAACAAAGTTACAAAATTTGACACCTACCCCATGCCACGTATAGATGAGTTGATCGACCGGCTGGGAACAGCCCGATACATGACGACTCTTGACCTCACAAAAGGGTATTGGCAAATCCCCCTGGCCAAATTGGCCAAAGAGAAAACCGCATTTGTAACCCCAGACGGGGCGTTCCAATATAAAAGAATGCCGTTCGGGTTACAGAATGCGCCGGCCACATTCCAGCGGAAAATGGACCAGATGCTGAGGCCCCATCGGAAGTATGCTGCGGCTTACCTGGATGACGTAATTGTCCATAGCACAGATTGGGCCTCACATCTGCCAAAAGTGCAAGCAGTCCTGGACTCTGTTCGGGAAGCGGGGTTTACGGCTAACCCCAAGAAGTGTACCATTGGGCAGGAGGAGGCCAAATATCTTGGGTACACCATTGGGAGGGGAGTAATAAAACCCCAACTCAACAAAGTCAAGGCCATCCAGAGTTGGCCACGTCCCAACAGCAAGAAGCAGGTACGAGCCTTTCTGGGAATCGCTGGGTATTATCGGCGATTCATTCCCCACTTTGCTTCTAAGGCTGTGCCCCTAACCAACCTAACGAAGGGGAAAGGGTCGGTCATGATTTAATGGACCCCCGAGGCTGAGGCAGCATTCCAATTCTTGAAACAAGCCTTATGTAGCCAGCCAGTGTTGTACTCACCCGACTTCTCTAAAGACTTTGTCGTACAAAGTGATGCGTCAGATGTGGGGTTAGGAGCAGTATTGTCCCAGGTCTGGAACGGGGAAGAGCACCCAGTCATTTACCTCAGCAGGAAGTTGAAGTCCCATGAGGTAAATTACGCCACCGTTGAAAAGGAGTGGTTAGCGGTGAAGTGGGCTCTAGATTCCCTTCGGTACTACCTGCTAGGTAGGCACTTTGACATGGTTACGGATCACGCTCCGTTAAAGTGGATGGCTCAAAACAAGGAAACAAATAGAAGAGTGAATAGGTGGTTCCTGGCCCTCCAGGAATTCAACTTCACAGTAAAGCATCGCCCTGGCGTTCAAATGGGGAATGTGGATGCTTTGTCTCGAGTACATGAATGCCTGATTGCTGGTGTTCCAACCCCGAGGTTAAAACAAGAGGGGGGGGTATGTGACAGCAGGAAGGTAAAGTCACCTGGTTGCATCCAGGGGGGTAGATATATTTCGCCCAGATTCAGGCTTTACGCCGACTTATACAACTAGGTGGAGAGTTGTATAAGCCCAGCTAAGGCTAGTGGGCTCATGGATGACTCATACCTCTAGGGAGAGGGCTGGGCGTCGTGCAGGCAGGGAGTTGATGAGGCCAGCTGAAGCTTGTCAGCTCATTTAGGCCTCTATAAGAACTCCCAGCTTCATTAGATGTTAGCTCATGCCTGGAACCAGACCTGTGTGGACTGTCTAGGGAGAGTGAACCCCTGTGCGGTGAGAAAAAGCCTGTGTGGCTATTTGCTTGGACATTTAAAACCAGGGACTTAGGGACTAGGACAGCACTAGGCTGATCCCAGTTGTTAGTTAGGAAACCTGTATGTTTAGTCAGAGGTCAAGTTGACCAGGATTTATTTTGTTTATATGTTTCTTTTGGCTTTGCTGTGTTTTGTCACTGTAAATAGAAAATAAACCGCACCTTTTTTTTGATTTTGAAAACCACAACCTCCGTTTGCTGGGCCTGTTTTTGTGTGGGGAGCCCATCCCGGGGGTCACACACACCCGCTGCCGAGCTAACCCCCTCACACTATTTATTGAGAAGAATAAATACGAGTTGGACCTTTTCAGTGTGTGGAAATCTGGCGACTAGGAGCAAAGGGGAGTCAATCCGAGGAGAGGATTTGACTCTGGGACACACACACAAAACCCGATAGTTCTGGCCTTCACCTCTACACATTGGAGGTCATGGGCCGTGGTGTAGCTCATCCCTCCCCCCAGTGCTAACCCCTAGACGAGACAGACAGGCCGTGAATGAGAAGGGGTGAGAGGGGTGAGGTCGCTACATTTGTATATAGACTTTGACAGGCTGCTTGCAGCAGCGCTGGATGCTGCACCTGTTCCTCCTGAGTACACTAAAACAGCATGAGGGACGCAGTGCAGTTAGATGGCCCTGTGTGCAAGAGGCCTTAGGCTTAACATATACTACACGATTTGACTGCACAATGCAAGATCCTCCCTGATTGGATACAGATTAATTGAGTACATTAGGTATGTCCTCCTGGTATATAGTTTTGGTAAATCTAAAAGAGATTGCACAATCCAATTGTATAGTGTATGGCCACCTAGTGGGAAGCAAACAGATTCTGTTAGTTTGTAGTTAAGGGTCACTAGGTGCTACTAGTGAAAGGAGAAAGTGTATGGGCTTCATAAGCGAATGTGGCTGAAAGTTTGCACATTGCAAATGTTAATACAAATGGAATCAAAGTCAGTGCAGTAAACTGAGCCCCTGGCTTCTTGGTTACTAGGACGTTAACAGCTGCCAGCTTCCTAGCAACCAGCAAGCCCTGAGCAGGAAGCTGTCACATTTAGTGGGGGGTAGTAATACCGCCATTAAATAAATGACTTCCAAGCAGCCAGAGGCTTGAGGGCAGAAAAAAAAAATCATTTAGTTCATCTACCCAGCGACCTACCAGAGTTGGGGATGAACCCTGTATCACCGTCAACTCAATCCCCATCCCTAGTTGCTACAAGTTACTTTAATTTACTCAATAAAGACCTGTAAAAAGTTACACTACAGTCTGTAAAAAGTGACGTTTGCATATACAGGTAAATTATAAAAACATCTATGTGACAGACAGTATTTAATAAACGTCATTTAACATTGCTTTGGAGTTACATTGTAGTCTGCTAATCACTCTGTAGGATAGAGAAAAGTTTACACACCGTTGTCTTTTTGACATCGGATTCAGACAGCAGGATTTGCTTGACTCTTCCCATGATGAATCCTGTATTATTCCGATTTTATACGTCTTATCTTCATGGATAGGTCCCAAATCCTGACCTACCCATAGTCTGTATTATCTCCATACAGCAAGGGAATACTACTAGAGCCAGCAGAATGGTGTACACTGTCATCTGGGTGGGCAGCACTTTCTAGTAGATGTGTGTGGCCTGTAAATGATGCTGGAAACCTATTCTCTGCCTGCAGCAGAATGGGAGAGAAGGGCGAGCGGAAAACTCCCTGAAAATAATGACAGAGCTACATTCATACCCTGCATCCATCCTTTACATCTTCTTCCCATTCTGCAAAGGAGCCCGGCACGCTACATTCCTACTATTAGGTAAATCAGACTGTGCTTACACTGACACTAAACTCGGATTTAACCACTTAGGACTGAGCCTCTTTCTGAGATTTGGTGTTTACAAGTTAAAAACATTTTTTTTTTGCTAGAAAATTACTTAGAACCCCCAAACATTATATATTTTTTTTTCTAATACCCTAGAGAATAAAATGGTGGTCTTTGCAATACTTTTTGTCACACTGTATTTGCGCATCGGTCCTACAAGCGCACTTTTTTGGGATAAAAAAATAATTTTGAATGAAAAAATAAGACAACAGTAAAGTTAGCGTAATTCTTTTTATATTGTGAAAGATAATGTTACGCTGAGTAAATTTATACCCAACATGTCACGGTTCAAAGTTGCACCCGCTCGTTGAATGGTGACAAACTTTTACCCTTAAAAATCTCCATAGGCAACGTTTAAAAAATTCTACAGGTGGTTTGAACACCGTTTTCATATGCAGGCGCTGTTCACGTATGCGTTCGCTACTGCGCGCGAGCTCGACGGGACGGGGAGCCTAAAAAAGTTTGACCAAGTGTCTTTACCGCGGCACTACCACCAGGTGGTGGTGTTGCGCAACAATTGTTTGTTTTTCTACATTTGCACCATACTTATTGGAGCGAATGGGTTTCTTTTCGGATAGACCCATTCATTCCAAGACACACACATTGTGATAGGATGTATGTTTTCTTTCCCCTCTACAGGAGATTCGTCTATCAAGGCTGCTGAGAATGGGGTGGTCCTTAGATAGCAGAGAGGGAGGGGATGTAAATGTGTAAAATATCTAAAGTGTATTTGAAGAGAGTTCATTGTTTTATATTCTTGTTTTCCCTTTCCCATTTTAGGTCCTGGCACAATTCATGGTTAGTTTGTAAGGTTTGGTCTCTGGGTTGAACTTATGTTACCACTCTTTGGGAGACATGGGTTTGCACCAGACACTGGGGACCAGTGTCAAATCACCAGGGGGAGAGTGTAGCGGGTATTTAAATTTAGGGGAAGCATCTGGGTGGTAGTATGACCCAGATGCACTGATTGTTAGGGAATTTGGGACCATTCTTATTCGTGGAAGACTCCAGTGGTGTGCAGTTCCCTGCGGCCTGTGGGTGGCGCTGTCGCCCTGGGCCGGGGTTGAACCATCACTGCAGTGCTGTTCCCTTTTTGTCTTGTTTCGGCAGTTGTACGGCGGGAGAGGAGATAAAGGGGAGAGACGCCCTCAACACGAGGTTCAGAGTCGGAGGTCACAGCCGCACCCAGGCACCTTCAGCCTGGGTGCCGGTGTTCCGGAGTTCTGGGCCTAGGTGCCCTTGACCTGGCCGGAGCGGGAGATGGAGTCCATCCCAGGCACCTTTAGCCTGGGGTGAGGTACTACGGAGAAGGCCCGGGGCCCAGTACCTTCGACTGGGTTCCGCAGGGGTGGAAAGAGTCCGAGGGGCCCTAAGGTGTTGGGCGCCCGAATCTGAGACGAGGAGGCCAGGGAGGGTAACCCGTCCAAATAGTCCTGTGCAGCATTGCCGGTGACGGCGGGCCTCTGGTAACTCTCTTGGAAGGATGTCTTCCCTCTGACAGGGGCTGCACTTAGCGAAGGTAATTCTGTTCCTGTTCTACATGGTCGGTGGCAGCGGCTGTGTGTAATAACCATTGGTGACACTACAATGGTTAGTTCTATTTGAGGATTGTGCCTTGACCTACTCCCCACTTATACTGAATTGTTCTTTGGGTCACAACCTGTCTGCTGTTAAAGGACGATTTATTGCTGTCGGAGAATAAATAAGAGTTGGACCTTTTCAGTGGTGTGGAACTTCAGTTACTGGGAGCAAGGGGGTCATCTGTAGAATGGACTTGGCTCTGGGTTATACACACGGCCCGAAGGTAAACAGGTGTTGGCTTTCACCTCTACACGCAAGAGGACATAGGCCGTAGTGTACCGCATCCCTCCTCCCTAATCCTCCTAGACCAGACAACAAGCCGAGAAGAAGAAGGGTGAGAGGGGTGAGGCCGCTACATATATAATAAAATATATATATATATTGTATTTATCGGTGTACAACACGCGCCGGCGTATAACACGCACCCCAAGTTTAGGAGGGAATTTTAAGGAAAATAACTTTTTAGAACTTACATTAAAATGCCCATCAATGCAGCCTTATCAGTGTCCATCTGCAGCCTTGTCCATCATTGCAGAATGATCAGTGTCCATCTGCAGCCTTGCCCAGTGTCATTGCAGCCTTGCCCAGTGTCATTGCAGCCTTGCCCAGTGTCATTGCAGCCTTGCCCTGTGTCATTGCAGCCTTGCCCTGTGTCATTGCAGACTTGCCCAGTGTCATTTGCAGACTTGCCCAGTGTCATCTGCAGCCTTGCCCTGTGTCATTGCAGCCTTGCCCTGTGTCATTGCAGCCTTGCCCTGTGTCATTGCAGCCTTGCCCTGTGTCATTGCAGCCTTGCCCAGTGTAGCCTTGCAGCATGATCGTTTAAAATTACCGCCACGGCGCCGAGATATACAGAGCCGGATGTCCTGTGTACTCGGCTGTACTCGGCTCCTATCGCAGTCCTGCCCAGTCCCGCCCCTTGGCCAGGCTCCTATGATGGACATAACACAGGTCCAATGGTGGGGACTGGGCGTGACTGCGAGCGGAGCCGAGCCTAGCCGAGTACACAGTACACTCGGCTATGTGTATATCGGTGGCGCGCGCTCCTCTTCCCCTCACAGACAGCGAGGACCGGCGTATAACACGCACCCACGATTCGCCCCTGATTTTCAGGAGGAAAAAGTGCGTGTTATACGCCGATAAATACGGTATATAAAAACTTTATCTCAAAAAAGTTCCTTCTATTAATTTCAGATTCCTCCAGATCTCTAAATTCCTTTTTTTTCTTGCTGTGATTAGAGGGTGGCTACACTCGTTCTTCATGTTTTCACTGCATGTAAGAATGTAGCATCCTTTTCTTGCTCCCTCCTGAGATGGACTATGGGATTTGTAGTGTGTGTAGAGCAGTGCACGTGACTGCATGTAATGTGCATTGCTTTTTCCAAACAAACAGAAGAAAGGGGAAACGGGGGAGGTTCAGGAGCTCACTGAGGATGTTACAAGTAGGGTGCCCACGTGTCCCGGATTGCCCGGGACTATCCCTTAATTGACATCTTTGTCCCCGCTCCCGCGCACCTTCATTCCGGAATGAAACTGACACTGGGAACATTCAGCAATTCAGGGGACAGGGGCGGACCGAGCCACCATAGCGCTGGCTCTGGCTCCACCTCCACATCCACCTGACTGTACTCCTGATCACTGGTTGCTATAGCCGCCTGGCGTCTGGCAACCAGTGACGTTACACGGCCGTGACTCCCCCCCTGACCAGCGTTGAAAGCGGATGAGTATTTCACTTCCTCCGCGTTAGTACTCATGGGGCCCAAAGCAGCCCTTTTAGCTGAGCCCTGTCGCAACCCCCTTGTCATACGATGAGCCAGGTAGGTCAGTGTAGGATTCAGGTAGGTCCGTGTTGGATTCAGGTAGGTCAGTCAGTGTAGGAATTAGGTAGGTCAGTGTAGGGGTCAGGTAGGTCAGTGTAGTGATCAGGTAGGTCAGTGTAGTGGACAAGTAGGTCAGTGTATGTCCAGTTTTTCTCCAGATCCCTCAGGTTATTTGTATTCCCTTTGTAATATAAAGTACGAGGTTTTATATACAACTTTAGTGCCTTGGATATAAAAAGCATTATAGGATACAGGGCCATGAAGAAGTGGAGGTATATGGATTATTTTTTGGAATATAAGGATATTGTTTAGTGCCACATTAAAGTAAACCCCAACCGAATGCTATTTAGTTTGCTAAAGCGCTGCATATACATAAACAATTGCCATTTGTTTATTGAAATATACAGTTTTCACAGTTTTCATCCTATGTTCAATCTCTGTTCTGTTGATCTCCTTCAGCCTCTTTGCAGCTCTCTTCCTGTGTACACAAAAGGCACTCCAGTGCTGGCTACATGGCATTTCTCACAGCGGGTTTCCTGAAGGTGACAACAATAGACCATACCTGCGTAATGCAAAATAGCATGGCTGCTTGTAGTTTCTATTGGGAGAGCACATGACAGGATGACAGTGCAGAAAACAATTGGGGGCAGGGACAGAGCACCTCTAAAAGGATGTGCCTGCACAAGGACCTTTATGATGGATCACCAGGTAATGTTTTAATAAAAGCTGGAGATTTAAAAATAGAAAAGTACTTTAAAGAGATACTAAAGACTCGTTTATTTTAGTTAAAAATACCAAACATGTTATACTCACATGCTCTGTGTAGTGGATTTTGCACAGAGCAGCCCCGATCCTCCTCTTCTTGGGTCCCTCTTCGGTTCTCCTGGCCCCTCCCTTCTGTTGAGTGCCCCCAGAGCAAGCAGCTTGCTCTGGGGGCACCTGAGCCGAACTGCAGCTCCGTGTGTCCATTCAGACACAGAGCTGTGGCCCAGCCCACCCCCTTTCTCTCCTCATTGGCTGACTAACTTTGATTGACAGCAGTGGGAGCCAATGGCGCTGCGATGCTGTCTCAGCCAATGAAAAGGGAGGTCCCGGGCAGCCAAGACATTCCTACAACATCGCTGGATCTAGATGAGGCTCAGGTAGGTGGTAGGGGGGCTGCTGCACACAGAAGGCTTTATATCCTAATGCATATTAGGATATAAATCACTTTAAAGTGGAACTTTACCCATAACAACTTGATAAAAAATAATGTTCTTAAGCAAGGAATATACATTCCACATTAATAAATACGCTGTAAATTGCCTCCAGCATTACTCCTATTTCTTCTTGCTGGAGGCTGCCATTTTGCTGAAGCCCAAAACCCCTGAACAGTAGTAAATCATAAAGCGGAACTAGACCCATCTATTTAACAGTTTAAAAATACTGTTACATTCCTGGAATACCAGGATTGTTAACTGTTACATTTGATTGTGTCCTCAACCAAACTGTCAAACCATCAAATGTGCAGCACCATGGTAATTGCAGATCAAACAGAAGCAGCTTCCATGGCTGTAAATGATAGGAGGACTTAATTCCACTTTAAGGCAGTCAGCTGATCAGGCACTACAAATTCAGCCGTGCGTAAAAATAGAGAGCAACTGAGCATGTGCAGAGCAGGGTGAGACGTTGTATTACTGGATTTTGCAAAATGTAGACACTTATTTTTAACGTTTCACATAGTTATACCTGCAAAAGGGGCCAGCCTGAAGTCATCTAGCAGGATTACATTTTCTGACTAAAGTTTACTTTAACAAATTAAGGTTTATATGAGATTTTAATGATTGGATTTACCTATACTTTAAATCTGAATTCTATGCAGATATAAAAGACACAGTGTAATGCAGTTCTGACGTCACCAATACATCCTTAATGCTGAACTCTAGCAATTATTATTGTTTAAAATAAATTGGTCTAGTTTGGTTCTATACAATCTCACTTCCGGAGGGCTGCTGGGGATGCCGAAGTTTACTGTTTTGTAGTATGTGCTACATACAGTCAGTGTCACTTCTAATACACCTTTCACACTGGGGGTGCGTTAGCGCTAAAGCGCAGCTCGTTTTAGCGACGCTTTATCGCTGTTTAAGCGGTGCTTTTCGGCTGCTAGCGTGGCACTTTTAAAAACTCCCGTGTTGCGGCGCTTCTGAAACGCTTTTCAGGTGCTTTGGAAGCGCTGCCTATTCATTGCAATGGGCAGGGCGTTTTGGGAGCCCTAAATACAGCGCTCCCAAACCGCCCCAAAGATGCTGCTTGCAGGACTTCTCTGAATGCCCCGCAAGCGCACCGCCCCAGTGTGAAAAGTCACAATTGAATGAATGGGAGGCGGTTTTCAGGCGCTTAGCAGAGGCTATATCCAGCGCTAATGCGCCTGAAAACCGCCCCTGTGTGAAAGGGGTCCAAGTGCTACTCCTGTGACTTGCTGTCTGTATGCTGAACACAGGGGGTCGCTTACTCAACATCTCCATCATTCATTGAATACAAGGCATTCCCTCATAGGACAAGGTTGAGATAGGGGGTTATTTACGAAAGGCAAATCCACTTTGCACTACAAGTGCAAACTACAAGTGCAAAGTGCACTTGAAATTGCACTGAAAGTGCACTTGGAAGTGCAGTCGCTGTAGATCCGAGGGGGACATGCAAGGAAAATAAAAAAACAACATTTTAGCTTGCACATGATTGGATAATAAAATCAGCAGAGCTTCCCCTCATTTCATATCTACCCCTAAGATTTACAGAGACTGCACTTCCAAGTGCACTTTCAGTGCAATTTCAAGTGCACTTTGCACTTGTAGTTTGCACTTGTAGTGCAAAGTGGATTTGCCTTTCGTAAATAACCCCCATTGTGACGCAATGGGGTTGATTTACTAAAGGCAAATAGACTGTGCACTTTGCAAAGTGCAATTGCACTCTGCAAGAGCAGTTGCTTCAGAGTTTAGTAAATGAGCAATAACTCTGACGACTTCCATCATCCAGTCATGTGCAAGCAAAAATGCGGTTTTGTTCATTTTCCTTGTATGTGATTGGGTATTCTTTGCAAAGTGAAGCTTTACTTCATTTACTAAGCTCTGGAGCAACTGCAAAGTGCACAGTCTCTTTTGCCTTTGGTAAATCAACCCCGGTCCCCATAGTGTATCTGCTTAACCACTTAAGCCCCGGACCATTTTGTAGCTAAAGGACCAGAGGTGTTTTCAGAATTTGGCACTGCGCTGCTTTAACTGGAAATTGTGCGGACATGCAATGTTGTACCGAAATGAAATTTGCGTCCTTTTCTTCCCACAAATAGAGCTTTCTTTTAATGGTATTTGATTGCCTCTGCGATTTTTATTTTTTGCGATATAAATGGAAAAAGACCAAAAATTTTGAAAAAAAATGATATTTTCTACTTTTTGTTATAAGAAAAATCGAATAAACTCAATTTTAGTCATACATTTAGGCCAAAATGTATTCAGCCACATGTCTTTAGTAAAAAAAATGTCAATAAGCGTATAGTTATTGGTTTGCGCAAAAGTTATAGCGTCTACAAACTAGGGTACATTTTCTGGAATTTACACAGCTTTTAATTTATGACTGCCTATCTCATTTCTTGAGGTGCTAAAATGGCAGGGCAGTACAAAACCCCCCCAAATTACCCAATTTTGGAAAGTAGACACCCCAAGGAAATTGCTGAGAGGCATGTTGAGCTCATTGAATATTATTTTTTTTTTGTCGCAAGTGATTGAATAATGACTAAAAAAAAAAAAAATTACAAAAAGTTGTCACTAAATGATATATTGCTCACACATGCCATGGTTATATGTGGAATTGCACCCCAAAATACATTTTGCTGCTGCTCCTGAGTACGGGGATACCACATGTGTGGGACCTTTTAGGAGCCTAGCCACGTACGGGACCCCGGAAACCAAGCACCGCCTTCAGGATTTCTAAGGGTGCAAATTTTTGATTTCACTCCTCACTACCTATCACAGTTTCAAAGGCCATAAAATGCCAAAATAGCACAAAACCCCCCCAAATGACCCCATTTTAGAAAGTAGACACCCCAAGGAAATTGCTGAGAGGCCTGTTGAGCCCATTGAATATTTTTTTTTTTTTGTCCCAAGTGATTGAATAATGACAAAAAAAAAAAAAAATTACAAAAAGTTGTCACTAAATGATATATTGCTCACACATGCCATGGTTATATGTGGAATTGCACCCCAAAATACAGGTCCTTCTCAAAAAATTAGCATATTGTGATAAAGTTCATTATTTTCTGTAATGTACTGATAAACATTAGACTTTCATATATTTTAGATTCATTACACACAACTGAAGTAGTTCAAGCCTTTTCTTGTTTTAATATTGATGATTTTGGCATACAGCTCATGACAACCCAAAATTCCTATCTCAAAAAATTAGCATATCATGAAAAGGTTCTCTAAACGAGCTATTAACCTAATCATCTGAATCAACTAATTAACTCTAAACACCTGCAAAAGATTCCTGAGGCTTTTAAAAACTCCCAGCCTGGTTCATTACTCAAAACCGCAATCATGGGTAAGACTGCCGACCTGACTGCTGTCCAGAAGGCCATCATTGACACCCTCAAGCAAGAGGGTAAGACACAGAAAGAAATTTCTGAACGAATAGGCTGTTCCCAGAGTGCTGTATCAAGGCACCTCAGTGGGAAGTCTGTGGGAAGGAAAAAGTGTGGCAGAAAACGCTGCACAACGAGAAGAGGTGACCGGACCCTGAAGAAGATTGTGGAGAAGGACCGATTCCAGACCTTGGAGGACCTGCGGAAGCAGTGGACTGAGTCTGGAGTAGAAACATCCAGAGCCACCGTGAACAGGCGTGTGCAGGAAATGGGCTACAGGTGCCGCATTCCCCAGGTCAAGCCACTTTTGAACCAGAAACAGCGGCAGAAGCGCCTGACCTGGGCTACAGAGAAGCAGCACTGGACTGTTGCTCAGTGGTCCAAAGTACTTTTTTCGGATGAAAGCAAATTTTGCATGTCATTCGGAAATCAAGGTGCCAGAGTCTGGAGGAAGACTGGGGAGAGGGAAATGCCAAAATGCCTGAAGTCCAGTGTCAAGTACCCACAGTCAGTGATGGTCTGGGGTGCCATGTCAGCTGCTGGTGTTGGTCCACTGTGTTTTATCAAGGGCAGGGTCAATGCAGCTAGCTATCAGGAGATTTTGGAGCACTTCATGCTTCCGTCTGCTGAAAAGCTTTATGGAGATAAAGATTTCATTTTTCAGCACGACCTGGCACCTGCTCACAGTGCCAAAACCACTGGTAAATGGTTTACTGACCATGGTATTACTGTGCTCAATTGGCCTGCCAACTCTCCTGACCTGAACCCCATAGAGAATCTGTGGGATATTGGGAAGAGAAAGTTGAGAGACGCAAGACCCAACACTCTGGATGAGCTTAAGGCCGCTATCGAAGCATCCTGGGCCTCCATAACACCTCAGCAGTGCCACAGGCTGGTTGCCTCCATGCCACCCCGCATTGAAGCAGTCATTTCTGCAAAAGGATTCCTGACCAAGTATTGAGTGCATAACTGAACATAATTATTTGAAGGTTGACTTTTTTTGTATTAAAAACACTTTTCTTTTATTGGTCGGATGAAATATGCTAATTTTTTGAGATAGGATTTTTGGGTTGTCATGAGCTGTATGCCAAAATCATCAATATTAAAACAAGAAAAGGCTTGAACTACTTCAGTTGTGTGTAATGAATCTAAAATATATGAAAGTCTAATGTTTATCAGTACATTACAGAAAATAATGAACTTTATCACAATATGCTAATTTTTTGAGAAGGACCTGTACATTTTGCTGCTTCTCCTGAGTACGGGGATACCACATGTGTGGGACTTTTTGGGAGCCTAGCCGCGTACGGGACCCCGAAAACCAAGCACCGCCTTCAAGATTTCTAGGCACAAATTTTTGATTTGACTCCTCACTACCTATCACAGTTTCGAAGGCCATAAAATGCCAAAATAGCACAAAACCCCCCCAAATGACCCATTTTGGAAAGTAGACACCCCAAGCTATTTGCTGAGATGCATGGTGAGTATTTTACAGCTCTCATTTGTTTTTGAAAATGAAGAAAAAAAACAATTTTATTTTTTATTTTTTTTTCAAAACTTTGTGACAAAAGCGAGATCTGCAAAATACTCACCATACCTCTCAGCAAATAGCTTGGGGTGTCTACTTTCCAAAATGGGGTCATTTGGGGGGGGTTTGTGCCATCTGGCCATTCCATGGCCTCCGAAACTGTGATAGGCAGTGAGAAGTGAAATCAAAAATTTACACCCTTAGAAAGCCTGAAGGCGGTGCTTGGTTTTTGGGGTCCCGTACGCGGCTAGGCTCCCAAAAAGTCTCACACATGTGGTATCCCCGTACTCAGGAGAAGCAACAGGATGTATTTTGGGGTGTAATTCCACATATGCCCATGGCATGTTTGAGCAATATATCATTTAGTGACAACTTTGTGCAAAAAATAAAAAATAAAAAAATAAATTGTCTATTTTCCGCAACTTGTGTCAACATATAAAATATTCCATGGACTCGACATGCCTCTCAGTATATAGCTTGGGGTGTCTACTTTCCAAAATGGGGTCATTTGGGGGGGTTTTGAACTGTTCTGGCATTTTATACACAACATTAGGAAGCTTACATCCACTCTTCTAACCACTTGAAGACAAAGCCCTTTTTGACACTTTTTGTTTACATGAAAACATTTATTTTTTTTTGCAAGAAAATTATGTTGAACCCCCAAACATTATATATATTTTTAAAGCAAAGGCCCTACAGATTAAAATGGTGGGTGTTGCATTTTTTTTTTCTACACAGTATTTGCGCAGCGATTTTTCAAACGCATTTTTTGGGGAAAAATACACTTTTTTTAATTTTAATGCACTAAAACACACTATATTGCCCAAATGTTTGATGAAATAAAAAAGATGATCTTAGGCCGAGTACATAGATACCAAACACGACAAGCTTTAAAATTTCGCACAAACGCGCATTGGCGACAAACTACATACATTTTTAAAAGCCTTTAAAAGCCTTTACAGGTTACGCCGTTAGATTTACAGAGGAGGTCTACTGCTAAAATTACTGCCCTCGATCTGACCTTCGTGGTGATACCTCACATGCATGGTGCAATTTCTGTTTACATATGACGCCAGACTGACGCTTGCGTTCGCCATTGGGCAAGAGCAGGGCAGGACAGGGGTGCTTTTTTTTTTATTATTATTAATTTTGCTTTTTTATTTTATTTTTAAACTGTTGCTTCCATATTTATTTATTTTTTATCATTTTTATTGTTATCTCAGGGAATGTAAATATTCCCTATGATAGCAATAGGTAATGACAGGTACTCTTTTTTGAAAAAACTGGGGTCTATTGGACCCTAGATCTTTCCTCTGCCCTCAAAGCATCTGACCACACCAAGATCGGTGTGATAAAATGCTTTCCCAATTTCCCAATGACGCTTTTTATATCCGGGGGGGGGGGGGGACATTCCCTCCCACTGCTTGTAAAAGCAGTCCAGAGGCTAATTAGCCACTAGGATTGCTTTTACATGAAAGCCGGCCGCTGGCTGAAAATAATGATACCAAGATGATACCTAAACCCACAGGCATCATTCTGGTATAAACATTCAAAGTCCAGCAACATACCAGCACGTTGCTGGTCCTTGTTGGACATGTATTGTAATCTTTTTTTTCATGCAGCCTGTTGGCTGAACGAAAAAAAAAGATTGATCGGTGGGTATGCCCACCATTAGAATACCGCCCTTCATCCACCCACTTCTAATGATGGGCATACATGCACCATTTATATATGCCGAAGCATGGGGGCATCTTCCCGCAAAAGTTATGCCGCGTACACATGGTCAGACTTTTCAACGGGCAAGCCTCCGTCGGAATTTCGACCGTATGTACGCGGCATTAGGAGCAAAATCGCTCCTCCGCCCCTGCTGCCCCAATGCTTCGGCATATATGCTTTTTTTTTTTTTAACTGTGGTGGTGAAATCACCTCCTACAGCACTGGAGTCGCAGGGATCAGGCCTGTCTCTGCGAACGCTGCAGTTATGTGTGTTGTGTTTTGCAAGTGACAGTGATCGATCGATACTGCACTTGGGTGGCCTGGGCTGGACGGAGGGGCAAAACGCAGGTGCTAGCAGGTATCTGGGCTGATCCCGCTAACACTGCGTTTTTGGGAACCCTAAACTGCTGGGGACGCTAGTATAGATCTGATCAGATCAGATGTTGATCTGTTCAGATACTATACCACTAAGGGGGGTGTATGCTTAACGCGTGGGTGTTAGCGCTACTGGCACTAACCTGACGCTGCCTGGGGTGTGATGCAGACCCTCTCTGACGCTAAAACCTAATTGATATCACCCGCTGGGCGATCAGGGGGTCAAACCTTTATTGGGTTATATACGGCGGGTGCCCTGACACTATAAAAAGCAAACTAACTAACCAGCGTCACCCGTAACACTTATATGGTGATCACTGGTGAAAGGGTTAACTAGGGGCAATTAGGGGGTTAAAACCTTTATTAGGTAATATATGGGGGTACCTGACACTATATAAAAACCTGATGGCGAACCTAAAAAAAAATTACTGGCTACCTATCGGCATCACCGACACAAAGACAACGATCATAAAAACGATCGCTTAGCGACAGTGGTGATAGGGGGTGAAAGGGTTACCTGTGGGACGATCAGGGGGTTAAACCTTTATTAGATAATATATGGGGGTACCTGACACTATAAAAACCTGCGGCAAACCTAAAAAAAATTACTGGCTACCGATCTGCATCACCGACGCTAAGACAGCGATCAGAAAAATGATCGCTTAGCGACAGTGGTGATAGGGGGTGAAAGGGTTACCTGGGGGGCGATCAAGGGGGTTAAACCTTTATTAGGTAATATATCGGGGTACCTGACGCTATAAAAACCTGCAGCGAACCTAAAAAAAATTACTGGCTACCGATCTGCATCACCGACGCTAAGACAGGGATCAGAAAAATTATCGCTTAGTGACAGTGGTGCTAGGGGGTGAAAGGGTTACCTGGGGGGCGATCAAGGGGGTTAAACCTTTATTAGGTAATATATGGGGGTACCCGACGCTATAAAAACCTGCGGCGAACCTAAAAAAAATTACTGGCTACCGATCAGCATGACCGACGCTAAGACATCGATCAGAAAAATGATCGCTTAGCGACGGCGGTGCTAGGGGGTGAAAGGGTTACCTGGGGGGTGATCAAGGGGGTTAAACCTTTATTAGGTAATATATCGGGGTACCTGACGCTATAAAAACCTGCAGCGAACCTAAAAAAAATTACTGGCTACCGATCTGCATCACCGACGCTAAGACAGGGATCAGAAAAATTATCGCTTAGTGACAGTGGTGCTAGGGGGTGAAAGGGTTACCTGGGGGGCGATCAAGGGGGTTAAACCTTTATTAGGTAATATATGGGGGTACCCGACGCTATAAAAACCTGCGGCGAACCTAAAAAAAATTACTGGCTACCGATCAGCATCGCCGACGCTAAGACATCGATCAGAAAAATTATCGCTTAGTGACAGTGGTGATAGGGGGTGAAAGGGTTACCTGGGGGGCGATCAAGGGGGTTAAACCTTTATTAGGTAATATATGGGGGTACCCGACGCTATAAAAACCTGCGGCGAACCTAAAAAAAATTACTGGCTACCGATCAGCATCACCGACGCTAAGACATCGATCAGAAAAATGATCGCTTAGCGACGGCGGTGCTAGGGGGTGAAAGGGTTATCTGGGGGGTGATCAGGGGGTTAAACCTTTATTAGGGGGGGTTAGGGGGCTACACTGGACCTAAAACTAAATGTAGTGACACTTTTACAGTCACAAATGTCACTGATTGCAGTGATCACTAAATAAATGGTCACTGCAATCAGTGACACTGTGACTGGGGGCTGGGGGGTGATCTGGGGGGTGATCTGGGGTGTCTGGGGGGGCCTGGGGGGGCGATTTATGTGCCTATGTGTCCTGGTGTCAGTGTGCTGTTTTGTGCACTAACCTGCATCTTCTCCTGTACGGCGCTCGGTATATGTGAGCGCCGCAGGAGAGATGACATCACTTCCTCTGCCTGTGTAAACAGTACACAGGCAGGGGAAGCTCTCTCATTCGCCGGGAGCGATCGAGAGGGGGGGGGGGGGCGGAATCTAACGGCCGTCCCCTCATGCCGGATCGCTCCCGAAGGTAAAACGACCACCCACTGTAAAGAAGGGGGGTCCGATCGGACCCCCCAACTATACAAAGGCAATCACGTATATGTATGTGATTCTGCCTGTCGGTGCCATTCTGCCGACGTATATTTACAGTGGGCGGTCGTTAAGTGGTTAAAGTTGATTTTCACTCCCCCCTCCTTATTTATTTTTTTAAAACCTGGGTGTGTTGAGCACATTTCAGATACTCATCCACCCAACGTATCCAGCACTGTCCAGCTGAGTAAAGCCCTGTAGACACAATAGGTTTTACAGATGAAAACAGTCCGATGGACTTTTTTCATCGGACAAACCAATCGTGTATGGGCCCCATCGGTCTTTTTTCCATCAGTGTTTAAAAATAGAACATGTTTTAAATTTATCCGATGGTTAAAAAACCGATAGCAAATTAATATCGTCTGTGGGGAACTCCATCGGATAAAAAACCCACGCATGCTCAGAATCAAGTTGACGCATGCTCAGAAGCATTGAACTTAATTTTTCTCGGCTCATCGGAGTGTTTTACGTCACCGCGTTTGAAACGGTCGGTTTTTTGACTGATGGTGTGTGGGCAAGACTGATGGAAGAGAGTTTCATCGGATTTCCGATGGAAAAAACCATTGGATTAGAATCCATAGGATATCCGATCGTGTGTACAGGGCTTTACTCTTCCCTTCTGGCAGTGCACGGTCCTGTGCCATGTTTTGCTCTGACATCATTGCTCTGCAGTTTTTTTATTTATCTATCATAAAGTGTTTTACAATGCTAGACCTCTCATCCAGTTTTTAAATTGTTGGCTGCATTTGTAAATTCCAAAAGGCCAATATAAAGGAATAGTAGTGGTCAAAAAGCCCTTGTGGGTTTAAAGGGGTTGGAAAGGCAGAAGTTTTTTTTTCTCTTAATGCATTCTATGCATTAAGAGAAAAAATCTTCTTCTCTCAGCCCCCCCTAATACTTACCTGAGCCCCATCTCTCTCCAGCTATGTACATGACCAGGGCTGCCGATAGAAATTGCAGTGCCCCCCTACAGACTAACTGACAGGGTGCCCCCTCAAGAAAATATTACACCTATATTTTGCTAAAAATACAATAAAATTAGTAGCAGACACAAATACAACATAACTCACAGAATTCCTGCTAAGAGATAAAACTTAAATAAAAATGAAGATGAGATAAAATATACAGGCTGGGTTCCCGAATCAGAGAGACAGAGGGAGAGAAACAAAGTTAGGCTTCATGTACACAGGATGTTTTAAAACCTCTCCTGAACGCTGGAACTTGACAGCTAGTAACCAACCGTTAAAAACGTCATGCAGTAACTGGTGTTTAGCCGCGTTTTGTTTATAGGCGTTTTTAAACGGAGATACATTTCTGACCATTTACAATGCAAAAAACGCTTCTAAACGCAAACGCGGCATGTAAACGCGTTACATGCCGTGTTTGCGTTTAGAAGCGTTTTTTGCATTGTCAATGGTCAGAAATGTATCTCCATTAAAAACGCCTATAAACAAAAACGCGGCTAAACACGAGTTACTGCGTTTAGTTGCGTTTGCACGCTGTTACAAGCATTTGCCGTTTGAAATGCCAATAAACTTCCGATCCTGAACGCCATTTTTTGCTTTAAAAAAAATGCCACTAAACTCAACTGCCTCTAAACAACTATAAACTACTCAAGGTACATGGACAGATAAGATAACAAAGAGGAGAGTTTAGGACAGCTGAAAAAAATGTCAGACTGCTCCAAATGTCCGTTTATCAGCAGCAGTGTACATGAGGCCTAACAGAGATAAACTCAGGAGCACAGGTAACATTAGAGCCAGCGCTGAGAGGGGAGGGGCCCACACAGGGAGGGGGATTAGTGAGGGACGACTGTCTCTTTCTCGGCAGATAAAAGCTGGCAACAAGGAGAGGGGGAGAGACCAGCTTTCAGCTGCTGAAGGAAAAGAGACATAATTGTCATCCACTAACCCTGTGTGGGCCTCCCTGTGTGCTCAGGGCCCCTACAAGATGATCGGTGGTCCCCCCTATCAGCCGCCCTGTACATGAGTGTAGGGTGACCGCATTTTTATACTACCATTCAGGGACACCCCCCCTTCCCAAAAATCAGCTTGTGCTGTAACGAATCACAGCACAGTGATTGGACACAAGAGGTGGGATTTATGATTTCTCCAATCACAAGCAGGGGGCGGGAATTGTGCTCCTCCAGGCATTCTCGGCCAGGACAAGTACTGTCAGTGAGTAAAGCAGTGATGTGGCAGCCTCTTTTGGGGGCATCAGATTGGCCTGGGGGGGGGGGGGTGGCTGTGTCAGTTTCATTCCGGAACACTGTATTGTCCTGGAATGAAGGTGCCCGGGACAGACCTGCAAAATGCGTGACTGTCCCGGGCAATCTGGGACACGTGGTCACCCTACATGAGTGCCTTGGCTGTCTGGGATTGGCTCTGACATAGCAGCAGCGCCATTGGCTCCCTCTGCTCTCAAAGTCAGTTAGTCAATCAGAGAGAGGGGGTGGGCCGAACCACTGCTCCGTGTCTGAATGGACACAAGGAGCAGCAGCTCGGCTTGGGTGCCCCCATAGCAAGCTGCTTGCTGTGGGAACACTCACAAGGAGGGAGGGGCCAAGAGCACTGACAAGGGACCCGAGAGGAGGATCAGGGTTGCTCTGTGTGAGGGGCCAAGAGCACTGACGAGGGACCCGAGAGGAGGATCAGGGCTGCTCTGTGTGAGGGGCCAAGAGCACTGACGAGGCACCCGAGAGGAGGATCAGGGCTGCTCTGTGTGAGGGGCCAAGAGCACTGACGAGGGACCCGAGAGGAGGATCAGGGCTGATCTGTGTGAGGGGCCAAGAGCACTGACGAGGGACCCGAGAGGAGGATCAGGGCTGCTCTGTGCGAGGGGCCAAGAGCACTGACGAGGGACCCGAGAGGAGGATCAGGGCTGCTCTGTGGGAGGGGCCAAGAGCACTGACGAGGGAACCGAGAGGAGGATCAGGGCTGCTCTGTGCGAGGGGCCAAGAGCACTGACGAGGGACCCGAGAGGAGGATCAGGGCTGCTCTGTGCGAGGGGCCAAGAGCACTGACGAGGGACCCGAGAGGAGGATCAGGGCTGCTCTGTGTGAGGGGCCAAGAGCACTGACGAGGGAACCGAGAGGAGGATCAGGGCTGCTCTGTGTGAGGGGCCAAGAGCACTGACGAGGGACCCGAGAGGAGGATCAGGGCTGCTCTGTGCGAGGGGCCAAGAGCACTGACGAGGGACCCGAGAGGAGGATCAGGGCTGCTCTGTGGGAGGGGCCAAGAGCACTGACGAGGGAACCGAGAGGAGGATCAGGGCTGCTCTGTGCGAGGGGCCAAGAGCACTGACGAGGGACCCGAGAGGAGGATCAGGGCTGCTCTGTGCGAGGGGCCAAGAGCACTGACGAGGGACCCGAGAGGAGGATCAGGGCTGCTCTGTGTGAGGGGCCAAGAGCACTGACGAGGGAACCGAGAGGAGGATCAGGGCTGCTCTGTGCGAGGGGCCAAGAGCACTGACGAGGGACCCGAGAGGAGGATCAGGGCTGCTCTGTGCGAGGGGCCAAGAGCACTGACGAGGGACCCGAGAGGAGGATCAGGGCTGCTCTGTGTGAGGGGCCAAGAGCACTGACGAGGGAACCGAGAGGAGGATCAGGGCTGCTCTGTGCGAGGGGCCAAGAGCACTGACGAGGGACCCGAGAGGGGGAGCCGGGCTGCTCTTATGCAAAACCATATCACAGAGCAAGTAAGTATAACATGTTTGTTATTTTTAAGGAAAAAAAAAAGAGACTTTAGTATCACTTTAACTAATCATTTTTTGTGTAGTAATGTGATAGTAAAGTTACACTTATGGCTTTGCACAGAGCAGCCCAGAACCTCCTCTTCTTGGGTCTCCCGTTGGCACTACCTACTCCTCCTCTCTAGTAAAACAAAAAGCCAAGTCTTTACAGCAAGTTGTCCACGCAAGAATTTTTCCACCAGCAATATAAACAACAAAATGCTAAGGCACCTGGCTTACTCTACAGCAGCACTGGCACCGCTGCTCTTGGCACTGGTCCCTCAGACCCAGCCTTTTGGCTCTCCTGGCTCACTCAACCTTAGTTACAGCACCTTGTTGCAGGGGCCCAGTCCTGTCCTCTAGATAGAGTTCTCCTAGCACCCAGGGCTCTCTCACTCTTCTAAGACCTACAGAATCCCTCCAGTCCCCTGGACTCGCTAGTTGCTTCAGCTGTCTCAGCCCTGCCAACTTGTTCAGCTGTCCCAGTTCTGCATGTAAGGGAATCTTTCCAACATAGAGTCTTGTCTTCTGAGTGGTTCACCTCTCCTGGCTGCAGCACACACCTATCTCCAAACAAGGGTTCTGAACTATGGCCATCTCCTGGCTTCTAAGGAGTGTACATATACCTCCTGGACACACACTCTGCAGGTCTCCAGGAAGACCTGGACACAGGATTGGAGATATCTTCACACCCAAACCACAAGCTGTCACAGCCGGGTGCTCACACTTAAGATAAGGTGACCAGATTTTTAAAATGAAATCCGGGGACATATTTTTTTTTTTACTAGTAATGGCGGCAATCAGCGACGCTTTGCCCGTCACCGCCCGCCTCACAGCCTGTCAAGTCTTAAGCCTCGTACACACGGGCGAGAATCTCGTCAGGAAAAAACACGTTTTTCCTGACGAGATTCTTGACAAGAATCTTGTCCCGGCCGAGTGTACATACGCTCGATTCAAAAGAACCGCCGTTCTTTTGAATGGAATGAACGCGGTGACATCATCGACTACGACGAGCGTGCGCTCGTCACATTCGATGCCGCCGCCATCTTGCTAGACCCTACCTATGCCTAGGAAGCTACCGCGCATGCGTCAAGTCATTTCAAGCATATGCGGGTTTCCACGGCGACAGGTAAGCGTACACACTCTCGGGTTTTTCGTTGGGAAACAGGCCGACAAGAATCTCGACGAGAGCAGGTTCTCTATTTTTCTCGTCGAGATTCTGGCCAGTTTTCTTGACGAGAAACCTGAAAGCCGCACACACGCACACACACGCATGGTTTTCTCGGCAAGAAAGCTCTCCCGGCAGTTTTCTTGTCGTTTCTTGACGAGAAAACCGGACGTGTGTACGAGGCTTAACTCTCCGGGCCCTGGCTGCTACTGGGTGGGGAGCGGAGGAAGATCACTCCGCCAGGGAAGGCAAGGAGATAAGCAGGCAGGCGGCTGGCTGGGACTTGAGCCAAGGCAGAAGAACATGCAAGCGGAGCTGAATGGGCATGCGCCCGAAACTGAAGAAATATTCACTCCGCTCCGACCAGCACATGATCATCAGAAAGGGGCATGGATAATGAAAAAAATACACCCCCCTAAGCTAGTAGTAGCTGCGGAGCGGGAGCGGGGTGTGTAATTCCGATTTTTTTTCTTTAATTCTGCACTGACTGTCTTTGAAATTGCCCCAGCCCCTGTTCAAATCCAATCCGGGGACAAAACCGGGGACAGATTTGGTCCGGGGACAGTGTCCTCAATTCAGGGACTGTCCCCTGAAACCGGGGATGTCTGGTCACCATAACTTAAGATGCCAGTGTCGGGAACCCGAAGGCTAGTGAAAAACTAGCCTAGGTGAGGATGGCGCTGGATCCATTGACAGGTACGTTTACGATTATTTAGAGTCAGCAGCTACAGAAACCCCGGTTCTGGATGCTGTATAACCATTAGACCCCTTTCACACTGAGGCGCTTTGCAGGCACTATGACGCTAAATAGCGCCTGCAAAGCGCCCTGAAAGAGCCGCTCCTTTGACTCCAGTGTAAAAGCCCAAGGGCTTTCACACTGGAGCGGTGAGCTGGCAGGACGCTAAAAAAAGTCCTGCTAGCAGCATCTTTGAGGCAGTGTATATACCGCTCCTACAGCGCCCCTGCCCATTGAAATCAATGGGCAGCGCCGCCAAACCGCGGTTTTAACCCTTTTTCGGTCACTAGCGGGGGTTAAAAGTGCCCCGCTAGCGGCCGAATAGTGCCGCGAAAATTACGGTAAAGCCCCACTAAAAATAGCGGCCTAAGAGTGCTTTTAAGAAGTTTGCATGAACAGCATACCTCCCAACATTTTGAGATGGGAACGAGGGACACCTACTAACAAACGTATGTAAGCATAGGACACGCCCCCCCTGCCACACCCCCTTAAAGGAGAATTAACAAAAAAAGGTTAATTAAATCCACAAGGACTTTTTTTAACCACGACTATTTATATTGACTTTTAAAATGTGCAAATGCAGCAATTTAGAATTTGGATGAAAAGTTTAGCACTGGGAAACACCTTTTGAAAGATAAAAAGTGCATTTTATATACAACTAAATAGATCAGACCAAATTGAGGGACAAATGAGGGGGAAAGAGGGACATTGCTCCAAATCAGGGACAGTCCCTCCAAATCAGGGACAGTTGGAAGCTATGATGAACAGTAATGAGAAATTATGTTTGTGGAGGAAGAGGTGGTATCACACCCATTGAGAAGTACAGTACATAGGAATGTTGTTTGCACAAAAAATATTCCTGTTTTTTTGTTGACATCTTAGTGAGTTGTCTCCACCTCTCTAAAAGAGTATTTCCTGTTTTGTCTCTCTAATGAAGTCACAATATAACAATAGAGAAGTGTACTTCTATAAAATTGCAAACCCAGAATAAAAACATTTTTTTAGGTTTGGCTTGTGTTGGGACAGGTTTTATTATTTTCTGCATCCTTCATTGGGAAATACATTCTCATCATCTGTCCTGTTGATCATTGTCGCCAGGACAAATAAATAAAATAAAATCTAAAATAGAGGTGAGTGTAAATTTCCCAATAGTGACACTTGGGGGCATTGGAAAAAGCACTTTTACTTACCTGATCCTCCTCCCCACTGGCAGACGGTACTCTCCCCTACACTCTGGTGGTGGAATGTCCCTCGGAATCCTCACGCCTGATGCAAGACTAGGGGCCCTGCGTTGTATTTGATGCTATTAGAGGGCCTGAGACCACCAGAGCAGAGGGAGAAGACACTGTGGGAAATGGTCTAGCAGAGCTTTTTCCTGTCCCCTGTACCTAAAGCAGAATTTACCTTTGATGGGGGGATTGTACTGCCACTGCAAGAATGATTTTTGTTTTCCCAGAGTTTCAGCTTTAAAGATCAACTTCACCTTTAGTGAACGTTAATAATTCCCCAACCCTCTGAGTGCAGCCCACCTGAGCTAATAGCTATGTTCTTCCCTAAACCAACAATCTTTCCTCTAATATAGTTCTGGCCTGCTCCTTTTCATACCGTGCATGCGTGCCATAGCTCCATTCATTTCTATGGGTAGCCATACTAATGGTGGCCTCCAGCAGTCCCTCAGAATAAGGCTTATCTTTTATAACGAAAGCAGCCACAGCACGCATGCACAAAATGAAAATAAACCCAGGGGGGTTTCTTAACCACTTAAAGTGTTACTAAACCCAGTAATATGAAAATAGTTCATCTGCCCACCCACAGTGCCCACAGCTTAAAAAAAATCTTCTTTTTACATTAAATACCGCCACTATATTCTATATACCTTTTTGGCTGATCTGTATACCACAGTCACATGATAACCTGCAGAGTTTGTCCAGAGCTGTGTGTTCAGGTAGGAGGAGATTTCCACTATAGCCTGTATACACGCCCACATGTGTGATGTCAATATCATGTGACCTGGCTAGCTCAGAGAACAAGGAAATGTTCTTTCCAGCATAAAAGACACACCTGACCATGTGCAGGTTGGCTTTCCTGCCTGTGTGTTAGCGGGCTTTCCCCAGATAGACAGTGCAGGTGGTAAGGATCTGTGCATACAGGATAAAACAGTCTTTTTACACAATGCAGAGGATTAACCTCAGTTCCACAGTGAGTATAACAAGCATGCTATTCTGCATATACAGATTTTACTGTTGTGGGTTTAGCAACACTTTGAGCTCTAGAAGGTTTTACCCCCTTCATGACCAGAACATTTTGTGCTATTCAGCACTGCGTTACTTTAACTGGTAATTGCACGGTCATGCAACACTGTACCTAAATTACATTTATATAATTTTTTTCAAATAAATAGAGTTTTATTTTGGTGGTATTTGATCACCACTGGGTTCTCTATTTTTTGCTACAAAATGTATTCTGCTACATGTCTTTGAATAAACAAATCCCAATAAGACCCCTTTCACACTGGGGCGTGTTTCAGGCAATTTTGTGCTAAAAATAGCGCATGTAAAGCGCCTGAAAAACCCCTCCCTTGCAGCCCCAGTGTGAAAGCCCGAATGCTTTCACACTGAGGCGTTGCACTGGCAGGACGTTAAAAACTGCTCCTCCACCACACCTGCACATTGAAATGAATGGGCAGCGCTGCCAAAGCGCCTCGGCAGCAGCACTAGCACATTTAACCCTTTATTCGGCCGCTAGCGGGGGTTAAAAGCGCTAAAACTAGCAGCGTTTTCCCGCCAACGTCCGCCTGCCCCAGTGTAAAAGCAGCTTAAAGTGGTTGTAAACCCACTTTTATTTTTTTTATTTTTTGGCCCACCTGCAAGAGAAAGGCATAATGAGCTATTATGACTAGCATAATAGCTCATTATGTTCCACTTACCTTAGATCGGGGCCCCCGAAGCCGTCCTCGTCCGTCTGTCCAGCCGCAGACATCACTACGGCGATAGCCGGAATGTTACTTCCGGGTATCGCCGCACCAGCCAATCACAGCGCCGCTCCGGCGCTGTGATTGGCCGGAGCGGCGGAGACGTCACTCTGCGCATGCGCGCGGGAGGCGTCCCACTCGGCTACGCCCAGCGATTGCTGGGAAGTAGCCGAGTATGTGAATGGGATTAACCACATAAATGCGCCGTTGTCTACGGCGCGCATGCGCCGTAGACAGCGGCGCTTGTCATTTTAGTAAATATCTCCTAAACCGTGTAGGTTTAGGAGATATTTCTTGCACCTACAGGTAAGCCTTAATTTACAACCATTTTAAGTGATTGATTGGTTTGCGTGAATGTTATAGCACCTACAAACTATGGTATATATACTGGAATTTTTTTTTTTATTCTACGAATGGTGGTGACTTATAATGGGACTGCAATAGCGGGGTGGGAAATCTGACACTAACTGACACTGGGGGGGAACTAACTGCCACTGACATCACCAGTGACACTAATAAGGTGATCAGTGATAATACTATACTGTCACTGTGCTAATGACACTGGCTGGGAAGGGGTTAACATATAGGACGATCAAGGGGTTAAATGTGTGCCTAACCATGTGTAATATGTGTAAAGTGTGCTTCTGTACAGAGCCCTGTGTTGATTGTCAACACAGAGCTCTGGGCTGTGATTGTACTCCGTCCGCAGTACGTTGCAGTCCGCAAGTGGTTAAAGGATAACTTCACTATTTTTTTATGTCCTTTAAATAAAAACTGTAGGGCTAAAAATCAAAAACGGTAAACATAAATAATAATAATTCACAATCCAAAGATTACGGCTCCTCTGTAGTTTAGTTTTAAAACTGGGCATTTTCAATTGTACGTTTGTATAAACATTTGTGCAAAAACTCTCCGTACATTCGATGACATGACGAATGTCGTTAGAAAGCATTTCAAAATTTCATGTGCTTTTACTATTTGATTTTGGAATTAATGGAATTTCCCAAATGAAAACCACATACACTGTTAGAAACTCGTTTGTTCGAGAACAAATTTCCATCCCCCTTCTAATGCCGCGTACACACGACCGTTTTTAATGACGAGAAAAATTAAATTTTTTAAAATGGTCATTAAAAATGACCGTGTGTGGGCTTCAGAGCATTTTTCACGACGTGAAAAATGGCCATGAAAAAATTGAAACATGCTCTAATTTTTCTCGTTGTTTTTCACCTCGTCGTTTTTCTCGTCATAAAAAACAGCCGTGTGTGGGCTTTAACGACGTGAAAAAAAATGCGCATGCTCAGAATCAAGTATGAGACGGGAGCGCCCGTTCTGGTAAAACTAGCGTTCGTAATGGAGATAGCACATTTGTCACGCTGTAACGGACTGAAAAGCACGAGGCTGAAAAGCGCGAATCGTCTCTCAACAAACTTTACTAACATGAACGGTGGCGCCATCCGAATGGAACTTCCCCTTTATAGTGCCGTTGTACGTGTTGTACGTCACCGCGCTTTACTCAAGCATTTTTTTCCACGATAGTGTGTAGGCAAGGCAGGCTTGAGAAGAATCACGTCGAGAAAAACGCCGTTTTTTTCAATGACATTAAAAACGGTTGTGTGTATGCGGCATTAGAATTTTTCTTGTCACTACGGTCAAATGAACATTGTTTTGATTCCACTAACAAATAGAAAATCATACAAACATTGTTAAAATGAAAAATTGTGAGTGTAATTCTTTTAGTGTTTGGCCAGCTTTATTCACAACAAGAAGAGAAATAGTAGAAATTCCCGTTTTCCAGGCTGAGTGGATACGTGGATTTGTTTTCTTCTCTACAGAAGGAAGTTTTGTCATTGTAGCGAGCGATCCTCCCTGGGTTGTTATTCAGTGTCCCAGCAGTATAATACAAGGTGACTAAAGAATAGGTTGCACAAGTTTATGTTGACAATTTGTTCATTAGTTCTGTGTGTATTTAGCATAAGGCCTTATGCCCACAGACGTTTTTAACAGCTGCGTTTTTTACAGCTTAAAAACGCCTGTCCTTGTTATTGTAAAAAATTTTTTTTTTTTTTTTTAAAAACGTCGGAGCTAAAAAACGCGACCGCGCGTTAGTGCGCGTTTTTTGACGCTCGCGTTTTTTCTGCCTAATTCCGACGCTGAGGAACGCACTGGTCCTGGGTTTTTTTACAGCTTAAAAACATCTATGCTATTTGCAGCTCAAAAACGTCTAGGAGGGCATGAAGCTATAGACTAACATGGACAGGCGTTTTTAAGCTGTAAAAAATGCTCAAAAACGCGGCTGTAAAAACGTCCGTGGGCATGAGGCCTAAGTGTATACCGATGATCTAAAATCACAAGACAGTAACAAACATCATACAGGTAATAATTATCTCTTATGTAATCAGTGCCCCTGTGACAGCAGACAATGGACATGACCGGTAAATCAGGTTCTCCCAATTAAAGCAGTGCAAGAAAACATGAATAATGTAATCCAGGGTGGTAGATACAAAATTTCCAATTTCCACATCACTGGACTTCTGGCCCAGAAATGAGACTGACCATACATTATGCAATTTTCTTTCCTTCAACCACGGGTTGAAGAAAAATAAATTTATTGATTCCCTCATCAGCACAGTCATTTTCAATGGGGGAATCCCTCCCACTGCACCATTAAATTCTGATCGCCTCCGGCAATGATCAATAGATTAACTTCAGTACACCCAGCCTGTCCATAGATGAATCGGAATTCGTCCGGTTTCTGCTCAGCAAGCAAAATTTCAATCGGCCTATGGCACTGCCAGACCCTCTACTGGAGCGTGGCATAGAACACTGCATTAGTCTTTTATAAAAACAAACGTAAATACCGATATAGAACGATCTTCAGGTCGGTCACATGACTCGCAGCCGCTGTATACATCCGATGGATGGCTTTTGCAGGAGGGGCCGAGATCTCCGTCTGATGTCAGCCGGGGAGATCACAAGGCCGCTCAGCCTCTCCTGCAGTAGCCCTGGAAACCGGCCAAAAGTCACTTGACTGGCCTAAAAATCGTGTTTTTTTTAAAAGACTAATGCAGTGTGCTATGCCAGGATATAATAGAGGGGATGGCAGTGAGCAATTAAATTTTTTTATTTTACTAATAGCAGTGGGGGGCGGGGGAGCGGAGACAGAGACACACAGACATGAGCTGACAGGCAGGAAGGAAAGGAGGGGGTGAGGGAGAGAGAGGAAAGCAGACAGGACAGCTGCGTATGATGGAGGGACGTGAACTGACCACAGTGGTCAGGGCTCAGCAGCCCTGGTTATCGTGGTCAGTACAGAGAGGGGATACAGGAAGTGGCAGGTTCAGGGAGGTTTTTTTATAGTTTAGAGGGGGGCAGATTACATAGCACAAGCACTGTGCTGTTTAACCTGTTTTAAGGGACCAGGAAATCTATTTATTTATTTTTTGGGGTTAAAAAACACTTTAAGTTTAAAACTGCAGCCACAATTTGTTTTGGACAGAGCAGGAAAGACTTATAACCTCTGTCAGATTTTTTCTGTATCCATCTTGGTGGTCACTGAGACCGGGAGTAAGGAAAAGTATTTTCAAAGAGGGAAACATAAGACGATAAAATACAACTTTTGAAAATCAACAGTGGCAGAACTACCAGGGTCACACAGGTCACACTTGTGACCATTCCAACACTGTAGGGGGCTCAAGACAACAGGAAGGGACCAGCTGCAGGACCATAATGAAGGGCCCCACAACGGGCGTAAATGGCCCCTGGGATCAGTGGGAAGGGCCTCAGGCCTGAAGGAAAGGGCCCCAGCCGGGGGTCAGGGGAGCCCTTTATGGTTTCTTGCACCTGGAGGTTCTAGTTACGCTCTGTGAGATATTCATTGCATAGTTGCCAACATTTGCCAAAAGGCTGGCAGGTCACTTTTTTGTGATAGGAAAAAATGGAGACACCACTACTGATCACTGACACTGCTACCTGTATGCTGCTCATGGGACATTGGGAGCACAAGAAAATTTGTAGGATACTCCTTCATGCTTGATGACTGTAATTATGTCCAATCGATCAGGGAAAATAATTTGGCTGTATTGAACTTTATTGGCTGACTTCTATTCGTTTTAATGCTAAATAAAATACTAATGTAAAACTAAACTCCATGCAGATATAAAAGACGCACAATAATGCAACTCTGTATTCATTAATACATCAATAAATTAAATGTTTAAATACAGGCAGTGTGACTATTTAAATTTAGCCTAACAGGGTGGTAGACAGCCCAAGCTGGTTTAAAGTTTACTTGTTCACTTTGTTTTCCCCTCGCTCAATGTGGATGTTGTTTCTTTCTGCTGCCAGTAGGTGTCACTGGCCCTCTAGCAATAGAGTGAGATGCCACAGTGATGCTGAGTTATGAATATTTATGTTTCTTTCTCGTACATCACGGGACACAGAGCGACATAGTCATTACTAATGGGTTATATAGATACCGTCAGGTGCTGGCACTGGCAACTTCCAAAACCGGAAGTACCCTCCCCTATATAAGCCCCTCCCATCCGGGAGCACCTCAGTTTTTTGCCAGTGTCTAAGGTGTTGGCCAAGAAGAAACATGTGTTTTTCACTGAGCTTGCGTACAGGTTCTTTTGGGCCTCAGTAAGCTATTCCGGATCCGACCAAAAAAGCTTCATAGCTAAACGGTCGGTACCCGGGCCTTGCAGAGAAGAGCAAGGTTTTGCCTGTAATGCTTCTCTTAGGAGAGCTGGACCCTGGGATCCAGAGCTCTGGTCATACCCACGACCAAGATGTTTTCTGTGCAGGGTGCTATACAGGTCCAGGGGAGTGGAATCCTTGGGAACCCGGTCCCTGAAGGTTTGATTACAATGCCTGCCGTGATAGGTGAAGTTTGGGCTTTTGTGGACCAAACAAAGTCCTGCGGCGGGGAACAGGTAAGTGGGGGCCCCCAGGAACTTGGTTCTATTGGGGGACCCCCAAGCCTAATTTGTCTTTCTGTCTGTTACCTAATGGTATTCCCGCAAAATTCTGTGCATGCCTGTAACTACTAAAAAAATGTAATTTTTAATGGTGGTCAAGAAAAAAAAAAAAAAAATTTTTTTTTTATATATATTTAATATATTAGACTGCGGTACCTGTGTTTGTCCACTAGAGGCCGCTGTGGAATGTTTTCTTGTCATGTGGACTAGCTTCTTCTCAGCAGAGCAAAGTCCAGGCAGATGGTGAGTTCTCTTATAGGAAACTGCTTCCTCTGCCATGTTGCAGTGCTCGTCCATCCCCCGGCCTGCGGCAAAGAGGGGCCCTGGCTCCTGTCCCTTGTTACCATATTTTGAAATTAGCGCCGAAGGCGCACGTGGCCGCGTGCGTGTGCGTGCACGCGCCTCTATATATAGAGGTGAGCCGGGAAAGGGGGCGGAGCCTGGGGGATGACGCTCTGTGCGCGCCGCAGCGCTTCTGCGCATGTGCGGGCGTCCCAGCAGTTTTAAAAAAACCACAATATTGTAGTGAGCTGGCTATGAAGTACAGAGACAGAGCTGGCAACATTTAAAGGCATACAGCAAGCGGTTGATACAGGCATCCCCTAGAAAGGCACATTAGTAGACACCAACTGTGATATAGCAGCAATTGTGCTAGACTATTCTCAGTAAAAGTGGTGTATTACGGCTGGAATACCTCAGCTTTAGGCTTAGGAATATGCCGTCCAGAAGCTCCGGAACTGAATCTTCCAGGAAGCGAAGGGGGTCTCATCGGGCTCGGAGGATCTTGGGCATACTTCTGCTGCACCAGTCTCCCCTGAAGTTCAGAGGTAAGTGACCGTAGAGACCCCGCAGGGGTACTTGGTACTGTGGCTGTCCTCAGTTCACCTGCTCCTGTGTATGTAACAGAGGAGGTTTTTTCCTCAGCTCTGGGAGGATTAGAGAGGCTGCCTCCCTGTCAGGGAAAGCACGCCCGATCTCCGTCTCCTCCTTCAGAGTGCCTGTTAGCAGAGCAACAGTCCCATACAGGGATCGACCTGCCTGAAGGGGATCAGGATGAGGTTGATTCTGTTATAGAGGAATCAACAGTGGGGGAACCTTTTCTCAGCATCTCAAGCTGAAAGATTATGGGTTCAGTCTCTGACTAACATGGTCCGATCAGCATTTAAAAATGCACCTTGCGGAACCATCAACCACTACTGTATCCTCGTTGGGGTCGCTGGAAGCCCCCAGACTGTTTGTTCTTTTCCACTTCACCCTTTACTGAAAGGGCTCATTTACCAGGATTGGGAACGTCCTGAGAAAATATTTATTCCCCCAAGAGATTTCCGGTGGTCTATCCCATGGAGGATAAGTTCATCAAAAAAAAAAAAAAAAAATGGCCATCTCTTGTATGTATAAATCACTGACATGTCCAGTGGATAATGTCCAAATGTTCAAGAACCCAATAGATAAAAGATTGGAGTCCTTATGAAAATCTGCTTGGTGATACAACCAGCAGTAGCAGCTATTGGGGTCTGCTAAGCAGTGAAGGATCAGTTGAAACAGGTCTTGAGGGACTTGACAGATCAGCAGGCTTTGCCCTAGCTGATCTACCTAGAGCCTTAGGCTTTGCGGTTGACGCCATAGAGGATTCAGTCCATCAGGCCTCCCGCCTTACGCTGTCTATAGTACATATGCGTAGGCTCCTATGGCTCAAAAACTGGTCTGCTGAAGCTCCCTGTAAAAAATGGCTGGTTAGCGTCCCGTTTCATGGTGAACGCTTATTCAGGGAAAACCTGGACAAATATATCCAGAAAATTTCCAGCGGTAAAAATACGCTCTTGCCGTTTAAAAACAGAGTTAGAGGTCCCTCTTTGAGAGGCCTGCTTCTCCAGTCCCTGGGCCATCGGCTGTGTAACAGTTCCGACGGCCTCCTCGGTCAAATCCCGGGGGTAAAAAACAGGGACAGTAGCAGGGTAATGAGAAACCCTGGGTCAGGGGAGGTACAAAACCTCCCCCAAAGTTAAATTCATTGAAGCCCCCACTCAGTCGGGTGGGGGGAGGACTCCAGTTGTTCGCAAGAGACCTGGCGGGACACGATCAAGACAGATAGGTGCTCTCCGCAGTAGGTTTGGGATACAGTTTGGAGTTAAAAGGCTCTCCTCCTTCCCATTTTTGAGGTCAAACGTGCCAAGGGATCCCCGGAAGAGAGAGTCCCTCCTGTTGGCACTAGAACAACTATTGCTCCAAGGAGTAATTATGGAGGTTCCCCTGGAAGAATGAGGGTTCGGGTTTTACTCAAACCTCTTTACGGTCCCGAAGCAAACGCGGACGGGAGGCCCATATTAATTCTAAAAGGGCTATACAAATTCCTGTATATCAGGACTTTCCGATAGAGTCGATCCGATCGGTGGCCACTGCCCTACAAGGGGAGGATTGGTTAGCCGCGATCGACATCAAAGATGCTTATTTGCACATTCCCATCTTTCCAGTCCACCAAAAATTTCTACGCTTTGCAGTAGAAGGGCGCCATTTTCAGTTCAGAGCCTTACCCTTCGGTTTAGCCACAGCACCACGAGTGTTTACAAAAATTCTGGCCCTTTATTGGCCAATCTAAGAACACAAGGTGTAATGATAATGGCATATCTGGATGACTTATTGCTGATAGACCACTCAGTGAAAAAACTAGACGTGGTCGTTTACAAGACAATCAAGTATCTGGAATCTCACGGTTGGATTATCAACCGAGACAAGTCAGCCCTAAAAACCAGTCAAAAGTCTGGAATACTTGGGGCTAAGGTTGGATTCAGGCCAGAGAAAAATATTCTTGCCTCGAGGAAAGGTGTTGTCTTTGAAAGATTTGATCCACTTAGTGGGTACAAAAAAGCCAGCCGTCCATACACCTGTATATGAGGCTGCTGGGAAAAATGGTGGCATCATTCGAAGCAGTACCCTACGGTCAATTCCATTCAAGGAATTTGCAAGGGGCCATACTGTCAGCCTGGAACAAAAAAGTTCAGGCCCTAGACTTACAATGTCCTTGTCCCCTTCCGTTCGCAAGAGCCTCCGTTGGTGGTTGGTTCCCCAGAATCTGGAAAAAAGGAAATCCTTCAGTCCGATTTCTTGGAAGGTGGTCACTACAGATGCCAGCCTTATAGGCTGGGGAGCAGTACTGGAGCAATAGTCTCTCCAGGGCAGATGGTCGGATGCAGAAAAGGCCCTGCCCATCAATCTCTTAGAGATACGAGCAGCCCGGTATGCCCTTGTAGCATGGACATCCAAACTCCAAGGGTCCCCTGTCAGATTTCAATCAGACAATGCCACAGCAGTGGCATATATCAATCATCAGGGGGGCACCAGGAGTCGTGCAGCCCAGAGGGAAGTAAATTACATCCTGAAATGGGCAGAAAAATATGTCCTAGCCATATCTGCGGTATTCATTCCAGGAGTGGAGAATTGGAAGGCGGACTTTATAAGTCGCCAGCAATTAGGCCCAGAGGAAGGGTCCCTTCACCCCGAGGTTTTCTGGACAATATGTCAGCGGTGGGGAACATCGGATGTAGATCTTCTAGCATCCAGATTCAACACAAAGGGGGACAGGTTTGTCTCTCGGACAAGGGATCCCCTAGCTTGCGGCTCGGATGCCCTAGTGTTCCCTTGGGATCAGTTCAAGCTGATATATGCATTCACACCGCCACAATGGTTACCTCGATTACTCCGCAGAATCAGGGTAGAAAAGAAACCAGTGATTCCGGTGGCTCCAGCGTGGCCCCGAAGAGCGTGGTACGCGGAGATTGTAAAATTTCAGTGGGGAGTCCTTGGACTCTCCCACGTCGTCCGGACCTGCTTTCGCAAGGACCGATATACCACCCTTCCTTACCAGCCCTAGGTTTGACGGCCTGGCTATTGAAGCCCACATTCTAAAAAAGAGAGGGCTCTCTAATGCTGTGGTATCTACCATGATCAATGCCAGGAAGCCGGTATCCAGGCAGATCTACTATAGAATCTGGAAGGCGTACATCGCCTGGTGTGAGGCCAAGAAATGGCATCCACGTAAATACGTAATAGGAAGGATTCTGGACTTCCTACAATGGGCTGTAGATAGGAAGCTTGCCTTGAGTACTATCAAGGGTCAGATTTCGGCCTTGTCAATATTTTTTCAAAGGCCCTTGGCTTCGCATTCACTAGTCAAAGCCTTTATACAAGGAGTGATGCGTATTAGTCCTCCGGTTAATATTCCCATATGTCCATGGGATCTAAACTTGGTTCTGTCGGTTTTACAGAAACAACCATTTGAACCATTACAGCATATTTCCTTGGTGCTTCTCACCAGGAAATTGATTTTTCTAGTAGCCATTTGTTCGGCTAAAAGAGTGTCGGAATTAGCAGCTATGTCCTGTAAAGAGCCATATCTGGTTATCCATAAGGACAAAGTAGTGTTACGTCCTCATCCAGCCTTTCTTCCTAAGGTGGTATCGAGGTTTCATTTGAACCAAGATGTGGTTCTTCCTTCTTTTTTCCCCAAACCTACTTCGGTAGAGGAAAAGTTATTTCATTCTTTGGATGTAGTAAAAGCAGTTAAAGCTTATCTAAAAGCCACTGCTCAGATTCGCAGAACGGATACTTTGTTTATACTGCCGGAAGGCCCCAGAAAGGGTCAGGCAGCGTCAAAATCTACTTTAGCCAAGTGGATTCGACAGGTCATTATGCAAGCTTATGGCTTGAGAAGGAGACCGCCTCCGTTCAAAGTTAGAGCGCACTCCACGAGAGCAGTTGGAACTTCATGGGCAGTGCATCACCAGGCCTCCCTGGCTCAAATCTGTAAGGCCGCAACATGGTCTTCAGTACACACGTTTACTAGGTTCTACCAGGTGGACGTTAGAAGTCAGGAGGATGTCGCCTTTGGGCGCAGTGTGTTGCAGGCCGCAAAAGATCCTCATGTCTGATAGCGCTCAGCTTATATATGGTGTATCCCCCCCCTCATTTGGCATTGCTTTAGGACATCCCATTAGTAATGACTATGTCGCTCTGTGTCCCGTGATGTACGAGAAAGAAAATAGGATTTTTATAACAGCTTACCTGTAAAATCCTTTTCTTGGAGTACATCACGGGACACAGAGCTCCCGCCCCTCTTTGGGGACACTTATTGCTTTGCTACAAAACTGAGGTGCTCCCGGATGGGAGGGGCTTATATAGGGGAGGGTACTTCCGGTTTTGGAAGTTGCCAGTGCCAGCACCTGACGGTATCTATATAACCCATTAGTAATGACTATGTCGCTCTGTGTCCCGTGATGTACTCCAAGAAAAGGATTTTACAGGTAAGCTGTTATAAAAATCCTATTTTCCTCTAGCCAACCAGTAAGAGGTGTATTACTACTGGTGCATGCTGGGGGATGATATAAATATTTGGGGTGGACCATGTGACACTAAACAATATCCATATTCTGCCAAAATAATCCACACAAATCCACTACTTAATGATAGTGTAATCTATTTTTCATGAAATTGTTTGTGTGTTTATCTGTCTCCTTGTTATGTCCTCTGTGAGCTCCTGAACCTCTCCCCCTCTCACTTCCATTTGTTTGGAATGAGCAGTGTACATTAGTTGTGGTTATGTGCACTACTCCATGCACACTACAAATCCCATAGTCTATAGTCCATCTCAGGAGTGAGCAAGAGAGAGTGTCTATAATCCTACAAACAAGTCAGATCATGGTAGGAAAAAAAAAAGAATTTTGGAGGAAGCTGAGAGCAATAGAAGGTACTTTTGTGAGGTAAAATGATTGTAAAGGTAGAACATTTGTTACCTTAATATATTCCCTGCAATAAGGTAAAAAATGTTCCAGTATTTGCATCAACCCCCTCACCCGCCTTGTACTTACCTGAGCCCAATCTTGATTCAGTACTGTTCCCGTCTGCAGTGGCTCTGGTCTCTCGCTCTATCTCTTCTCAAAGGACACAGAGGCAGCAGTGGGAGCCATTGGCTCCTGTTGCTGCCAATCAAATCCTGTGAGGAGGGAGTGAGGGCGGGGCCGATTCACACTGTGTGTGTCTATGGACACACACAGCCCGGCCAGGAGCAAGCCTTCACATGCGCCCCCATGGCAAGTGGCTTGCTATGGAGGCACATGCAGAAGAAGAGGAGCCAAGAGTGCCGGCAGGAGACCCCAGAAGAGGGGGTTTTATTACAAAAATAAAAAAACAAGTCCTTACAACCATTTTTAACCACTTCCATACTGGGCACTTAAACACCTTCCTGCCCAGACCAATTTTCAGCTTTCTGCGCTGTTGCACTTTGAATGACAATTGCGCGGTCATGGTACACTGTACCCAAACTAAATTTTTATCATTTTGTTCCCACAAATAGAGCTTTCTTTTGGTGGTATTTGATCACCTCTGCGATTTTTATTTTCTGCTAAAAAATAAAAAAAGACCGAAAATTTTGAAAAAAAAAAGTTTTTTTTTGGTTTCAGTTACAAAACTTTGTAAATAAGTTAGTTTTCTCCTTCACTGATGGGCACTGATGGGGCTGCACTGACGGGCATGGATAAGGCGGCACGGATGGGCACCGATGAGGTGGCACGGATGGGCAACGATCGGCGGCACGGATGGGCAACGATCGGCAGCACGGGTGGGCACAGATAGGCGGCACGGGTGGGCACAGATAGGCGGCACGGGTGGGCACTGATGGGCACGGATAGGCGGCATGGATGGGCACTGATAGGTGGCACGGGTAGGCATGGGTGGGCACTGATAGGTGGCATGGGTGGGCACTGATAGGTGGCACTGTACTGTACTAATAGATGCCAATCAGTGCCAAACAATAATGCCTGCCAATCAGTGGTGCCCATTGTGGGCACTGATTGGCATCCATTGTGGCACTGATTGGCATCCATTATCCCTGGTGGTCTAGGGTGGCATACCTTATATACCTTTATGGTGTGCTTCCCTGGTGGTCTAGTGGCATCCCTGGTGGTCTAGTGGCATCCCTGGTGGTCCAGTGGGCATCCTCGGGGGGGCTGTGCTGATAATCGATCAGCACAAACCCCCCCCCCGTCAGAGGAGCAGCCGATCGGCTCTCCTCTACTCGCGTCTGACAGACGCGAGTGAGGAAAAGCCGATGACCGGCTTTTCCTGTTTACACTGTGATCACCTGTGATTGGACACGGCTGATCACGTGGTAAAGAGTCTCCGTCGGAGACTCTTTACCTAGATCGGTGTTGCGGGGTGTCAGACTGACACCCCGCAGCAACGATCGCCGCGATGCGCGCCCCCGGGGGCGCGCAGCGGCTCAAAATCCTGAGAACGTCATATGACGTCCTGTCAGGATTTTGCAACCACTTTGCCGACGTCAATCCGCTATAGGGCGGGCGGCAAGTGGTTAAGAATACATACTTGATAGGATTTTAGTATAGTGTCACTGTAAATCAGAACTATATTTACCTTTGCTCCAGCACTGCAGCATCCTGGATCTCTCCGCCAGCCACTTGAAGATAACATCTTCAACCAGCTGGCTTCTGGGTATTGATTGGCAGCCGCTTTCATTGGCCGGGCCGATATGATGTAATTTCCACACATGCGGGGGTGTGTAGTCGCCTTTACTATTACCAAACGTCTACATTAGGCTGTGCGTGCATGCGCAGCTCACTGTATAGGGCAGACAGGCAGGTAGGTATCGTTTTATTTATTTTTTATAGACAAACCAACATACAAAAAGAAAAACAACAAAACAAAGCTTGGTTGTTCATTGGTATACAGCAACAAGCATTACGCGCTTATGCTGCGTACACACGACCGTTATTCATGTCATGGAAAAAAACAAAGTTTTTCTCGACGTGATCTTTCGTGTTTCCTCTCAAGCCTGCCTTGCCTATACACGTTCATGAAAAAAAACGGTTGAGCAAAGCGCGGTGACGTACAACACGTACGATGGCACTATAAAGGGGAAGTTCCATTCGAATGGCGCCACCCTTTGGGACGCTTTTGCTGATCCTCGTGTTAATAAAGTTTGGTGAGAGACGATTCACGCTTTTCAGTCTTCGTGCTTTTCAGTCCGGTACAGCGTGACGAATGTGCTATCTCCATTACAAACGCTAGTTTTACCAGAACGAGCGCTCCCGTCTCATACTTGATTTTGAGCATGCGCGTTTTTTTCCCCCTCATAAAAGCATACACACGACCGTTTTTCACAACGTTAAAAAGAACAACGTGAAAAACGACGAGAAAAAATAGAGCAGGCTCTATTCGTCGAGAAAAATGCTCTGGAGCCTACACACGACCGTTTTTTACGACCATTTTTAAAAATGGTGATGCATCAGTCGCATATTGTAATTAATTACATAAATACATGGTTCAAACACACTATCAGTGCAAACTTAGCAACAGTGGGGACCAGCATAATGAAGGACGTGGAACGACCTAGTAGGTAGGTATCTTTAATGCTGAAGTGACAAAGCATGTCTCTTCTGCATTAAAAATCCCGCCTGTGCACCCATTTTCATTTCTTACATAAAGTTCCACTTTAACCTAAATTGTCAAAACAAAATAAAACATAATTGTAAACGAAATGTCACAGGCAGTGTTTACTACAGCTTATAAAACGCAAACTAACCGTGCAGTCACATGCTTGTTCTTGGAAGGGTGCCAGTGACTTAGTACACAAAAGATCTCATGTTATACTGAAATAACCTTTAAAGGTAAACTGCTGTCAAACGGAATCCTGTACCTAAAGGTAACCACAGACATGAGATGCCAGTCACCTGGTCTGAATTGGGTTATGGGGCCACTTCTTTTGGGTTCTTGCTGCTGGCTGACTGCTTGAAAAATATGTTCCAATTTCTATTTTTCCCACTAGGAAGCCTGTGTTTTTTTCTATGTAAGCTCCATTGTTAAAGCAATGTTGTATTGTGGGATGACAAGGGCCAGAGTTTAAAGAGAGACTTCACCCTCCCCAAAAAATTTCAATTCAAGACATGTACGGAGCTTAAATAAAATAATAAGCGAAGAACATACATGACAGGGTGGAAGTAAAACCAGGCAGTAGCAGGTTCAATTTTAGGGGGTTGGGGATAGAAGTCAGGGGCTCTTATCTGATTGGATGAGCTGATGGGGTGATGTGGAGGAGCAGAAGAGATAGTAGTTGAGGGAAGGAGTGAAGGGGCATCACTTGCAGTCTGGAAATCATAGGAGGAACGTCCTGACGGTTGGGGTCCTTGACGAGGGTATAAAACATGAGGTATATTGATGAAACGATGGGACCCATAGAGTCCTCCAGTTGGTCTTGTTCAGTCTAGACTGACTGGGTAGTTAAGGTGGTAGAACCTAACTTAACAGTATCACAGATTCCAAAGTTGTGGGAGATGGTGTCGTCAAGGATCTGCAACCATTTCTTCATCTTTGAGCTGGAGTGTTTACAAATGTTTTATGTTCAATTATGGTTTAGGGTTTAATAAAAGGCCATTTTATCCCAATGCAGTTTTTGGTGTTGTTATTGAAGATAAGGCGGGTAGTAAGGTACAGGTTTATTTATTATGGTAGCAGGTGTTATCTGAACTACCCTAGTCATGTGCTCTTTACATTTGCTGTTGGGTTTGTGCAGCATAAATATACTTACAAGGCCAGAAGATCCAGAATTATCCTCTTCTCTTGCATTGCCCTCCTACTCCAGGTCCCGTCCTACACTGCCATCTGGGCAGGCTGTCTCTTCCTGGTTCCTGCAGCCAGACCCCCGAGGGCCCAGTGCCCGAGGCCTCTTCCTGCACTGCTGGGAAGCCTGCAGCCTCCTGAGATATTTGAAGTCGGTATGCTAGGAGGCTGCAGGGGTAGGCAAACACATCATTCTCACCTAGGCGAGAATGGAGGCATGGAGCAGGTCAACCATGAGTAACAGAAAAAATGGTAAATAGAAATGATTTCTGCTACTTTCTGCTGTGGGGGAAGTAGAGTGGTGGGAAGTCAATTTTTTTGAGTGAAGGTCCCCTTTAAGTCAAAGGAAAGTTTGGGAACATCCAGTCCTCTGGACTGTGTTCGGGGATCCCCAGTTGTACACAATAGACGCTTTGAACCGACCTTGAGCGCTGGTTCACACTGGTGCGATATGACATGCGGTTTGACACGTCAAATCGGCCGCATTTTCTGGCAATTGCCGGCAATGGCACCGTCCTAATTGGTGCGACGCCGCATGTGCGGTGCTTCACCGATTTCAAAAAGTAGTTTCTGTACTACTTTTTGCGATTTTGGCCCGCGATTTACATTGACATCTGTACAGAAACCTGCACAGATGTCTCTGTAATCGCGGCCGAAATCGGGACTGACAGGCGGGAGTGAAATCGTGCGAGTTCAGCTAAACTCACACAGCTTCACTCCCGCAGCCCAGTGTGAACCTGGGCTAAAATACATAATTTTTCCGGCTGTGCAGGCCTGTAAATACACCCTGTTCCAAATGATTATGCCAATGATATTTTTCTCATTTACCTAAATAATTGATGTAAATGTAGCGATACCCTCAGCTTAAGCGGGCCGCAAGGTTTAATTTGGGCCCTGAGTACAGCTCTCCAACCCACCGGCAATCGGCTCTACCCACTCTGGCACAGCTAGTGATAGAGGGATAGGACCGCGTGACCGCAACTGTTGGTGACGCAGTCCTATAACAAACATACACAGAATATACTTTAAAACTCCTATTAAAGTAAGCGGAACTGACACCAAATGTACTTTACCCAGATATTTTACTGAGGCTAATGGGCAAGTAATAAACAACAGTATAACAAGTTGCAGATCCCTGCAATAAACAGTAATAAAGATAAACAGAGTAATCAGAATAATAAAGTATTGCTATGCAACTCTAGCGCTGCCCTTTTACAGCTACTTCCCCTCATGGGTAGACTAACACCCAGCAATGTCTACCTATGCAGTCAGGCCTGACTGATCTAAATGGAAGTTCAGTGAAACAATATTCGCTAGCAATCTCTCGGTGGTGCACTTGAAGAACAACTTTGTAATCCCAACGAATAGTAAAGATAAAGTATCTGTCTTTAAACAGCTCTCACCACCTGGACAAGTCCAAGTCCGTTTCCTCCATCGATTCGTCTAGGAACAGGAATCCACCGACATCCAAGTCTTCAATCCTTCTGGTGTACTGCAGCAAGGAGGATTAGATGTCTCTAAGGCTCTGCTAGGCTGGCAGAGGGCTCTTTGGAAAGGAGCACACGGCCCAGGCTTCAGGCCTTGTGCACACAGCAGTTCAGCACAGAGATCCTCTTGCTAGGAGAGGGGTGTCCAAAGAGGCCGACCAAAACTCCGCCTCCCCTTTATAAAGTCTGCCCCAGCAGTCTCTGTTCTGGAGCAATGCACCCTGGGTGCTGCAAGAGGTACTGGGAGATGTAGTCTCTCTCTCCTCTGCTTTCACTTCCATAATGTCTCTTTACTTCCTCCCGACTCACCTCTCACCTGGAACTTCTTGTCTCTCTGCATTAAAGGGGAACACCCTGCTACACACTCCCCCCACTAAAACTCTTTGGTCCCCAAAGATAAACAATTCAACAACAATTCTGAACCAATTTACTGAATGCGGAGTATTATGTTGGTACAGGGAATTTCCACCAAAACTCAGAGGTGGGGTTCCCTATACCACAGGTCACACTAGTATGGGTGGCCTGTCTAACTGTGCCAGAGAGTGAGCTGGGGTTGCCTTCCACCAAATGAACAGTGGAAGGATCTGAGCACTTAGTACTTCTTCTGGCAGTGGCAACAGAGTCCTCTGAACTTTTTCCCAATTGAGGGTAGGTTAATCTCCTGGGAGGCCTCACGACTCTGTAAGTTCTTTGCTCCCTTGGGACTTCAGGCTCAGGTACCACAGGCTCTGCGTCAGGAACACTTTCTGACACCATCACTGATTCTGGGGCCTCTTCCTCCTCTGCTTCTGAGTAAAAGCCCGGAATATCTTCCCAGCATTCAGGCACATCACTGGATGGAATGAACTCTGTAGCCTCTGGGTTCAGGGTCCCATCCTGTGTATCTTCAGTGGGTGGAAGGTCTATGGCGGAACTCCCTGGAGTTGAGGAGGGCCATAGCCACTCAAGTTCTCCCCTCCCATCTTCACTTGATTGGGAAGCCTGTCCATCCCTAGCTCGGAGGGTCTGAGACCGAGTGTTGGGTCTGGGGGTATCCAAGATGGAAACAGATTCCGTCAGGTTCTTCACTGAAGGTATCCTGACTGCCTCTTTAAGTGGGAGTAAGTGATTTCTGTGCCAGGTTTTCAAGGGTCCCACTCTCCCCTCTGGCTTTAACTTATACACCGGTAGTCCAGGAAGTTTTCTACAAATGACATAAGGCTCGGACCTCCATCTATCAGCAAGTTTATGCTTCCCTGGGATCCCTAGGTTGCGTAGCAGCACACGGTCTCCAGGCTGCAGGTCTTGCACTCGAACCTTCAGGTCAAAGTTCCTTTTATTTCTGACCCCTCTCCGGTCTGAGGCCGCTTGGGCTTGTTCATAGGCCGCTTTCAGTTTATACCTAAGTCGGTCCACATATCCTTTGTGAGAGGTAGCAGAGGTATAATCTAGGGAAATGCCAAAGGCCAGATCCACTGGCAATCTTGCTTCTCTCCCAAACATGAGGCGGTAGGGAGAGTAACCCGTCACATCACTGGTGGTGCAATTGTAGGCATGCACCAAAGTGGATATGTGTTGACTCCAATGCTGCTTCTTCTCTGTCTCCAGAGTCCCCAGCATGTTTAACAAAGTCCGATTAAACCTCTCAGGCTGGGCATCTCCTTGTGGATGATAAGGGGTAGTCCTGGTCTTTTCCACTCCCAGGGAGTCCAGTAGGTTCCGGATCAGGCGACTCTCAAAGTCCCTTCCTTGGTCGGAGTGGATTCTCTGTGGTAATCCATAGTGGACGAAGTATTTTTCTAGAAGCACCTTAGCTACAGTGGAAGCCTTCTGGTCTCTGGTGGGGAACGCCTGTGCATAACGGGTGAAATGATCGGTTACCACCAGAACATTTCCCAATCCACTCAAATCGGGTTCGAGGCAGAGAAAGTCAATGCATACCAGATCCATTGGGCCTTGACTCTGTAGGTGGCCCATTGGGGCAGCTTGATGGGGTAGAGTCTTCCTCTGGATGCATCGCGCACAGGAGTGGCAATATTCCTCCACTTCAGCCCTCATACAGGGCCAATAGAACCGGCTTCTGACAAGTTGGAAGGTTCTTTCAGCTCCCAGGTGACCATGCTGGTCATGTAAGGCAACCAGCACAGTCTCTCGGTGCTTCTCTGGGAGAAACAACTGCCATTTATCCTCGGAGTCATCAGAGGGGCCCCTTCGGTAGACCACTCCCTGATGGACCTGTAGCTTGTCTAGCTCCTTCCATAGCAGACGAGCCTCCTTGGAGGGGTGATGTCGAAGTTTCCCTGGACTCTCGTTTTCCAATGCTTCAAAGACCAATCTCCCTATGGGGTCTTCCAATTGGTCGCACCTCAGTTCCTTCTTAGACAGCTTCGACAAGCCTTCCTCTTCAAGTTGAGTCACCCCACAGTAGTGTTTTGGAACTCCCACTGTGGTAACTCCTATTTCCTCTGCTCTGGAGCCTCCTCGGGCTTGGAATTCAGCTCCTTGACAAAGGGCCCGCACCCCGTCCGGTGCTACCTGAGTCCAGTCTTCCCAGTCATCAGCCATGGCATGAGATCTTCGGGATAGGGCATCTGCATCCCTATTTCCAGCCCCTGGTCTGTACTTCAGACTGAAGTTGAACCCAGATAATGCAGCTAGCCACCTGTGTCCTGTGGCATCCAACTTGGCAGTGGTGAACAGGTAGGTTAGGGGGTTGTTATCTGTTTTCACTGTAAACTCTGCTCCATAAAGGTAGTCTCTTAGTTTGTCCACAACTGCCCATTTGAGGGCCAAGAACTCCAACTTATGGGTGGGGTAGTTTTTCTCCGAGGGGGTCAGACTTCGACTCACATAAGCCACTGGTCGCATTTGCTCTTCATGCTCCTGATAGAGCACTCCCCCTAGGCCTTCATGACTAGCATCAACATGTAACTCGTAGGGTCTGGTGGGATCAGCATAGGCCAATACTGGGGCTGTGGTGAGGCTCCTCTTCAAGGTTCTGAAGGCCTCTTCACACCTGGGGGTCCACTGATCTTGAACCGACTCCCCGGGTCTTCTAGGGCCCAAGCCATCCTCTTCCTCTTCAGTCCGGAGCAGTTCATTTAAAGGCTTGGCAATACGGGCAAACCCATCCACAAACCTCCTGTAATAGGAGCAGAACCCCAGGAAAGATCTAAGTTCGGTGACTGTTGTGGGTCTTGGCCAGGAGGTAACCGCCTCCAACTTCTCAGGATCAGTCGCCACCCCTTTTTCAGACACTACGTGTCCCAGATAATTCACCGAAGACTGGTAGAACCGACACTTCTCGGGGGAAAGCTTCAACCCCTCTTCACTAAGTCTCCTCAACACTTTCTCCAATCGGGCCTCATGTTCCTCCAGAGTTCTCCCGAAAACAATGACATCGTCCAGGTACACTAGGACTTCTATGAGGTTCATGTCTCCGACAGTCTTCTCCATGAGTCGTTGGAAAGTAGCTGGGGCTCCAGATAGGCCCTGGGGCATTCTGTTAAACTCAAAGAATCCCACAGGAGTTATGAAAGCGGTCTTTTCCCTATCCTCTGGGTGCATGGGAATTTGATAGTACCCACTCTTGAGGTCCATCACGCTGAACCACTTAGCTCCAGACAAACTCTGTAAGGCGTCCTCTATCCTTGGCGTGGTGTACTGATCAGGGGTGGTCCTCCTGTTGAGAGTTCTGTAGTCAATGCAGAGCCTCAGCGACCCATTCTTCTTCCTGACCACCACTATTGGAGAGGCATAAGGGCTTCGGGACTCTCGAATCACCCCAGTCTTTTTCAGTTCTGCAAGCTGTTCTCTCAGATCCTCCAGATCTGCCAGCGGAACCCGCCTGACTCTTTCCCTGAACGGTTTGTCTTCTTGCAGGCGGATGCGGTGGGTAGCACTCCTCGCACGCCCCACATCGAATTCATCTTTTGAAAAAATCTTCTCCCATCTAGTCAGCTGGGCCTTGGCTCTCTCCTTCCAGGCCCCAGGTAAGTTCGGGTTTTCAATGGAAAGTTTTTCCCACACATCTCCTTCTTCACCCGCTTGCTTCACTTCTGACCAGCTGACTGGGACAGCAGGACTCACCTGTCCCAACAACATCCGGGCAGGTATCTCTATGGCCCTTATTGTAGAGTTCCTTACACTCACCGGGACTCTTCCCCTGGCTTTCTTCAAGGCCTTGATTGGAATCACTTCCGGTATCACTTCCAGGCCTGAGTGATCTTCCCTTGGGTCGGATTCCAGCATGACAAAGGGGCCAGGCTGCTCCCAGGTGAGCTTCACAGTGGCCTTGAGGCAAGCCACCTGTCCGGGCTGCAGCACCACTCCTTCTCTCCCCAGTCTCCACACCTTCCCTATCCCCTCTCCTGGGGTCTTCTGCTCCAACACTAACCGTTGGTAGGCTGTCTTCAGCATGGGATGGATGTTTGGATCTTGATGGCTCCTCATCTTCACCAGGGGGGTCAGAAGTCTTCTCACTAGATCCGTATTGGTGCCTATGATGAGGGACATCTGGTTGGCCCCGGGTGGTCTAGGACACACAACCACCAGGGTGTCGAATACTTCTGTCTTCCCAGCCACAGAGGGGTCGAATGTCAGCTTTATGGGTAGATAACCATCATAAGGGAAACTCTGCGTTCCCAGGCCCCATATCTCCAGCTCTTCTATCTTCCGTATAGGCAAATGGCTTAAGTGCCTATCATAGAAGTCTCTATACAATAAAGTCACTTGAGCTCCAGTATCCAGAAGGGCCTTTGTATATACTCCTTCCACCTGGATAGATACCGTGGGGGACGGGCCGACCAGTTCTTCTGGGTACGGCCGGGTTGAGGTCACTCTCTTCTGAGAACTTGTCTTCATCCAGTTGGTTTTTGACTTTGTTCTCCCCTGAGCCTGGTATGCATTGACCCCCGCCACCCTAATGGGATTACAAACCCGCTGAGGGATGTTATTGTCTCTTGGTTGTAGGCATTCCTTCTTGGGAGTGCTAAATTTCTTCTGAGGGGTCTTGTCCCCTCTCTCTGGTGTGTATCTTGGTTGAGAGACCCTAAATTCCTTCTCAAGGGTCGTGTTTTCTCTCTTCCTCTTCCTTCTATTCAGTTTGGAGCTCACTGAAAGAGATGGGCACCCGGTTGACTCCCTCACCGGGGCCCTCTGGCGTTTCCCGCCGGCTGGCGATTATCCATTTTCTTCTTCTTAGGACTGGAACACCTACTGGCAAAGTGGCCACTGCCTCCGCAGTTGTAGCATAACCTCTCTTCTCGGTCCCGAGTGGGACTCGGTATTGACGTATCTGGGAACAACTCCTTTCTGGGGCTTGGTTTTTCTGCTCCACCTTGACCTTTTGCCATTATAGCATTCATCATCTCCATCATCTGGGACATCTGCAACTTCAAAGTGTCCACCTCTGCTCCCCTATCGGGAGTCATGGCCGGTGTAACTATTGCTACCGGCTGTTTGACGGGCTCTATCAGGCGTTCTTTTTTTTTTTCTTCCAATATAGCCTCTTCTTCTCTGATCATTCGGATGAGGTCAGGGTACTCCAGATTCCTCCCATCCTGCCGGGCACGCAGTGTCCATGCAATTGGATCCATGGGTTGAGCTCCCCTCACTACCTGTTGAGCACGGGCCTCATCTACTTTCTCTGGGGTGATCCCCTTCTTTAGGATCATCCTATGCAGTATTTTGTCCAGGCGTCCTATATAGTCTGATAGTTTCTCACCTTCCTTCTGGTAGCAATGTTCCAGCTGATAAGCAAGCTCCGTTACTTTCTCTGTCCCACCAAACACATTCTGTAACACATCGAGGCACTCTTGTGCAGTACAATCTGCCTTGCTCATCTTCAGGTTGCGTACGGCCTCTAGAGCAGGCCCTTTCAAACTTTCCACAACCCTCTGTTTTTTTCTGCGGTCCGGAACTTCCCATTCCTCTAGTGCCTGAGTTGCGCTGTCTAGCCACTCCTCAAATCCCTCTTCTTCCAAAGGTACTGGTTTCCTCCCTGAAAACATCCGGAGTTTCCTGTACCCCGACATCGGGTAATCTGTGGGCTCTTTCTTGCACTGAGCTACAATCTCCCCCAGAACAGCGCATAATTCTGCACTAAGGGTGCCTGGGCTTGTCTTGGGACTCTTTGTGTCCTTCTGTGGGGATGACGGGGAAGATGGCTGCGGTGACAGTGTTATTTTTGTCTGAGGGCTGTCTCTTGTGCGCGGCAGCGCATGCAGCAAATGATAGACCTGATCGTCCTCATCTTGTATGCTGTTGCCTCTAAACTGTTCAGGAATTTCTGCCTGCCATTCCAGTAAGACATGTGAAAGTCCACCACTAGTTTTCACATCTATCACCCATGGTTTGTGGATCGGTGATAGGGACATTATGAGTTGTATCATTGCTTGTGTCTGCCATATCCCCGGGAGTTCTATAACTGCCGTCCTGGCTGGGTCTACGCCCCATCTCTTGTACCACTGTCCCACCTCTATCGGGTCCATGCCGGTAGCTTCTGGCGGTTTCACCGCTGTCTCAGTAATCCCGGATGTACGAGCCCCCACGTGTAGCGATACCCTCAGCTTAAGCGGGCCGCAAGGTTTAATTTGGGCCCTGAGTACAGCTCTCCAACCCACCGGCAATCGGCTCTACCCACTCTGGCACAGCTAGTGATAGAGGGATAGGACCGCGTGACCGCAACTGTTGGTGACGCAGTCCTATAACAAACATACACAGAATATACTTTAAAACTCCTATTAAAGTAAGCGGAACTGACACCAAATGTACTTTACCCAGATATTTTACTGAGGCTAATGGGCAAGTAATAAACAACAGTATAACAAGTTGCAGATCCCTGCAATAAACAGTAATAAAGATAAACAGAGTAATCAGAATAATAAAGTATTGCTATGCAACTCTAGCGCTGCCCTTTTACAGCTACTTCCCCTCATGGGTAGACTAACACCCAGCAATGTCTACCTATGCAGTCAGGCCTGACTGATCTAAATGGAAGTTCAGTGAAACAATATTCGCTAGCAATCTCTCGGTGGTGCACTTGAAGAACAACTTTGTAATCCCAACGAATAGTAAAGATAAAGTATCTGTCTTTAAACAGCTCTCACCACCTGGACAAGTCCAAGTCCGTTTCCTCCATCGATTCGTCTAGGAACAGGAATCCACCGACATCCAAGTCTTCAATCCTTCTGGTGTACTGCAGCAAGGAGGATTAGATGTCTCTAAGGCTCTGCTAGGCTGGCAGAGGGCTCTTTGGAAAGGAGCACACGGCCCAGGCTTCAGGCCTTGTGCACACAGCAGTTCAGCACAGAGATCCTCTTGCTAGGAGAGGGGTGTCCAAAGAGGCCGACCAAAACTCCGCCTCCCCTTTATAAAGTCTGCCCCAGCAGTCTCTGTTCTGGAGCAATGCACCCTGGGTGCTGCAAGAGGTACTGGGAGATGTAGTCTCTCTCTCCTCTGCTTTCACTTCCATAATGTCTCTTTACTTCCTCCCGACTCACCTCTCACCTGGAACTTCTTGTCTCTCTGCATTAAAGGGGAACACCCTGCTACATAAACAGTCAGCATAATTCTCATGTTATCAACTATTAAGAGTACGATTCAAATTTTATTGAACAAACCTCCTAATGATAACAGTTTTTTTTTTTAAATAAAAAACTTACAATGCACTGTTCCAAATTATTACGCACAGTAATGCCGCGTACACACGATCGTGATTCACGGCGGTGAAAACACCGCCGTGAATCACGACATGAAAAAAAAAGAAAAACGAGGGAACGGCATGTTCCCCCACACACGACCGTTTTTCCCGTCATTTTTTTCTTTGTCGAGAAAAACGACCGTGTGTGGGCTCCATGGCAGTGTTTCCCTATGGGAAAACTGCCGCGGAAAAAAATGCTGGAAAAAACGATGAGAAAAATTAGAACATGTTCTAATTTTTCTCATCGTGATTAATGCCGTTTTTCCCGTCGGGAAAAACGGCAAAAAGCCCACAGACGATCGTTTTTCTCGTCCAAAGGAAAAAATGAAATTTTTCCCGACGGGAAAAATGATCGTGTGTACGTGGCATAAGTTTCAAAACACTTTATAGGTTGTAAAGAACTGAAAATTGTCATTTGCTGTGTTTGCAGCATATTTACTGAAATCAAAAGATATTTCAATCAAACTTTGAACAACATTTTAACTTTATTTGATAGCAGCTTCACAAGTCTTGCACTTGTAAGTTTTTGGACAGTTTCTGCTTGAATTTGTTTGTGAGATGTCAGAATAGCCTCCCAAAGCTGCTGTTTGGATGTAAACTGCCTCCCGCCCTCATAGATCTTTTGCTTGAGGATGCTCCAAAGGTTCTCAATAGGATTGAGGTCAGGGGAGGATGGATGCCACACCATGACTTTCTCTCCTTTTATCCCCATAGCAGCCATTGATGCAGAGGTATTCTTTGCAGCATGAGATGGTACATTGTCATGCATAAAGGTGATTTTATTACGGAAAGCATAGTTCTTCCTTCTGTACCAGGGAAGGAAGTGGTCACGTCAGTCAGGAACTCCACATACTTTGCAGAGGTCATCTTTACACCTTCGGGGACCCTAAAGGGGCCGACCAGCTCTCTTCCCATGATTCCGGCCCAAAACATGACTCCACCACCGCCTTGCTGACGTTGCAGCCTTGTTGGAACAGGGTGGCCGTCCACCAACCATCCGCTACTCCATCCATCTGGACCATCCATGGTTGCACGCCACTCATCAGTGAACAGGACTGTTTGAAAATTAGTCTTCATGTATTTTTCTGCCCACTGCAGCCGTTTCTGCTTGTGAGCATTGGTAATTGGTGGCGGAATGGAAGGTTTATGCACAGTTGCAAGACTCTGGAGGACTCTACACCTTGATGTCCGTGGGACTTCAGAGGCACCAGCAGCTTCAAATATCTGTTTGCTGCTATGTAATGGTGTTTGAGCAGCTGCTCTCTTGATCCGATGCATGGATCTGGAAGAAATCTTCCTCAATGTGCCTTTATCTGCATGAAACCCGTCTGTGCTCTGAATCAGCCGCAAATCTCTTAATAGTGCGATGATCACGCTTAAGTTTTCGTGAAATATCTAATGTTTTCATACCTCGTCCAAGGCATTGAACTATTTCACTCTTTTCGGCAGCAGAGAGATCCTTTTTCTTCCCCATATTGCTTGAAAATGGTGCTCTGCTTAATTATGTCTGTAGCGCCCTACTCCCAATGACTGGACGCTATGTCAAATCTAGTGGGTGTCTGAGCTGGTAGTTGGCTCAGACTCTGTATATAATTATGCTAAATTAGCCTCTGTTCCGGCTATGGCTGTGTTGGGCAGACTTCCCATTGTTAGCCTGTAGGTGGCGTTACAACCCCAGGCCTATGTGGAAGACTGACAGGCCAAAGTGCATTGGGTACCTTCCCCCCGGGAACAGTTCAGTGGGCGTGGTCTACCCGCTGAGCATGCTGGGTAAGGGTATTTAAGGGGCAGACGGCATTTTGTGGCGTCTCTTTTCCCCTCGCGGCCCTCCTGGCGAGTGGAGTGTGTGTGTTCCTGGCCTCGGGACCATGTGGGCCCGAGGCTGCAACTCTACCAAGTAGGCCCAGTTATGCAGACTGGGGCCTACACTTTGAAGGTGATCCTGTGCTATCCGTCCCGAGGGAGGGAAACCAGGGGAGGACCTGTCCTGGAAAAGACCAAGCGGAAGGTTGGTGTCTTGAGGAGGGCCTGGTGATTCCATTGGAGGATGCACCGTAGCTAAAGCTCACCTTGCAGTCAGCCGGATCAGCTTAAAGGTTCTTGACTGCTTGGCTGGAAGTTTGGGCGTTAAGTCCTGTGGCAGAGGACCCCGGATTATCCAATTTAGTCCACAACCGGTCTGTGGCAGAGACTGGTCCTGATCATTGTTCGTGCATCATTCCGGCTGCTAGGCCAGGTGAGAGGGGCCTATCCGGGTGAGCAATACCCACTCAGGGAGGAGTGGTGACTAACTTTATACTTGAGGAGTTTTCCCCAGTGATCTGTACCGTGTGCCTGAACCTACCCCTTACCTTCAACCTTCTACTACTCTTCAAATGTTTTATGCAAAAGGAAAATAAAACCTAACAGCTTAAGGTTTTACATCTTGTGTGGACATTGAAGTTTCTACAGACTTTCTTCCCCTAGACAACGAATACCGAGGTAACGTGCAAGGCCCAAATTAAAACCAGCAGCTCCTACGGGGGTGTGCTACATGAGGAACACCCTCTTTTAGTAGTTTTTCCTTTAATTGGGCTCACCTGGCAATCTAATTATCACAGGTGTCCGAGATGGTTTTCAGTGATCAAAAGAGCCCACAATGCCATCCATGAGTTAAACTGAAAAACGAAATATTTAATCTTTGTGACACTGAAATATCATTGGCATAATAATTTGGAACAGGGTGTAGTTTGTTCACTTTAAATGTATAAAAAAAATCCCCATAACAGAAAACAAACTCTATTCTGCGTCATCAGCGATATAAAGGTGACTGTGTCAGAGGTTGAAGATTGAAGAGGGTGTGAGATACAGAGCAGTACATAGAGATCACCCAGGAGATCTATAACTTTACAAACACATTTCACATGAAACTATTCTTGGTATTAATATCTGCAGGGGGAATGTAAATGTAATGTACATTGTTTTAATTTTTTTCTGATAATAGCAACTTGATCAATGTCATCCCCAGGGCTAAGCAAAAAAAATCCCATAAGACTCCATGGGGGGACTTCATAAAGGGTGTTGTAGATGTAGCACCCTCCTAGATAGGTGCTAGGATTAGTTAGGTTTAGTGCTGAGCATAGGTGTGCGCAGGGGGTGTGCCAGGTGTGCCTGGGCGCACCCTAATCACTCTGTGTGGTGCCGATTCTCACTACTGCCCAGGCTTCCCCCTGTGATGCTCCCCTCCCCCATACTGCTGCTGGTTTCCCTCTTCTACGCTGCTGCAGGGGATGTTTCGAGATTGAGAGTGGGGGAAAGGGCTAGTCAATATGTCATTTACTGGTCCTTCCTCTTCTAAATGAACACAGTGAACACAATCACTCGCTGTGTTCATTCATAACTGAAGCATAGTAAACAGTGTTTTACTATGCTTCAGTTTGTGAATGAACAGGAAGCCACTCAGCACAGAGCACTTCCCATTCATTCACTGTCTAGTGCAGTTGAGGCTGCAGAGAAAGGCGTGTGTGTTTGAGCTTTGGGGTGCACACCCTAATGCAATAGGCTGCACACACCTATGGTGCTGAGTCACTGGGGGGATTATTAAAAGTGGAGAGTGCAAAATCTGGTGCAGCTCTGCACAGAAACCAATCAGCTTCCAGGTTTTATTGTCGCAGCTGAAGTTAGAAAGCTGGTTGTTTACTTTGCACAGCTGCATCAGATGTGAGTGCTCTGGTTTTAGTAACTCTCCCCCACGGTGTTCAGTGGAGCTGTATTTTGGTTGCTAGGTAAATTTAGCTTGTCTCACGATAACCAGTGTTAGATACATTTAGTGCTCACTGTAATCAGCTGCATGTGATTAGTTAGGTCTGTTCAGTGTTTCTGCTGCTGCTGGTTTGATTTCTTTTTCTGCTTTCCAGAGAACAGTAGAATAATCTGGAACATAGTTGTGGAGTAATGCAAATAGCAGTATGAATATTTATACAGGCCTGGCCAATCCCAAGGAGGATGGCCCTGAAGGCTGCTGGGAGTCTGCATAAATACTCAGAGACACAGGTCTTTGCCTGCAGAGGGAAGGTCCAGCCTGGAAGGCTTGCTGCCCTCCAGGGCAAGGCTGCCATGTGCTTGTGTAGCGCACCCACCTATCCCCCTCCTGCATTAAACTTGGCTCCTCGCAGGGGGGAGACAGGCACACCGCACCACAAGCCCGTACCCTCCTGTGTTAAGAGGTTAGGCGGTGTTGTTTTTGGGCCTTGTCTGCAGCCGGAGTCAGAAGTCCTCATGAGAATGATTTCCTACCTCTACCGTGGGTAGATGCAAGTCCTTGACTTCCCCAGGAACATGAATGCCCACACCAGCTGAAAGTCCAACTCAATATTTATTCTCACTTAAATATCAAATAGTCTCTTGGATAGAAGAAAGATTGGAGCAAAGACACAGGACAGCTTAAGGTGTGGAGGAGGTCCAGGCACAAACGTAGCTCAAACTCTTCTGACTGTTTTAGGTTTCTCAAACCGTTTTGGCGCACGGTCTCTGCCACAGACCATGAGGTTGGTCCCTTCCACAGACCTGGTGGATAAGGTCACTGCCACTGACCTGGTGAACAAGGCACTGCCACTGACCTGGTGAACCTTGGTTTCTTCCTAGAACATAGCCCCTTTCAGGGAGAAGACGTCCCCCCAGAGACTCAACAGATCCCTTCCTTCACCGTGACCACAGCATCGGTCCCTCGGAACAGATCCTCCCTTCTCTTAGGGTGCGGGTCCCCTCGCAATGCGGCACCCTGGACTCCTCGATCCCTTGCGGACCCCAGCCGAAGGTTGCTGGGCCCCGGGCTGTTGCTGCAGCTCCTGGGCCTCCGTACCCAGGTAGACAGAAACAGTGAGGTAGTACCTCACCCCAGGCTAAAGGTGCCTGAGGTGGAATTGGAACAAGGCCTCCGGGCCTAGGGCGCCCGGAGATGAACCACACACACACCCAGGCTAAAGGTGCCTGGGTGTGGATGAACCACACACACACCCAGGCTAAAGGTGCCTGGGTGTGGACGATCCTCTCTCAGAAGATGTCTGCCGCTTTTATATCCTCTCCCGGCATGCACAGCAGGTTCCCCGCCCCACTGTACAGCTGCCGAGAGGGGACACAAAAAGCACAGCACCACACTCGTGGCTAAACCCTGGCCCAGAATGACAGCGCCACCCACAGGCCACAGGGAACACATCACCAGCATTATCCTCTGAGGACAAAAATGGTCCATAACTCCTAACAATTCAAGGTGTCTGAGCCTGGTTACCACTCAGACACTTCCCCTAAATTGAACACCCCGCTACACTTGCTTTTCGTTAGGCCTCAGGTGGGTGCCCTGAGGTCCTGGATGTTGAAGCTATAGAGAGCTGACTGTGTGGCTGTCTTCTGAAGATCTAGTCTGGTATCACAGGAGAAAGGTGTCACATGGATGTTGGAAGAAGGCAACATTTGTGAGTACAGACTGCTGTGAGAGATCTTAGAGACGTTTTGGGCTGCTGCCACCCACCCTTCTTGTGCTAGAGAGTCAGCTGTATTTTTGACCAAAGGGGACATTGGCTGGTGTCCTGACGAGCTTATTCTAGCTAGTTCCTTGTGAATGGACTTTGGTTGCTCTAAAGAAAGAAGCCATTGTAGCGGCCTCACCCTCTCTCTCTTCTTTAGCGGTTACTTTGGCTCCGGTCTAGGGGTACTTTGAAGGGGAGAGCGAGGTGCGCCACGGCCCATGTCCTCTAGATTACAGCATGTAGAGGTGAAAATTGGAAAAAATAAAAAGAAACTGCGCTTAAAGTGTAAAAATCAGGCAAATGAATTGCCTGAAAAAAAGAATAAAATAGGAAGGGAAAGCAGCAACTAGTCTGAAAACAATCATCAGTGAATACAAGTTAGAAAAAATATAGTCGCGCTAACTTATGAATTTGAACATAAGCCCATCACTGGGTGACAGAAAAAATCCAAATATCAACAGTGATAACATATAAAAAAGCTAAGTGAAAAGCAATATATAATCTATGTGAACAGATAATTAACAAAAAAATTAACTCTGAATAAAAAATTGGTTATTGTCCAAAAATACTGTAGAACGGAAAAAAACCCTCAAAGTTCATATTCAAAAATCCATAATGAAAAAAACACCCGTGAAGCGATATCCAAAATTAATAAAGAAAAGAAGAAGTAAAGGATTCAAATCTTCTTGGACTTAAATTCGTGACTTTCACCACCACCAGTAGAAGTTTCTGCTTACCGAACAGCGATGGTCCCCTATGACGGAGGACCTCAAACAGCCTTAAGTATTGCTCAATTGAGCCTCCAGAGTGTAGCCAGTGGTGAACCTCAGTAGTTTAATAGCCCGACAGCTCATATAGCATCATACAGGTGTTCAACGTGGACCATGAAAAGAAGGGGGGACACTGTCATCAGAAGTCCTGGATAGTGTAAATATTGCTTTGTTTACAGTCAGCCTTGTCTGTGGTCTGCACTGATCAACCGTCACTCCCAACTTTTAAAAAGCTGTCGGGCTATTAAACTACTGAGGTTCACCACTGGCTACACTCTGGAGGCTCAATTGAGCAATACTTAAGGCTGTTTGAGGTCCTCCGTCATAGGGGACCATCGCTGTTCGGTAAGCAGAAACTTCTACTGGTGGTGGTAAAAGTCACGAATTTAAGTCCAAGAAGATTTGAATCCTTTCCTTCTTCTTTTCTTTATTAATTTTGGATATCGCTTCACGGGTGTTTTTTTCATTATGGATTTTGGAATATGAACTTTGAGGGTTTTTTTCCGTTCTACAGTATTTTTGGACAATAACCAATTTTTTATTCACAGTTAATTTTTTGTTAATTATCTGTTCACATAGATTATATATTGCTTTTCACTTAGCTTTTTTATATGTTATCACTGTTGATATGTAGAGGTGAAGGCCAGCACCAGATTACCTTCGGGCTGTGTATACGCTCAGAGCCAAGTCTGTTCTGCTGATAACCCCCTTTGCTCCCAGTAATTGGAGTACCACACACTGAAAAGGTCCAACACTCATTTATTCCATAACGGCAAACAAATAGTCCTTTGCGAGCAGACAGTTTGAGACCCATAGAACAGTTCAGTATTGGTGGGGAGTAGGTCAAGGTACAATCCTCAAAGAAAACTAAACCTTTGAGGTTTCACCAACGGTTGCTAAGCACGGTGGCTGTAAAACTGACTTTTTGGCTTCAGAGTCTCTTCCAGCGAACGGGACAGGAACAGGAACTGGAGTTACCTTCGCTACGTTGCAGCCCCTGTCAGGGGGAAGACATCCCTCCAAGAGAGTTACCAGAGGCCCCGCCGTCACCGGATTAATGCTGTACCGGGCTATTCGGAAGGGTTACACTCCCTGGCCTCCTCGCCTCAGATACGGGTCCCAATACCTTAGGGCCCCTCGGACTCCTCCACCCTCGCGGAACCCAGTCGAAGTTACTGGGCCCCAGGCCTTGGTCATAGTACCTCACCCCAGGCTTAAGGTGCCTGGGATGGACTCCATCCCTCGCTCCGGCCAGGTCAAGGGCACCTGGGCCCGGAACTCCGGAACGCCAGCACCCAGGCTGAAGGTGCCTGGGCGCGGCTGCGTCCTCCAACTCTGAACCCCAAGGTCAGGGCATCCGCCCCTTTTATCTCCTCTCCCTTTGCGTCACAGCGGGTTCCCCGCCCCGCTGTACCAGCGCCAGGAAAGGACAAAAAAGAACAGTCTTGCAGTGCAGGTTCAACTCCGGCCCAGGGCGACAACGCCACCTGCAGGCCGCAGGGAGCCTTGCACCACCAGAGTCCTCCAAGAACCACAAAAGGGATTCTCAGACTCCATAACAATCAGTACATCTGGGTTGAATAACCCAGATGCTCCCCCCCAAATTTAAATGCCCGCTACACTATCTTTTAACTGCTTCCATTACAAAGCCAAGTCCACAGTTTGCTATTGCAAGGACATCTGATTCAACTTTACAGAAAGGAATTCACTGTCCTCAACCTGTACATAGTTCTCTTTTTGGAGTATCCCACACAATTCCCTCAACCCTCTCCCAGTAACCCAAAAAATAAAAACAAAAAAACTAACACCCCTAGACTGGTTATTGAGGCAAAGAGTGACTGATTGTGTGCTTAGCTGCTGGGCAATCTACTGGGAAAATAACCTAGAACATAGGTTTTGTAGTAGAGGTGAGTGAAACCTGATGGGGAGACTAGTCTCCTATCAGGTCCACAAGGTTGTTGGTTGACAGCAGACAGCAGTGGGTGGATCCATAGCAATCCAATAGCAGCTTTCGAATCTGCCCACTGCTGTGCGCTTTCAAGCAAATGTAAAGCGGATCTGATGGGGTTTTTCTATGTTCTCCATCAGACTCTGCCCACTCAGTAACACAAGTCATTTCCAAAATATGAACATTGCCATATTTGTGAAATGACATCACTTGTAACCTGGGCCCATTTGTTTACATTTAGCTTTTGCCCATAAAACTCCCAGCTGACAGCTGAATGGGGCTGGGGATAGAGGCCTGTATGGGAATCTGTTACATACATGGTTGTTACATACATGGTTTGACAAAGGAGCCTATTGGTGTTCCGAAACACGTTATCTTGGTTACAGGTGATCCCTCGGCGTGACATCACTTCCTGTTTCGTGCGCCACTGTGGTTTCCGATTACTTCCTGCGTCAGCTGGCAAGTGGCTTCATGATTTCTCCATCAATGCTGAATGCTGCTGCTGACATACCTCTCTTGGGCTGAACAATCCCTGTAACAGCCAATATTATACTCATAATCGCTTTTCTGTGGATTTATTTGAGTTCAAATTATTTTTAATACTGCACTTAGTTGTGTTCTTCTGATGACCTGGTCAGAGCTGTTATTTATTACGGCCAGTATGTGAATCTGTGTCCTTGCAGCAACTACTTAAGAATCTGTTATCGTCATAGTCGCGGTGGTTAGGACTACCTGAATCTGGCGCACATGTCAGTAATGTTACCGAAACTGTCACAAATGGGTAGGTGGGTACAATGACATAGCTCCCAACTGTCCCTGATTTCGAGGGACTGTCCCTGATTTGTCCCTCTGTCCCTCATTCCTCCTCATTTGTCCCTCATTTTGGTCTGATCTATATAGATGTAAAAAAACAAAATTTTTATCTTTCAAAAAGTGTTTCCCAGTGCTAAAGCTTTCATCTGATTTCTAAATTGCTGCATTTGTAAATTCCAAAAGCCAATATAAAGGAATAGTAGTGGTAAATAAAGCACTTGTGGGTTTAACCCATCTTTTTTTTTTTTTGTACAATTCTCCTTTAAGGGGGCGTGGCAAGGGGTGTATCCTATTCCTGCATACTTTTGCTGATAGGTGTCCCTCATTCCCATCACAAAAAGTGGGGAGGTATGCAATGAATAGCAAAAATTCATTCTCAGTCCCTGACAAGTTTTAGTTTATGTATATATGGGCAAGAAACATGTAGTACATCTCTTCAATACATGCACATTATTTCATTTTTGATTTCTAAAAATGCTTCAAGTATAGACAAATGTCTGCTGATGTAATGAAAATCCAGCATACTCCTAGCTTCCTGTATGAGCTGACAACGCTGCCTCTGCTGCACTGAATTTCCAAGCAGTGTTGTTAGCCTTGCCAGAGCTCTCCTCAGCTGGACTACAGAACAACTCCACTTATGTTATAGAGATAAGGAGAGGGTGAGGTGTTCTGTGGGCCAGAGGACTGAGCAGAGCCGTTAATACCGCATTGGATTTCTGTGAAGCAGAGGCATTGTGCTGTCAGCCCATATAGCAAGTTAGTAAGTGACTGGATATCTGGCAGAACAGGTATATTTCTGTACATGTATCATTTTTAAAGGGATAACAAATTAGGGAAATATGTACTGTACATACAGTATATCAGAAAGACGTACAATTTTTTTTGCCCACACGTTCACAACAATTTTAAAATTGCTTGTGGAATTTAGAATAAATCTGAAGAAGAATATCTGAGTAAGCTCATTTGTTAAAGGTGAACAAGCCCTGTAAGCAATTACACCTGCCTCCTGCATATTAAACTGGGTTTGGGATTACACACAATCTGCTCTCCAGCAACGACTTTCTAGAAAAGCTGCTCTTAGTGAAAGCTTGTCTCTAAAACAGCCAAATCATCACTGTCAGCCAGAGGTCTGAGCGTGCCTATTATCTGCCGAAAATAATGCCCTTGATTTCAATGACGGGCACAACAATGCCCATGGAAAAGTTTTGCATGCTCTGCTTTTGGCAGCCCCACTCATTAGGGTGAAGCAAAGGATCAATAACTGATACTGTACTAATAAACATTTCCAGCCAGTGCTGCAAAAAACATATACTGTATGTCTTAAAGGATGAAAAACATAGAGAACACCATTGCTGACTGTAACGGCACCCCAAATACGAAGGGGGTTAACGCCGTTTCCTCTGTCCCCACTCCTGGACACACATCCACTCGCTACCAATCTTCCACAGCCAAACGACCCCTTCCCATAGGAATTACTCCTTCTGAAGAACGAGACGCACTCTGTATCTTCCTAGATCGAATGCCTTTATTGAGAAACATTGTAACTTTTATATATATTGTGACAGCAGGAAGGTAAAGTCACCTGGTTGCATCCAGGGGGGTAGATATATTTCGCCCAGATTCAGGCTTTACGCCGACTTATACAACTAGGTGGAGAGTTGTATAAGCCCAGCTAAGGCTAGTGGGCTCATGGATGACTCATACCTCTAGGGAGAGTGTGGGGCGTCGTACAGACAGGGAGTTGATGAGACCAGCTGAAGCTTGTCAGCTCATTTAGGCCTCTATAAGAACTCCCAGCTTCATTAGATGTTAGCTCATGCCTGGAACCAGACCTGTGTGGACTGTCTAGGGAGAGTGAACCCCTGTGCGGTGAGAAAAAGCCTGTGTGGCTATTTGCTTGGACATTTAAAACCAGGGACTTAGGGACTAGGACAGCACTAGGCTGATCCCAGTTGTTAGTTAGGAAACCTGTATATTTACTCAGAGGTCAAGTTGACCAGGATTTATTTTATTTATGTTTCTTTTGCTTTGCTGTGTTTTGTCACTGTAAATAGAAAATAAACCGCACCTTTTTGATTTTGAAAACCACAACCTCCGTTTGCTGGGCCTGTTTTTGTGTGGGGAGCCCATCCCGGGGATCACACACACCCGCTGCCGAGCTAACCCCCTCACAGTTGGTGGAGAACCAGTGGCAGTTTTTTTTTAAGCCAGCATGGAGGAGATACTGAAACAGCTGGCTCTAGCAAATGCCAATCAACAGCAGACAAATGCAGGTTTGCAAAGGAGCCTTGCAGCCCAGCAGCAAGCTCACCAACAGAGTCTGGAAGCTCAGCAACAAGCCCAGCAGCAATCTGAGGCCCGCTTCATAGACCTGTTACAGAAGCTAGAGCAGAGACTACAACAAATGGAAGCAGTAATGCAGCAACGTCCGCAGACCAGTGAGGAAAGCCGTCCCACTAATACCGCGTCCTTTGGGGTGAGTCGTTTATTGACAAAAATGACTGGAGAGGATGATCCAGAGGTATTTTTGACCACATTTGAAAGGACCGCTGAAAGAGAAAAGTGGCCTGAGGAGCAGTGGGCTGGACTGGTGGCTCCTCTGTTAACTGGTGAATCGCAGAAAGCTTACTATGACCTAGAGCCTAACCAAGCAAAAGACTATGTGATGCTAAAAGCTGAAATATTGGCAAGGCTGGGTGTCACCCAGGCTGTCCGGGCTCAGCGTGTGCATAACTGGACTTTCCAGCTTGGAAAACCCCCCAGGTCTCAAATGTATGATCTCATTCACCTGAGCAGAAAGTGGCTACAGCCAGAGACTTTGTCCGCACCAAAGATTGTGGAACGTGTTGTAATGGATCGGTTTTTGAGAGCTCTTCCTACTGCCATCCAAAAGTGGGTAAGCCATGGAGACCCAGAGACGGCCGATGGTCTTGTGGATCGTGTGGAGAAATACTTGGCTACAGAGAACCTGACGGCCTCTTCCAGAGACACTCGGACTTTCCACCCTAAGACCAGACCATCCCCAGGGGCGGATAAGAGGATTCCAAGGGGTGAGGGTGGAGAGAGTGAGAGGGTGGGAGCTCTACCCCAAGTTTGGCGAGAACAGCCTGGGAAATCAGCGGCTCAAGAGGCGGCAAGAAGGATCGTTTGCTACCGCTGCCGGCAAGCGGGACATATTGCAGCCAATTGCCCGGTTGTGGAGGAACCCATGCAGTGTGACTTTCTGACGGGCAGACGTCAGTCGCTGTGTGCGACAGTCGCATGCACTGCCATTCGAGGAACTGAGAAACATTTATGCAAAATGTGTGTTAATGGTAGAAATGTTGTGGTATTGCTGGATTCAGGTAGCCTTGTGACCCTGATAAAGGCTGAATTAGTTAAAACAGAGGTCCTCTGGGAATAGCAAGGTAGCTGTTATTTGTGTGCATGGGGACACCCGAGAGTATCCAGTGACTACAGTGTGTTTCGAGACCCCCAAAGGTACCCTCTCTCATCCAGTGGGGTTAGTATCTCAATTACCGCATGATGCCATTGTGGGAAGGGATTTTCCGAAGTTCTGGGAACTGTGGGATGATCCTGAGCCCCCCACTGGTGCCCCTATGTACCAGGAATGTGATAGCCAGAACTCCTCTGAGAGTGGTGAGGACTCTCCAGAATTTCCCTTGTCAGTATTGGCAGGGGAGACTCAAGAAACTGGAGAGGAGCCCACCTCCTCAGACGAAAACCTACCGTCTGTGGAGTTTTCTGATCTGGAGGTTCACAGGGAAAATTTTGCCACAGAACAGTTAAAAGACCCCGCCCTAATAAAGGCACGGGAAAACGTAGTGGAAATAGATGGCGAGTTAGTGAACCCAGATAATACCTGCACTTACCCATACTTCAGCGTAGAGAAGGACCTACTGTATCGGGTGGCAAAAAGGGCAGAAGAAACCGTTGAGCAGCTTGTGGTGCCCAAACCTTACAGGAAGTTGGTGTTGGAGTTGGCCCATGGGCACATTCTTGGAGATCATCTGGGGACAGAGAAAACCCGAGAGAGGGTATTACAGAGATTCTATTGGCCTGGGGTGATGAAGGACATAGAAAATTATTGTTCCTCCTGCCCTGTGTGTCAGAGGTCGGCCCCGATGCCACATTTCCGTAGCCCGCTGGTCCCTCTACCCATCATTGAGGTCCCGTTTGAGAGAATCGCAATGGATTTGGTAGGTCCTATAATCAAGTCCGCTAGGGGGCACCAGTACATATTGGTTATAATGGACTATGCCACCCGTTATCCAGAAGCGATCCCTCTCAGAAATACCTCGGCCAAAACCATAGCCAAAGAGCTATCTCTTGTTTTTAGCCGGGTGGGTATTTGTAAAGAACTGCTTACGGACCAAGGTACACCCTTTATGTCCCGGGTTATGAAAGAGCTGTGTAAATTGTTCAAAGTGACGCAATTGCGTACATCTGTGTATCACCCCCAAACCGATGGGCTGGTTGAAAGATTCAACAAAACCCTAAAACAAATGTTGAAGAAAGTGGTGGATAGAGATGGAAAGGATTGGGACTGTCTACTTCCTTATTTGATGTTTGCTATTAGGGAGGTGCCCCAATCCTCTACGGGATTCTCCCCCTTTGAGTTACTGTATGGGAGACACCCAAGAGGGCTGTTGGATATTGCCAAGGAAACTTGGGAAAGTGAGAGTTCTCCCCACAGGAGTGTGATTGAGCATGTCGCCCTGATGCAAGACCGAATTGCACAGGTAATGCCCATCGTGAAGGAACATTTGGCCCAAGCGCAGTTAGCACAGCAGAGAGTGTACAACCGTGGAGCCAAGACCCGTACCTTTTCCCCGGGGGATAGGATACTGGTACTTGTCCCTACGGTTGAAAGTAAATTCCTTGCCAAATGGCAAGGCCCCTATGAGATAATGGAAAAAGTGAGCGAAGTGAATTACAAGGTCAGACAACCAGGAAGGCGAAAGCCCGAACAGATCTATCACGTTAATCTGTTGAAAGCCTGGAGGGATAGAGAGTCCCTAGTCGCAGACACTTGGTCACCAGCTCAAACTGGTTGCGTGATTCCTGAGGTTGGAATAGCAGCCACCTTGTCACAACCCCAACAACAGGAGGTTAAGGAGTTTGTGCTTCGCAACAAGGAGGTATTCTCTGAGCTGCCGGGACAAACATCTGGGGTAGAGCATGACATCATTACCCCGCCCGGTGAAAGGGTGAAGTTAAAACCCTATCGGATCCCAGAGGCCCGACGGGAGGCAATACGGGAGGAAGTACAGAAAATGCTGAACTTAGGGGTGATAGAGGAGTCCCAAAGTGATTGGTCTAGTCCCATTGTGTTGGTGCCTAAACCGGATGGGAGCTGGCGATTTTGTAACGATTTTCGTCAGTTGAACAAAGTTACAAAATTTGACACCTACCCCATGCCACGTATAGATGAGTTGATCGACCGGCTGGGAACAGCCCGATACATGACGACTCTTGACCTCACAAAAGGGTATTGGCAAATCCCCCTGGCCAAGTCGGCCAAAGAGAAAACCGCATTTGTAACCCCAGACGGGGCGTTCCAATATAAAAGAATGCCGTTCGGGTTACAGAATGCGCCGGCCACATTCCAGCGGAAAATGGACCAGATGCTGAGGCCCCATCGGAAGTATGCTGCGGCTTACCTGGATGACGTAATTGTCCATAGCACAGATTGGGCCTCACATCTGCCAAAAGTGCAAGCAGTCCTGGACTCTGTTCGGGAAGCGGGGTTTACGGCTAACCCCAAGAAGTGTACCATTGGGCAGGAGGAGGCCAAATATCTTGGGTACACCATTGGGAGGGGAGTAATAAAACCCCAACTCAACAAAGTCAAGGCCATCCAGAGTTGGCCACGTCCCAACAGCAAGAAGCAGGTACGAGCCTTTCTGGGAATCGCTGGGTATTATCGGCGATTCATTCCCCACTTTGCTTCTAAGGCTGTGCCCCTAACCAACCTGACGAAGGGGAAAGGGTCGGTCATGATTAAATGGACCCCCGAGGCTGAGGCAGCATTCCAATTCTTGAAACAAGCCTTATGTAGCCAGCCAGTGTTGTACTCACCCGACTTCTCTAAAGACTTTGTCGTACAAAGTGATGCGTCGGATGTGGGGTTAGGAGCAGTATTGTCCCAGGTCTGGAACGGGGAAGAGCACCCAGTCATTTACCTCAGCAGGAAGTTGAAGTCCCATGAGGTAAATTACGCCACCGTTGAAAAGGAGTGTTTAGCGGTGAAGTGGGCTCTAGATTCCCTTCGGTACTACCTGCTAGGTAGGCACTTTGACATGGTTACGGATCACGCTCCGTTAAAGTGGATGGCTCAAAACAAGGAAACAAATAGAAGAGTGAATAGGTGGTTCCTGGCCCTCCAGGAATTCAACTTCACAGTAAAGCATCGCCCTGGCGTTCAAATGGGGAATGTGGATGCTTTGTCTCGAGTACATGAATGCCTGATTGCTGGTGTTCCAACCCCGAGGTTAAAACAAGAGGGGGGGGTATGTGACAGCAGGAAGGTAAAGTCACCTGGTTGCATCCAGGGGGGTAGATATATTTCGCCCAGATTCAGGCTTTACGCCGACTTATACAACTAGGTGGAGAGTTGTATAAGCCCAGCTAAGGCTAGTGGGCTCATGGATGACTCATACCTCTAGGGAGAGTGTGGGGCGTCGTACAGACAGGGAGTTGATGAGACCAGCTGAAGCTTGTCAGCTCATTTAGGCCTCTATAAGAACTCCCAGCTTCATTAGATGTTAGCTCATGCCTGGAACCAGACCTGTGTGGACTGTCTAGGGAGAGTGAACCCCTGTGCGGTGAGAAAAAGCCTGTGTGGCTATTTGCTTGGACATTTAAAACCAGGGACTTAGGGACTAGGACAGCACTAGGCTGATCCCAGTTGTTAGTTAGGAAACCTGTATGTTTACTCAGAGGTCAAGTTGACCAGGATTTATTTTATTTATGTTTCTTTTGCTTTGCTGTGTTTTGTCACTGTAAATAGAAAATAAACCGCACCTTTTTGATTTTGAAAACCACAACCTCCGTTTGCTGGGCCTGTTTTTGTGTGGGGAGCCCATCCCGGGGGTCACACACACCCGCTGCCGAGCTAACCCCCTCACAATATCCAATACTGCATTAGTTTAACATGAACAATGGCCCAGCTCCACCCACACATCACAAGACTCAACACATCATCCTGACGTCTGCTAGGCTTCAAAAGATCCCACACAATAGAATATAACGATCCCCAATACACATCTTATCACAAAGTGTTGGCAGCCAGTCTGTCTGCTGGCTACCATACACACAGGCATGGTGTTAATTATCTCTATTCACACCAGACCTTCCCAAGTCATAATGAACAATAGAATGCAAATCACCTTAATTCCTCCCAGCAATGATTACACAAAGACAAGGGGCTGCGGGTGATGACATTAGCATCTAACAGTATGTGTCCCAACATCATGAAGGCGTCACTTTTCAATTACCCTGTTGAGGTCATAATCAAACAGTAAATAGTTCTTTGCAGATATCCTGAGGAATATGGTGGATCAATATTACAGACCCAATCTAGATAAAATGTATGTACAGCATTGAATATGGCTATCATAGACCATATTGGGGTTTTTCCATTCACCCTGTGTCCAAAGTGACCCCCTTGTCACACTGACCCATTCTGAAAATTCTAGTTGCCTGGCTGTTACTCTGATCTCTGATCTCACTACTTTGAATGACATACCTGGAACAAGCATGCAGGATTTCTGACCTTACACTGACTTTGCTTGCCAATTCGTATGATTGTTCTAGGTCAGTGAATACAATCAGTTTTTTCCTTACTTCTGCAAGTACAGATACTTAAAATACTTAAAGGGTAACTCCACTTTCATGGAAGAAAATAGCAAAAAAATAAAATAAATAATAATATAGCATATACAATTGTGATACAATTACGGATTCACCTGGCAAGTCCGGGTTTTGAATTATGTGTCCGGGTTTCAGTCCACCTAGGACACATAATTCAGACAGGAATGTGGCTAACAACAGGGCCTGACAGGAGGGTGAGGGGGCACTATGTGCACCGCATTACTATTCTCTTTGGAGTGCCCAAAGATGTCCCAGGTCTGTTACATTCCTATAGTGTATATGTAGCGCCCTCACCTCATCTTCTCTGTCTAGGGGTATTTCGTATGTGAGGGTGAGATACGCTACGGCCCATGTCCTCCCCATGGCAGTGGGTGAGGTGAAGGCCAGTACCAATTATTTTCCTCGGGCCTGTGCTTTTCAGTTAAGGACCAAGTCTTGCTGTGCTGACACTTCCCTTTGCTCCCATTAACCAGAGTACCACACACCGATTAGGGTCCAACTCTTGTTTTATTGTCGCACTCACAATCAAACAGTTCTTTACCAGCCAACTGGTTGAGACCTAATAACAGTTCAATACGGTGGGGTGAGCAGGTCGAGGCACTATCCTGATTGTACGCTAAACCACTGTGGTTTCACCAGCGGTTACTATAGCCTTGGCTAGAGAGAACTTAGAACTTGAGAGTCTCTACCAGCGACTCAATAGAATGTAGATAGGAGTACCTTCGCTGCGTTGTGGCCCCTGTCAGGGGGAGACGTCCCTCCAAGGGAGTTACCGGAGGCCCATCCGTCACCGGGTTGATGCTGCTCCGGACTCTCCGTACGGGTGACCTCCCCGGCCTCCTCACCTCAGGACTTGGGCCCCATCCACCTCAGGGACCCTCGGACTCCTCCGCCCTCGCGGGACCCAGTCGAAGTCACTGGGCCCCAGGCCTCCGGTTTAGTACCTCACCCCAGGCTGAAGGTGCCTGGGATGGACGCCAACTCCGCTCCGACCAGGCCTAGGGCGCCTGGACCGGAACTCCGAACCGCCCGCACCCAGGCCGAAGGTGCCTGGGCGCGCGATGCAGGAAAAAGACCTCGTGGCGAGGGCATCTCTCCCCTTTATCTCCTCCCGCGACGTCACGGCAGGTTCCCCACCCCTGCCGCACCATCGCCGGAAAGGGACAAAAAGGCCAGCACTGCGGCAGTGAATCTACCCTAGGCATGTGGGAACCCCGCCACCCACAGGTCAAGGAGAACAGTACACCACCAAGTCCTCCACGAATTAACAATGGTCCAAATCCCTTCATGATTTATACACACCTGGGTCATACTACCACCCAGGTGTATCCCCCTAAATTTAAACCCCCGCTACACACTCCCCCTAGTGATTTGACGCTGGTCCCCAGCGTCTGGTGCAAGCCCATATGTCCCAAGGAGTGGTAACATAAGCTTGACCCCAGAGGCCATCCCTCAAATTAGAATAATAATTGTGCCAAGACCTGCTCAAGGGAAAGGGAAACATGAAATAGTAAACTTTTGCAATAAAATCCTCTGACCATATACACATATACAATCCCTCCCATCGCTGTCTAAAAACCACCCCACACTCAGCAGTCTTGACAGATGAATCTCCTGCAGAAGGAAACAAAAAAAAACAACAACATCCTAACACATCTGTGTAAATTTGGAATGAATGAGCCTATCAGCCGAGACTCACTTGTTCCAAAAAGTAAAGTGATGCAAGTGTGTATGAACAAACATTGCGCAACACCGCCACCTGGTGACAGTGCCACGGTAATGACACTTGGTGAAATCTTCCGTCTTCTGATGTCCCTACTCTGATTCTACCCCAAAGTCTTTATCTCTGACGTGTGAAGAAAGAGAGAACAAACACAACAGCTCTCATTTCTCCGAGGAGTAGAAAAGCCCAAACACAAAAAAAAACTAGGGCACAGTTCTGATGTTCCGGCAAGGATACTTCCAGAAAGTTCAACAGCAGAAAAAAAAAACATAAGGAGAGTTCTTTTTTCTTTTTTCCTTCTTTCTCTGTCTCTCCTCACAAATAAAACTTTGGATCGGGCAGAAACAAGGGCCTTAGGTGCTGATCGAAAGCCTCCACCGAATAATCAATGTCCTCTCTATCCTTCCTGCAGATGCGCACCTTGTCTGCATGGATATGGCGGCCCCACCTCCACTCTGCTCTGCAGTCTCTGAACTGTTTGGATACTGAGGGTGAACAAGCCAAATACCGACGGGCATGAGGCACTTTAAGCTTCTCCCAAACAAACTCATCATACCACCGCTGCCGTAGGACTTCAACCTCAAAAAGCAAGTCCCGAGACAAGTAAGGATATTCCCATCCGTACTCACGAGCGACCCTCTGGCAGAAAAGCCACTGCAATCGGGCCAAAGGAGGCATCGTGGCCCGCTCCTCTTCTCCTGGCGCAACAATGGCTTCTGGATGCCGAGGTACTTTCACTACCTCTGATGGCTTTGCTCTTGGTGCCCGTAGTGATGCGCGTTGTGTCCCCGCCACCAAAAAGGGTGATGTGTGGATTGTGGAAGGACAATTGGAGGACTAGGCTTCCTCGTAGACTCCGGGGCCTCCGCCCGGGGCGTGCTATCTCCTATGGACATGGGCGAATCTCGTGGTACACGTAACACAGGCAATAGGCGTCTGTCCCAGCCCTTGCGGTGAAAAAGTTAGTCTATTTCACCGTCATCCCCACAGTCCGACAGCGATTCTAGGTCGGAGGTGTCATACATCTCTGCGGGAAGGTAGTCTCTAGTAGACGTGGAACTACCCTCCCTAGCGGGCTCCACCGGCTGTGGACCCCCGACACCTCCAACTACCACCACAGTCCCAGCCCCTGGCTCACCTTGACCTTTTGAAGCACAGGGATGTCCAGGACTCTTCCAACCGGATCCATCCAGGCCCGGCAAGCGATGGGGCGAAGCTCAACCACGACCACAGGACGCCTGTACCAGGCCGACCTTCCTCTTCGGAGGTGGGAGCAGGGAATCTGTGGTGACCGAAGCAGCATCCTCGGATTTTTCTTTCTCAGTCTCTGGTTGGGCAGTCACATCGCCCTGGTCAGTGCGTACGGGAACCTCCGCAAAGGCCTGGATCTCCCCTTCCGGAGTAGCGGTACCTGTGAGGCAGTTGAGGCGAAGGGCCCGGGGCCTTACTGTGGATGGCTCCACCTCGAATAGGAATTCTCTGCATGCTTCACAACGCCCGAATGGCTTCAGGTGGACCACCAGTCCCGAACATCCGGGACAGATCACGCAGAGGGCCTCCGTGTCTCTGCAGGAATACAGAGCCAACTGCCCTCGGGGCCTGAGTCTTATCCCCGTATCTGTAAGGGGAGCAGCAAAGGTAGTCATCTTTGTGGGGTAGGGAACCGGAATCCACGGGGAGCTTGAGGCCATCCCGACTGTCTGCTGCTCCATCACTCACTGACCACGCGCCAAAGTCTCCACGTGTGTTCCTCCACATGGCCAGACTCCTCCCATCACTTGCACGTTTTCGCGGGCTTCCATCAAACTCCGCCCACGAACTGTGTAGTCACGGGGTGCCTTATGGCGCAGTGCAGTAAAAGCCCCCACATGTAGTACGTCACACAGCTGGACTTCTCCCTCTTCTCGCTCTTCCGCATGGGCCTTTCCCGTCTTAGGGTTATTTCCACGACTTTGAGCAGGGATGCACTTTGGCCGATCACATGGCCGACCCACTCGGAACTCCTCCGGGCAGCAAAGTTCAGACACAGCCGTTCTTAATTCCAAGGTTAAAACACACATCATCCCGGACTCACGAGCCCCCACGTGTAGCGTCCTCACCTCATCTTCTCTGTCTAGGGGTATTTCGTATGTGAGGGTGAGATACGCTACGACCCATGTCCTCCCCATGGCAGTGGGTGAGGTGAAGGCCAGTACCAATTATTTTCCTCGGGCCTGTGCGTTTCAGTTAAGGACCAAGTCTTGCTGTGCTGACACTTCCCTTTGCTCCCATTAACCAGAGTACCACACACCGATTAGGGTCCAACTCTTGTTTTATTGTCACACTCACAATCAAACAGTTCTTTACCAGCCAACTGGTTGAGACCCAATAACAGTTCAATACGGTGGGGTGAGCAGGTCGAGGCACTATCCTGATTGTACGCTAAACCACTGTGGTTTCACCAGCGGTTACTATAGCCTTGGCTAGAGAGAACTTAGAACTTGAGAGTCTCTACCAGTGACTCAATAGAATGTAGATAGGAGTACCTTCGCTGCGTTGTGGCCCCTGTCAGGGGGAGACGTCCCTCCAAGGGAGTTACCGGAGGCCCATCCGTCACCGGGTTGATGCTGCTCCAGGCTCTCCGGACGGGTGACCTCCCCGGCCTCCTCACCTCAGACTTGGACCCCATCCAGCTCAGGGACCCTTGGACTCCTCCGCCCTTGCGGGACCCAGTCGAAGTCACTGGGCCCCAGGCCTCCGGTTTAGTACCTCACCCCAGGCTGAAGGTGCCTGGGATGGACGCCAACTCCGCTCCGGCCAGGCCTAGGGCGCCTGGACTGGAATTCCGAACCGCCCGCACCCAGGCCGAAGGTGCCTGGGCGCGCGATGCAGGAAAAAGACCTCGTGGCGAGGGTGTCTCTCCCCTTTATCTCCTCCCGCGACGTCCCGGCAGGTTCCCCGCCCCTGCCGCACCATCGCCGGAAAGGGACAAAAAGGCCAGCACTGCGGCAGTGAATCTACCCTAGGCCTGTGGGAACCCCGCCACCCACAGGTCAAGGAGAACAGTACACCACCAAGTCCTCCACGAATTAACAATGGTCCAAATCCCTTCATGATTTATACACACCTGGGTCATACTATCACCCAGGTGTATCCCCCTAAATTTAAACCCCCGCTACATATACAATAAGAAAATAAATTACTGCGCGCCTCTAAGGTGTTTGGGTTTGGCTTTAAGAAAAAGTTGCAACCTTACACACAAGTCATATTGTAATTGAATGTTATTAAAATGTATCTTTCCATTTCAATATGTAATTTTCTGTGAAATGCAATGCAATATGGCTACCTTGAGGTGTTCTGTACACAGAATGTGTACAGAATGCCCCCCAGATATGTAATTTCCTGCTTGTGTGATTGGCTCACTGATTTTCCCTGAAGTCTGCAATAAGATACACGTCAGATTTCAGGCATCCTCTGCAACAAAAATATCATTTTTGGTGAGATACTCCCAATAGGAAATCACATCTAAAAAGGGATGCAGACCCTGCAATTTTCCACATTAGAGCCCTGCAGGTGCAGCAGCTGGTTAATAATTATGAAACCATTCCCATTAGACTCACTTGCGCGCATGGACACAGACAAACACACAGGGATTTCAGAACAACAAAAGGAAGGAATCTGCAACAAAGTTTGTCAAAATCCTTGCAATGTACATAGGTCACTCAGAGGGGAATGTTTTTTTGTCAACAAAAGTGGAGTTACTATTTAAGCACATGGTCATACCTCTACCTCACCATGCCATATGAGAAGTGTGGACCAGGAAAAAAATATATATTCTCCATTGATGTAGTAGGAGCCAATTGATTGATGTAACCATTTTTTGTACAATGCAGAATTGTATCTCAGCACCACAAACTGAAAACGCTATTTAGTTCATTTTTAATAGTCAAAGCAAACTCTTAGCTCAGAAATGCAGGTAGTAGGGAGTGCTTAGCTAAGAAAGCCCCTTCCCGAATTCCCACGATCCCCGGGATGTATGACATAATTTTGGCCTAGGCCAGAAACCAGGAAGTAACCAAATAAATGTTAAAAATAAAGTTTAAGACAGGTAAATATAATATACCTTCCTATCTACAGTATTTACTAATGCCAACTGCATAAGGATTATAACCAGTCAATGTTGATTGAGAGAGTTTAGTTCTGCTTTAAGAATAGATTATGACTGTAGGCAGTAGTTGACCTTTGTAGACACCCTGCCACTGACTGATCTCTAGTAAGCACACACCAAAGTTGAATTCCAGGTATGGCAATTTTGAAGCAGTAGTAAAGAGCAAAAAAAAAGCAAAAAAATCTTCTCCCTGCAAGTTAGGAGCATAATGTGCTAGTATGCATCGCATACTAGCACATTATAAAATACTTACTTGAAAACAAATCCCTGCAGTGGAGCGCTGTCACGGCTCTCCTGGGGCTTCCATCATCACCCAGTCTTCCTTCCAGGTTCAAGGGCTGCGGACGCTTGACTGGCCAAGCAACCATCAGGTCACTCCTGCACATGCGCGCGGGAATCACGTCTGCAGCACGGCTCTTTCTATGCACACCGTCCATTGAGAGCACAGTGCGCATGAGCTGGTGACATCACCGGTGCTGCTAAAGTAAATATCCCCTAATTGGTGCACGTAGGAGATATTTACTGTACCTACGTACTGAATGATCATTCATCAGTTTCAGAGCGCAAGCAACAGCAGATTCAGGGGGGGGGGGGGCTTGATTGCGGTTCACTTTTTAACCCTTTTACCTCCTTCCCTATACATCTGATTTCCATCTTGTCTCTATGCGACCTGTAATCCTTTACCCCCCTTATCCTGCACATCCAAACATTAAGGCCTCATGTACACTGCTGCTGGTAAATGGACATTTAGAAGCAGTTGGGCGTTTTTTTCAGCTGCCCCTGAACTCTCCTCTATGTTATCTCATCAGTTAGCAGCATTTTTTGGAGTGCAAAAAAATGCATTCAGGACGGATGTTCAGAGGCATTTGAAACGCCAAATGACTGTAACAGCTTATAAACGCTGCTAAGCTAAAGGTGCCGGACCCTAGGCCTTCGGTTGCAGCCCCAGGGCTAAAGGTGCCTGGGACTGATCCACCGAACAGCAACACACTCCCCGGGGGTAGGACCCCCGGGAAAGACGAAGAAGACGAACCCCGGACAGGCAGCATCTGCCCCTTTTATATCCTCTCCCAGCATGCACAGCAGGCCGACCACACCCACCATACCGCTGCCGAGAGGGGACATCCAAGGCACAGCACTATACCAGCGGTTCAACCCTAGCCCCGGATGGCAGCGCCATCCACAGGCCACAGGGAACTACACACCAGTACCCCACCTGCGGTATAAAATGGTTAGCAAAAGCCCTATCAATAAAGTGTTTGAGTATAACTACCACTCAAACATTCCCCTAAATTTAAAGACCCCGCTACATGTGCATGTGTGATAATGGCGGTGTCTGAGCAGGGTGGGGGGCTGGATTTGGTCTATGCATGATGTCAGTGATGCTGCTCTTGAAAGCTCTATGTTTTACAACCCCCATATCTCAAAATGTTTAATTTTCAAATGTTTCCGTACTGATGGACATTTCTTAAAAAATGTTTTTAATTTTTTTTACAAAAAAATAAGGAAAATTGTTTTTGTTCAAATTGTTCATTTTTCCTTTTTATAGCAAAAAAAACAAAACAGCAACAATAATGAAAAAATATATGACCTGTTAGCGAAGGGTTATTAAAAGCTGGTGAGAACAAGTAGTATAATCTCTGTTATTAGAATGGAAAACATCTCAGAAGTGGACAAGTACTGTATGTGCATACATATGTAAACATTCATCTAGAACACAAAGATTCCTAGAAAGCTCTGGCAGCATTGCACTTACAGGGAGGCGGTGGTCCCAAACAGCCAATCAGTAACCAATGTGCACGTCTAAACATCACGTGTTGGCCAAGCTTGGGACTGAAAGCAACAAATAAGTTACATAGAAAGCACAGGGTCTCCTGTGAGAATAGACTTCCCTGCCAGCAAGCACGTGAATTCCTTTCCAAGATGTATTGTACTCAGAAATGGTTGCGTAACATTCTGAATGTTTTCACAATTTTGTTAACATTCTGTGCAAGTCCAACATTTGCCTACAGAACTACTTTGGGAATATATGAACTCTACATTAAAGACGTACTCTATTCTTATCCTGTTGTGTCGCCGCTCAGTGTGATATGACCACAGACACACAGGGATCAGTTATGAAAAACATTTTGCCGTACGAACGTATCAGTGTTTACGCAAAACTCAAATGTTTTTAATATGTGGGAAATGTACTTGTAGCGGGTATGTACTTTCCCGGGTGTAAATTTGAACTTGGCAGAGACATTAGTGATGTGTAATTCCCTGCAGCCCAGCAGGTGGCGCTGTCGCTCTGGGTTGGGGTTGAATCATTGCTGTGTGTCGCGCCTCCTTTTTGTCCTCCCTCGGCAGCAGTATGGTGGGGCGGGGAACCCGCCGTGCTTGCTGGGAGAGGGTATAAAGGGGCCGGCCATCTTTGTCACGGGGTCGAGTCCCAGGCACCTTCAGCCTGTGGACGGTGGTTCGTGTCGGTTCTCTAGGCGGGCCTAGGCCTAGAGGACAGCCGGAGGTCGTGTTCCATCCCAGGCACCTTTGGCCTGGGGTGAGGTACTCGGATGGAGGTCTGGAACTCAGTACCCAACACTGAGTTCCGCGAGGGAAGGAGATCCTAGGGAACCCCGGGAGTGGGTACCCGAATCCGGAAGGCGTAATGGACCGGGGTGAGCTCCTCACTCGAAGACCTGGTGCAGCATATTGCCAGTGACGTGTGAGTCTCTCATCGGAGACCGCTTGGAAGGAAATTCCCCCTCGCTCGGAGACCGCTACCCACTTTCAGGGAGGAAAGTGGAGAACACATTGTGTCTGGGCCTACTCGCATCCACACCTCCTTTTCTGTTCTGTTTCTACCAAGGGAGTTCAACTGATTGTGTTCATTCGAGAAGAATAAAGGAGTGTTGAACTTTAATGGTGTGGGACTCATTTCCTGACAGACATTGTTCAAGGTAACTCTCGGTGGAGGCTCCAGGTGCACAACTAGGGTGCCCACGTGTCCCGGATTGCCCGGGACTGTCCCGCAATTGACATGTCTGTCCTGGGTCCCGGGCACCTTCATTCCGGGACAATACAATGTCCCGGAATGAAATAGAGGACACAGCCACCCCCTACTAACTAATAACTACATTTCCGGAACTGGTTGCTAGAGCCAGCGCTGCCTGGCATCTTGCAACCAGTGACAATTTACTCTCAGACAGTGAGACCGGGAGCGAGGCCTGCGCCTAGTGCAGCACTGCTGTCCCCACCCACCTCGGCACCTCCTCCTTCTCCGGCACCCAGCGGCAAGCAGCAGGGACTGGTGTGATCTTCACTCTTCAGATAGTGACGCCACTCCTTTCCTTCTACGCACGTGTCTCATGCAGAGGGAGTGACAGCGGCACTGCATCTGGTGGCAGGCTATGGGTGGCAAGCGGCACTGCATCTGGTGGCAAGTGGCACATTCACCTGACAAATAACCTGCCGCCAAATTCCCCATCAACCCCGAGACTACATTACCCCCGCCCTCCCTCATCTTTTTTTGGGGTAGGTGAGAGAGAGGGTGTGTCCCTGAATGGCAGTTTGGAAATGTGGTCACCCTATGCACAACACTGACCCGAAGGTAAAAAGAACTTTGCTTGTATCACACTGACACCTGTGGTGAAGACCAGGCGTGGTGTCCCCGCTCCCTTCCCCTCTGAAATATACCCCTATATACCCCTAGACAAGAGACAGACGAGCTGAAGAGAAAGAGGGGAGTGAGGAGGGCGCTACACGTGGGGGCTCGGGTCCGGTATAGTGTTTGTGCACCACAGAAATTGAACGTGTCTGCTGGAAGAGTTACGAGTAGGCAGGCCTTCATTGGCCAAAGTGCTTTCCTGCTCGAAGTCGTGGACATGACCCAATGAAGGGAAAGGCCCGCGCAGAAGAGTGGAAAAAGGGAGAAGTTCAGCCGTGTGAAGTACTACACATGGGGGCTTCTATTGCACTGCGCCACCAGGCACACCCCCATCGCTTAGTTCGTGGGCGTGACTCAGAAACAGAAAAGAAGAAAAGCCCGCGAACTGGAGCAAAGGGGAGGAGTCCAATACGTGTGAAGGACTACACGTGGGACGTTGGCGCAAAAAAAAAAACTTTGCAGTGTGCGATGGATCAGCAACAGGTCGCCATGTTCGGACATACATCGTGGATTCCAGTTCACCCTTCCACCACGACATTGACTGCTGCTGCTCCGGTAACAGATACGGGGATCCGGCTAAAGCCAAGGGGTCGATTCGCCCTGTATTCGTGCATGGACGTTGAGGCCCTGGGTGTGATTTGTCCCGGCTGTTCGGGACTGGTGTGCCAGCTGAAGCCATTCGGGCGATGTGAGGCCTGTGGGGAGTTCCTGTTCGAAGTGGATCCGGCGGTTGAGAAGCCGAGAACCATCTACCCTGGCCGTGCTACGGGCAACACCACTCAGAGAGGAGGAATCACTGCTGTGACAGCCATCCCTGCGCACACTGCAGCGACCGCAGAGGAGGTCGTAAAAACTCAATGGGAGAAATCCGAGGATGCTGACTCGGTCACCACGATCTCGCAGCGTCCACCACCGAAGAGAAAGACTGGTATGGTAGCCCCGACCAGCGGTTGTGGTGAACCGTCTCGTCCGCTTATGCCCGGCCCGGATGGATCCGTCGACAAGAATTCCGGACGTCCCGGTTCAAGTAAAGGCCGAGGTAAGCCAGGCGGAGAGATTTGGTGTGTGGGAAGAGGTGAAAGCTCGGTCTCCACTATAGGGTACCTGCCTGCGGAGGAGTGTGACACCTCTGACCTAGAGTCGCTCTCGGACATGGGAGACGACGTTGCAATAGATGAACTGTTTGCAGAAAAGGGCTGGGACAAAGTACCTCTCGCTTCATTCCGGAGGACAAGGGATCCACCCATGTCTACAGGGGAAAGTACACCCCGGGTGGAGGCACCAGCGCCTGAAGAGGGGTCCCGTCCCCAGCCTGCCTCTACATCCCCGGTGCCATCTGTACCGAAGACAGGAGAGAAGATGTGGAGTATCATCTGGAGACCATGGATCAACACTTGAAGCCACTTGTTCTGCCGCATCCCCGTTTTTACCTGTAGGAGAGAAGAGACTCCGTTCTTATCATGCTGCTGAACTTTCTGGGGCCCATTGCTTTTGTGCCCAGAGGAATGAAGGACTGTTCCTGTTGTTCTTCACTTTCCTGCAAGAGATCATGGACTCTGGGTAGATAGGGCCAAAGAAGAGAGGAAAGTTCCACGAGTGCAGTTACCGCGGTGCTGTCACCAGGTGGCAGTGTTGCGCAACGTTAAACACTTTTCACGCACTCACTCTTTGGAGAAAAGGGATTTCTTCCAGGAGAAGTTTCTTTTCCCTCACACGAACACGTGTCAGGATTATATGTGTTAATCCCTTTTCTTTTCCCTCTGCAGGAGAGCATCCCATCAAGACCCCTGAGTATGGGGTGGTTCTTAGTCAGGATGGGTGGGAAAAGTAAAATGTGAATATGTGATTCGAAGTATGGTTTAATGCTGTTGTTTTTATTCTTTCTGTATTCCCTTTTTATTACAGGGCTCAGACACAATGTTTTAGTTGGGTAGTTTTCTAAAAGTTTTATTTTTGTACAATTGTTAGTCGGTCTCTGGATTGTATTATGTCAGCCGTTGAGGGCATGATTTACTCCAGACACTGGGGACCAGTGTCAAACCACCAGGGGGAGAGTGTAGCGGGTATGTACTTTCCCGGGTATAAATTTGAACTTGGCAGAGACATTAGTGATGTGTAATTCCCTGCAGCCCAGCAAGTGGCGCTGTCGCTCTGGGTTGGGGTTGAATCATTGCTGTGTGTCGCGCCTCCTTTTTGTCCTCCCTCGGCAGCGGTATGGTGGGGCGGGGAACCCGCCGTGCTTGCTGGGAGAGGGTATAAAGGGGCCGGCCATTTTTGTCACGGGGTCGAGTCCCAGGCACCTTCAGCCTGTGGACGGTGGTTTGTGTCGGTTCTCTAGGCGGGCCTAGGCCTAGAGGACAGCCGGAGGTCGTGTTCCATCCCAGGCACCTTTGGCCTGGGGTGAGGTACTCGGATGGAGGTCTGGAGCTCAGTGCCCAACACTGAGTTCCGCGAGGGAAGGAGATCCTAGGGAAACCCGGGAGTGAGTACCCGAATCCGGAAGGCGTAATGGACCGGGGGGAGCTCCTCACTCGAAGACCTGGTGCAGCATATTGCCGGTGACGGGTGAGTCTCTCATCGGAGACGGCCTGGAAGGAAATTCCCCCTCGCTCGGAGACCGCAACCCACTTTCAGGGAGGAAAGTGGAGAACACATTGTGTCTGGGCCTACTCGCATCCACACCTCCTTTTCTGTTCTGTTTCTACCAAGGGAGTTCATCTGATTGTTTTCATGACTAATGTATAACAGATGTACTTACTGCTTACCCCCTGTTTGCTCCAACTTCTTACCCATAATCCTAAATTAACGAGACCACACCGAAATTGGAGTAAAACATAGGCCGTAGCAGCCTTATTTATTAAATAAATATATTTCCAAAATAATATCAAAATCCTAGCGTTGGTCTTTTGCGGGAACCTCCATAACCATCTGATAAAATATTGCACTGCGGTACCTCTCATATGCTTATAGGCCTCAAGCCGACCGGCTGGCTCAGAGACAACCACGGACCGCAGTGCACCCGTTACCAACACATTTTAGCTAAACCTCCGTTAGCTGAAATCCAACCATCAGGACCCATACCAACGATAGGTCCTGAACTCATTCCTTCCAAGGTATCTTCCTTCATCCGCAAAGACCAACACCCGCTACTGCCACGACATCCAGAACACATCATACCTGTTAATAGAAAGAACAACAACACAAACCAGACCATACGGACATAACCAGGGGAGGGTGGGCGGGAACTTTCCTTCACACTGTGGTGACCTGGGGGAGGGGACAACTCCTTTTCCTACTTACTCCCCCTCCCACTAAACTTCCTACCCAATCCTAATACTTCTAACATCCTGTACCCTGTTTCCCTAGTCATGCCAGCCCTCCGCTCATTTCTTTTCTCTCATTTTTTGCTCCGGGCTTTTCTTGACTAATGTATAACAGATGTACTTACTGCTTACCCCCTGTTTGCTCCAACTTCTTACCCATAATCCTAAATTAACGAGACCACACCGAAATTGGAGTAAAACATAGGCCGTAGCAGCCTTATTTATTAAATAAATATATTTCCAAAATAATATCAAAATCCTAGCGTTGGTCTTTTGCGGGAACCTCCATAACCATCTGATAAAATATTGCACTGCGGTACCTCTCATATGCTTATAGGCCTCAAGCCGACCGGCTGGCTCAGAGACAACCACGGACCGCAGTGCACCCGTTACCAACACATTTTAGCTAAACCTCCGTTAGCTGAAATCCAACCATCAGGACCCATACCAACGATAGGTCCTGAACTCATTCCTTCCAAGGTATCTTCCTTCATCCGCAAAGACCAACACCCGCTACTGCCACGACATCCAGAACACATCATACCTGTTAATAGAAAGAACAACAACACAAACCAGACCATACGGACATAACCAGGGGAGGGTGGGCGGGAACTTTCCTTCACACTGTGGTGACCTGGGGGAGGGGACAACTCCTTTTCCTACTTACTCCCCCTCCCACTAAACTTCCTACCCAATCCTAATACTTCTAACATCCTGTACCCTGTTTCCCTAGTCATGCCAGCCCTCCGCTCATTTCTTTTCTCTCATTTTTTGCTCCGGGCTTTTCTTGACTAATGTATAACAGATGTACTTACTGCTTACCCCCTGTTTGCTCCAACTTCTTACCCATAATCCTAAATTAACGAGACCACACCGAAATTGGAGTAAAACATAGGCCGTAGCAGCCTTATTTATTAAATAAATATATTTCCAAAATAATATCAAAATCCTAGCGTTGGTCTTTTGCGGGAACCTCCATAACCATCTGATAAAATATTGCACTGCGGTACCTCTCATATGCTTATAGGCCTCAAGCCGACCGGCTGGCTCAGAGACAACCACGGACCGCAGTGCACCCGTTACCAACACATTTTAGCTAAACCTCCGTTAGCTGAAATCCAACCATCAGGACCCATACCAACGATAGGTCCTGAACTCATTCCTTCCAAGGTATCTTCCTTCATCCGCAAAGACCAACACCCGCCACAGCACCCAAGGGGAAAACCTTACCCTTGGGGGCCCCCCACACCCCAGAGCTCACTGTATGCCATATTGCATTCCCAATGCCCATAAGTCACTCCCCACAGCAGTGAGGTGCACACCATTGCCCCGCAGGTACCTCCAGCCATCCACCACCAACTCCATGTGCCTTACCACCAACCCTCCATTCCTCACTACAAATCTACTCACTTCCCAATTAAGCTTCGTACGGGCCCTGTAGATACCCTCTAAAGACCAAGCCCCATTCCATGCGGTCCGAGTGACAATGTCCAACCACCCAATGACCATCGACCTTACCCCTAAATCATTACCACCTACGTGCAGGACCAGAACGTCAGGCGGCCTATACAGACGTGCAAAGCTGTACCTCTGGAGCCCCTCCACTCCATAGCATTCCCGGAACTCCCAGCCATCTAGCACAAACCTCCTGGCTTGGAAACCCCACCTGCTGACCCTCTGGCCCCACATCCGCCCCTCATTACCCCTTTTTTTTTAATGTATTTTAAACACTATCGAATGGCCCAGTATCCAGGCCAGGGCCTGTACCGAACCTGCAAGAAGAGAAAGAAACAAGCCACCAAGACCTCAGCAAGCCCAAAATCATCACAGCCCCCATACACTCTCTCCACCCAGCCCACCACTATTCGAATCCCACCAGCTGATGGGGGCGAATGTATAGCACAAATCTACAAGACTCCCACCTACCAAAGCGCTTAACCGCCTCAGCATCCATCCCACCTTAGCCGCCTCGGTCGCAGCCCCAACCCTGAAAGAAACGAGAAGAACATGCCCTCTCATCCAAGCCCCAACCCGGCAGCACTTCCTGGAAACTGAAACCCTGTGAAACCTGAACAACAAAGGGGGACCCGTCCGTGTGCCTTAAGAAGGACCCAACTGCCCCGGGACGCACCTCCCAAATAAAAAACCCTGTCACGGCCCCCTCCGGACACCACTGCTAGCCAGGCGGAGCCAAGCCCGCACCAACTGACCCCTGCCTACCTGTTCCATCTTGTATATCAGTAACACCAACGACACCCCCTCCTTCTTGCACCTAATCTCATAAACCCACATTCCCCCTTTGACGGACTTGGAAAGGCTGACCAGCTCCCCAAACCAAAAGGCCCCAAATTTATTTATTATTATTATTCCTTTTTTTTTTTTTTGGAAAACGAGAATAAACTTGCCAACGAAAAAACTCCCTCTAACTAGGGAAACCTCATATGCTGCTGCCCAAACCCTGCAGCTGCCCAAACATTTTATTATTATTATTATTTTTTATTTTTTTTATGATATAACCAGGAGACACCCAAAATTCTTCCGTAAATTCCGGGCAACCCAGCCTTTGACCAGAAACGTCAAACCCGCTATTTTTTTTTTTTTATTATTTATTTTTTTATTTTTTTTATTTTTTTAACGCGAGCCCGGCCACCCCATTGGTCCTATTTCTAGAAATAAAGTATAACGTCAACAGTCTAACCCCCTCGCCCCACCGAATCCACTTCACTCATGTGAACTACCACCTGCCACTACTGCCTAGCCTTCCGAGAAGCGGACGACTCCGATGGAATCTCACACCTCCAGACAGGACGGGACACCCCACGTTACCCCGCCACCAGCTCCACCACCCGGAAACTATCCCCACTGAAAAGCGAGGAAACGCTCCAGCTATGACGTTCTCCACTGGCGTTAGATGCACCAAGTAAACGACACATGCACTTGCAGGCATAACCACACCGAGTGTGGCAACAGCTGAAACAACCGGGGGAGACGACACAGCGACTCTTGATCACTCGTACCATACCCAGGTTATACCCGTGGAACCAAACCTTCATCTCCCTTAATGAGGCGCCCCACCATACCCCTGGAAATGACTCCAGCAGCACCAGATCTTGTGTGAAAACCCCTGTCAATCCAAGACCGAAGGCCCACTACACCCGCCTTGAAAGAATGCCCCCAAACCTGTCGAGCCACCCAACACTGTGTACCACCCCACTCAAAGTTCTTAACCGCACCAAACCCCCCAGTCCCCTCCTGGGAAACCCGTCCAGTAATGAGGCACACCCGCAAATCCTCCCTGTGAGTCCACCCAACGCACAAAATGCTTAGGCGATCTGATCCTTGCGACGTGCTCCAATGTAGACAGGAGCACCCCGAAGATAGTTGGCGACGCCAGGCCTACACACAGAAAATCGTCCAAATAATGGCTGATGGGCGATACTCCTGACACATCCCTCATCACACCTTCCCCCAATGAGTTGAACTGCTAAACAGTGCCCCGGAGACAGAGCAACCAATCGGCAGACCCATATCGACATAAAAAACCCCAGTACCCCACCAACCCCACAACCGGAAGCTGTCCGGGCGGCCCTGACCAATCCGACGAGCCCAATACAGTGCCGCATCCAAGGAAGCGTAACTCACTGTGTGTCCTCCCATGTCAATGGCATTGTTGACCAACCCCCCTTTTGGGAAGAAAGGTGGTGCATCAGCCCAAATTTGTTGAGCTCCTACTTTGGCACTACACCCCAAAGGGGAACCCCCAAATCAACTAAAGATTGGGAAGGGAAAGAGCCGCCTATGCGTCCTAATGCTACTTTTCCTTGGGCAGTTTCTCAGAAACTACATTGGGACGCAGCATGGCCGAACATAAATCACACGGCATGTGAAACCCCACTGAAAAGAAAAAAAACCTTAGTCTAACAGCTACGCTGCTGTACCATCCGTATACCTACCAAGAAACGGCCGCCGCCGTTCCCCCATCACTGGCGTCCTTCCTCTCCCGTGTTTGAAGCATACTGACAGGGTGTGATCCCCCCCCCCAAACCCAGAACCTTAGTGCTTGTACCGACACACTCCACCGAATTTACCCGTGCCCTACGTGTACCGCTAACAGGCCTACTTACTCCAGCCGGACTGTTATACTGTGGGGGGGGGGGGGTGGGTTGGGTGGAGTAACACCCGCCCCTACCAGGAAACAACTGCCCTTGGGGCCTAGCAGATGTCACAAGGCGCATTCCCAGCCTGATGTCGTTGTGATCCCACCGTAGTGCCGGATGTATCCCCTCCTACGCCAAACTGCTCCTAGACCGCATCCAAACCGCACCTCCGTGGACCCTGTAAGCATCCCCTACCGAATTTGGGTAACAAAAGAGCTCCGACAGGGTTCAGGGTTCTTCCCCCCAATCACCCTCATGTCAAATGCTTGCAACTTATTTCCGATAGTACATGTAATCAACCAATACCTCCCCTTCTCACCACCTCCCATTGTTGGAATACCCTGGCGTAACCCCAAATTTTTATTTATTTTTTTAACAGCAGGAGTGAACAGCATCTCTACGTACTCACCCTTTTAGATCTTATCCCGGACCTCAGGCTTTAAGTGAGCACCCAGCGGACCCTAAAACCAACTGTACCTGTGGCTAAATCAGTATGACATCCCGTTTTCCAGCGGCGTCCCCTGCTACCACGAACTTCAAAACCCTCTGCTCCACTTGCACCCCACTATCAGCTGTCATGCGCAGACTCCCACACAGCCGGCACCGCTACGGGTGATGAGGATATACTATCCCTCCCTGCAAGCGGGACCACACGGCCCGACCACCTTCTCAAATCCGCCAACCAAAATCTTTGAGCCCCACCAATAAAAAACCCTGCGAGCCTGAAGCTCCCCCCAAGTGCAGCCCCATCCATTGTGTCCACCCGGGGAGAATCACCCTGCGAGCCCCCCCGTTACCGATGCCTCCCCAGCACCTGCAGTAGCCCCCCCGTTACCAATGTCTCCCCAGCACCTGCAGTAGGACCACCCCCCACAGACCCACTATACTATCCCCTATATGGCAAAGAAAAAAATTTTTTTTTTCTTTTTACTTACCGGGCTTCCTAGGAAAAATTCCCACCAGCCGACCGTCTCACCTCCATCGCTGCCGATCGTCTCAGGGGAAACCGATCGTCCTCCGAAGCCGTCAGCTCGCCCTGCGACCATAGGACAGCCGGCTCGCCCGCATCTGATGAAAGCCCTCCAGGAGCAGCGTCTCTGGATGCCGAGGATCTGGCAGCCCTCCGGCCCCGCCACTGAGCTCCAGACCCGCCCATGGACTTCTCTGTCGCTTTTCGCGGGCCGGGGGGGGGACTTCCCCCCCCCGCCCTGCCGAGAGACATCAGGCGCGTTGTCACCCTGCCCTGGCGATCCATCATCACCTGGGGGTCACCTGGCCGAGGCTGCAGAGGGCACAGTGACCGCGACCGACGATCTCCCCCGCTGAGGCTCCACCCCCCGCTACCGTCCCATCAGGGGTGAGGCCCGCACTCTTCTGGTCCATGTGTCGAGCGAGCTGCCTGGCCACCCCGAACCGCCGGTGCGGCCGCCCGCCGGGCCCTGACTATGAGGGGGATGATTCCCGGGACCCCCCCTTGTGAGCAATGTGAACGCTTAGCGGGGGGGGGGCCCGAATGGGGCCATGGGGAGACTAATTGGCTGGCGCTGGGCTCTAGGGGATAGTCGGGTAAGAAGCGCTCTGAAGGCAGTAACCTTCAAGCTCGCGTGGACTCCCTCCCCCCCTGTACCTGCCCCCACCACCCTTCAAGCAAGCATTGGCCCCAGGGTCACCTGTAGCCAACCTGCGCTCCCTGGTGCCGCTTCCGACCGCAGCTAGGCCCGAAACAGCTCCCCATCTGCCATAGCTCTGTCTCCCTGAACTTTCCTTCACACTGTGGTGACCTGGGGGAGGGGACAACTCCTTTTCCTACTTACTCCCCCTCCCACTAAACTTCCTACCCAATCCTAATACTTCTAACATCCTGTACCCTGTTTCCCTAGTCATGCCAGCCCTCCGCTCATTTCTTTTCATTTTTTGCTCCGGGCTTTTCTTTCAAGAAGAATAAAGGAGTGTTGAACTTTAATGGTGTGGAGGCTCCAGGTGCACAACACTGACCCAAAGGTAAAAGAACTTTGCTTGTATCACACTGACACCTGTGGTGAGGGCCAGGCGTGGTGTCCCCGCTCCCTTCCCCTCTGAAATATACCCCTAGACAAGAGACAGACGAGCTGAAGAGAAAGATGGGAGTGAGGAGGGCGCTACATACTGTTTTTTTTTATTTTTTATTTTTTTATATATCCATCGCTCAACTCCAACAATTAAGCCCTGTACACACGATCGGATATCCTATGGATTCTAATCCGATGTTTTTTTCCATCGGAAATCCGATGAAACTGTCTTCCATCAGTCTTGCCTACACACCATCAGTCAAAAATCCGACCGTTTCAAACGCGGTGACGTAAAACACTCTGATGAGCCGAGAAAAATGAAGTTCAATGCTTCTGAGCATGCGTCGACTTGATTCTGAGCATGCGTGGGTTTTTTATCCGATGGAGTTCCCCACAGACGATAGCAATTTGCTATCGGTTTTTTAACCATCGGATAAATTTAAAACATGTTCTATTTTTAAACACCGATGGAAAAAAGACTAATGGGGCCCATACATGATCGGTTTGTCTGATGAAAACAGTCCATCTGGCAAATGCTATATTAGGTCTAGAGCAGTGGTTCTAATCTCAACCTCACACCAATAAATTCTTCCAAAACATGCCACAATAGTAAAAAAAAACAACAAATGTTTACACTCAATATGTTTTAAGTATGGGAATGCAAAATATAACTTGAAATGCTAGATGGCTCTGGTTAAAGGAGCACTATACCTTTTTTTTTTTTTGCTTAAAAATAACAAACATGTTATACTTACCTCCACTGTGCAGCTCGTTTTGCACACAGTGGCCCCGATCCTGGTCTTCTGGGGTCCCTCGGCGGCTGTCTTGGCTCCTCCCCGCAAGGACTCCACACCTTAATGCGAGTGAGCTCGCATGGTGTGGAGTGATTGCGGGCGCGCTCCCGTGATACAGCGGCGGCCATAGCCGCCGACTGTATCACTCGGCCCCGCCCCCCGGCGTGCCGCGTCATTGGATGTGATTGACAGCAGCGCCAGCCAATGGCTGCGCTGCTTTCAATCTATCCAGTGTAGCCAATCGGCGGCCAGGCAGAAAAACAAAGAGGATGACGGGGACGAGCATGGGACTTTCGAGGGGCCAGGTAAGAAAAACGGGGGCTCGGGGGGGGGCGGTATTGTCGAATGTTTTTTCACCTTAATGCATAGGATGCATTAAGGTGAAAAAACATGTAACTTTACTACTCCTTTAAGGCTGGGTGACACAGTAGGGCAGGTTACTCCAAACTGCGGCCCTGGGGCCAAATGCGGCCCTTTGCTTGCCTTTATCCGGCCCTTGGGGAACGTTTACTTCTACTAATACATGACACTGTTCCTCCCTCTGATACCAATAATGGGGCATTATTTCTTCTATTGACCCCAACGATGGGGCGCTATTCCTCCTATTGACACCAATGATATGGCTCTATTCCTCAAACTGACACCAACAATGGGGCACTATTAATCCCACTGATACCAGCAATAGGACGCTATTTCATCCCCTATTTCACCCCTAATATCAAAGATGCATTGTTGTTTACTCCCACTGATGCCAGGATAATTTTTACTCCTGATGACCACAGTTCGGCCCTCCTAAAGTCTGGAGGATATTAAACTGGCCTTTTATTTAGAAAGTTTGGAGATCCCTGCAGTAGGGGATGGAGGTTCTGGAGGGGGTTAGGGCACTTTGCAGCAGACTTGGCGGCCCTGTATGGGGATGAGGTTTCTGGAAGGGGCTTGGGGCAGCTCTGGGGGATGAGGTCTCTCCAGTAGTCTGGGGGCTTTGCAGGGGCACTGTGGGAGACTGTAGGGCCTTGTAGGGGCTGAGGGACACTGTTTAGGATGTTGGGAACACTATTGGGGGTGGAGGGTTTTGCGGCTGTAGGCTCTGCAGCAAGCTAGGAGGCACTGCATGGTGCTGGGTGTACTATGGGAGGTTGGGGGGGCACTGAACGCTTTCAGGGCACCTGGGGGTACTGTGGGAGGTTGAGGAGCACTGCGTGCCACTATGGGTGGACAGGGACACTATGGGAACTGGGAGACACCGTGGGAGGTTAGGGGATCTGCAGCTGACCGGAAGCCTAGAAGGAGGGAGGCCACAGCCTAGCAGCGGGCTATAGCCTGGTAGTTGAGAACCACTGGTCTAGGGGAAGATAAAGAGGCTGCATGACTTACCTTACCTCTGCTTTGGCCAACTCCTGCATTCTCTTCCGCTCCCTCTGGCACTCCTGGCTGTGGGTGGTCCCTCAGAAGACAGAGAGAAGGCAGGAGTGCAACTACAGTCAGGAGTGTCTTAGAGAGAAGGCTTCGCTAGACTGGTCGCACTGTGGTGGGACCCTATTGGACCAAGGAATAAGGTAGGTATTACTCCTTATTCCTGCGCCCCTAGACTAAAAAAGCAGTTAACCCCTGCAGTGCAGGCGGCCCACTGCAAGGGTAGATTTTGTCTAATTTGTGAAGTTGGGCTCTAACTTTTCTTTCCCATGGCAACTGTAATGCTGCGTACACACGATCGGTTTTTCTGATGAAAAAAGACTGATGGACTTTTTTCATCGGACAAACCGATCTTGTGTGGGCCCCATCGGTCTTTTTTTCATCGGTATAAAAAAATAGAACATGTTTTAAATTATACCGATGGAAAAAAAAACAATAGCAAATTCCGATCGTCTGTGGGGAACTCCATTGGAGAAAAAACCCACGCATGCTCAGAATCAAGTCAATACATGCTCAGAAGCATTGAACTTAATTTTTCTCGGCTCTTCAGAGTGTTTTACGTCACAGGGTTTGGGACGGTAAGATTTTTGACTGATGGTGTGTAAGCAAGACTGATGGAAGTCAGCTTCATCGGATTTCCGATGGAAAAATCCATCGGATTAGAATCCATAGCATATCCGATCGTGTGTACAGGGCATAACATTAATTTGGCGAATCCTGATTAATTATTGTGCACGTTACTGTATGGATTTCTATGTCACATATAAGCTGTGCTGGATGCATAACATTCAATCCTAGGATTACATACCCTAAGGACATTCATTCAGAAGAAAAAAAATACCCTAACATTTGATTTTGCCCCATTCGCACAACAAACCACAGCTTTACACATCATGCAAAAAATCTAATAAACTAATAAGTGAATGCTGGGTAACTCGTACAGAACTCGTACAGAACAGAACTCGTACAGAACTCGTACAGAACAGAACTTGTACAGAACTCGTACAGAACAGAACTTGTACAGAACTCGTATAGAACTCGTACAGAACTCGTACAGAACAGAACTTGTACAGAACTCATACAGAACAGAACTTGTACAGAACTTGTACAGAACTCATACAGATCTCGTACAGAACAGAACTTGTACAGAACAGATCTTGTACAGAACTTGTACAGAACTCGTACAGAACAGAACTTGTACAAAACTCGTACAGAACAGAACTTGTACAGAACTTGTACAGAACTCATACAGAACAGAACTCGTACAGAACAGATCTTGTACAGAACTCGTACAGAACATAACTTGTACAGAACTCGTACAGAACTCGTACAGAACAGATCTTGTACAAAACTCGTACAGAACTCGTACAGAACTCGTACAGAACTCGTACAGAACAGATCTTGTACAGAACTCATACAGAACTCGTACAGAACTCGTACAGAACTCGTACAGAACTCGTACAGAACAGAACTTGTACAGAACAGAACTCGTACAGAACTCGTACAGAACAGAACTTGTACAGAACTCGTACAGAACTCGTACAGAACAGAACTTGTACAGAACTCGTACAGAACTCGTACAGAACAGAACTTGTACAGAACTCGTACAGAACAGAACTTGTACAGAACTCATACAGAACTCGTACAGAACAGAACTCATACAGAACAGAACTTGTACAGAACTCGTACAGAACAGAACTTGTACAGAACAGAACTTGTACAGAACTCGTACAGAACAGAACTTGTACAGAACTCATACAGAACAGAACTCGTACAGAACAGATCTTGTACAGAACATAACTTGTACAGAACTCGTACAGAACTTGTACAGAACAGATCTTGTACAGAACTCATACAGAACTCGTACAGAACTCGTACAGAACAGATCTTGTACAGAATTCGTACAGAACTCGTACAGAACAGATCTTGTACAGAACTCGTACAGAACTCATACAGAACAGATCTTGTACAGAACTCATACAGAACTCGTACAGAACAGAACTCGTACAGAACTCGTACAGAACAGAACTCGTACAGAACTTGTACAGAACTTGTACAGAACTCGTACAGAACTCGTACAGAACAGAACTCGTACAGAACTCGTACAGAACTCGTACAGAACAGAACTCGTACAGAACTCGTACAGAACAGAACTCGTACAGAACTCGTACAGAACTCGTACAGAACAGAACTCGTACAGAACTCGTACAGAACAGAACTTGTACAGAACTCGTACAGTACAGAACTCGTACAGAACTCGTACAGAACTCGTACAGAACTCGTACAGAACAGAACTTGTACAGAACTTGTACAGAACTCATACAGAACTCGTACAGAACTCGTACAGAACTCGTACAGAACTCGTACAGAACAGAACTCGTACAGAACTCGTACAGAACAGAACTCGTACAGAACTCGTACAGAACTCGTACAGAACAGAACTCGTACAGAACTCGTACAGAACAGAACTTGTACAGAACTCGTACAGTACAGAACTCGTACAGAACTCGTACAGAACAGAACTTGTACAGAACTTGTACAGAACTCATACAGAACTCGTACAGAACTCGTACAGAACAGAACTCGTACAGAACAGAACTCGTACAGAACAGAACTCGTACAGAACTCGTACAGAACAGAACTTGTACAGAACTCGTACAGAACGAATGAACATGCCATCTTGCTGGATGAATAGCTATGAAAATGTTTTATAAATAGAGCCCATAGTGAGAACAGGTGAGGATGTCAGGTAAATGGATTGAAGCTGCTCTGCTTGCACAGAATGTGTGTATAACCATTCACTGGTTCTATTTACTCAACTATATTAACAGGAAACAAGATTTTCAATTTGAGTTCTTCTTAAATTGTGACACCACTACTTTCGCAAAAACCTGTAGTTGCAGCATTAAGGGTAAAGAAGCTCTCAGTGCACATTGCACAATGACAGAAGCTGATTAACCACTTCCCGACCGCGTCATGTACAAAAGACGTCCACAGCGCGGTCGAGTTATCCTGAGTGGACGTCCCAGGGACGTCCTCACAGAATCTTGCTCCCGCGCGCCCCCTGGGGCGCGCTCCAGGATATGTCCGTGACCGCCGGGTCCGGAAGACCCGGCGCATCAGAGATCACGGTAGATGGCCGCTAATCGTGGCCGTTTACCACGTGATCGCTCCGTCAAATGACGGAGCGATCACTTGTAAACAGACCGGCGTCATTTGATGACGCCGGTTCCTCCCTCCCCTCTCTGTACCGATCGGTACAGTGTGAGAGGAGAGGGGAGGGAGCGGATCATGTCCGCTCCCTCCCCCATGTCAGCTGTGGGCTGGATCTGTGACAATTGCAGTCACAGATCCAGCCATCCATCCATCCCTGCTCAGCCATCCCTGTGCAATACTCTGCCAATACTCTGCAATACACCCTGTGCAATACTCTGCAATACACCCTGTGCAATACTCTGCAATACACCCTGTGCAATACTCTGCAATACACCCTGTGCAATACTCTGCAATACACCCTGTGCAATACTCTGCAATACACCCTGCCCAATACTCTGCAATACACCCTGCCCAATACTCTGCAATACACCCTGCCCAATACTCTGCAATACACCCTGCCCAATACTCTGCAATACACCCTGCCCAATACTCTGCAATACACCCTGCCCAATACTCTGCAATACACCCTGCCCAATACTCTGCAATACACCCTGTGCAATACTCTGCAATACCCTGTGCAATACTCTGCAATACCCTGTGCAATACTCTGCAATACCCTGTGCAATACCCTGCCCATACTGTGCAATACCCTGCCCATACCCTGCCATACTCCGCAATACTCCACAATACACGGCAATACTCCACAATACCCAGCAATACTCCACAATACCCAGCAATACTCCACAATACCCAGCAATACTCCACAATACCCAGCAATACTCCACAATACCCGGCAATACTCCACAATACCCGGCAATACTCCACAATACCCGGCAATACTCCACAATACCCGGCAATACTCCACAATACCCTGCAATACTCCACAATACCCTGCAATACTCCACAATACCCTGCAATACTCCGCAAAACCCTGCAATACCCCGCAATACTCGGCAATACTCGGCAATACCCGGCAATACTCCTCAATACCCGGCAATACTCATCAATACCCGGCAATACTCCTCAATACCCGGCAATACTCCTCAATACCCGGCAATACTCCTCAATACCCGGCAATACTCTGCAATAACCACTTCCCGCCCGCCGGCCGTCTTATGACGTCCTTGACTTTGTACGGGGATATCTGAATGATGGGAGCAGCTACAGGCATCATTCAGATATTCGCTTTTTCAGCTGGCGATTCCCTGCACCATAAGAATGATCATAGCGGCTGTTCCACCGCTTGATCGCTCTTACGGAAGGTGAGAGGGGATGCCCCCCCTCCCGCTGCCCTCCGGTGCTTCTACCGACTCACCGCTACGATCAAAGCCAAGATTGTTTTTTTTTTGTTTTTTTTTCAGGCTTCCCAGCCTAGAGGTGGGATGTGGGGTCTTATTGACCCCATATCTCTCTGTAAAGAGGACCTGTCATGCCATATTTCTATTACAAGGGATGTTTACATTCCTTGTAATAGGAATAAAAGTGATCAAAAAAAAATTTGGGGCGGAAAAACATGTCAAACTAAAATAAATAAAGTAAAATGAACAAGAAAATATATATATTTTTTTTAAAGCGCCCCTGCCCCCGCGAGCTCGCATGCAGAAGTGAACGCATACGTAAGCCCCGCCCACATATGAAAACGGTGTTCAAACCACACATGTGAGGTATCGTTGCGAACGTTAGAGCGAGAGCAATAATTTTGGCCCTAGACCTCTTCTGTAACTCAAAACATATAACCAGTAAAAATATTTAAAGCGTTGTCTATGGGGATTTTTAAGTAGCGAAGTTTGGCGCCATTCCACGAGCGTGTGCAATTTTGAAGGGTGACATGTTAGGTATCTATTTACTCGGCGTAACTTCATCTTTCACATTATGCAAAAACATTGGGCTAACTTTACTGTTTTTTTTTCTTTTAGGCACAAAACAGTTTTTTTCCGTAAAAAAACGCGTTAGAAAAATTTCTGCGCAAATACCGTGCAAGATAAAAAGTTGCAATGACCACCATTATATTCTTTAAGGTCTTTGCTAAAAAAACATATATAATGTTTTGGGGTTCTATGTAATTTTCTAGCAAACAAATGATGATTTTTACATGTAGGAGAGAAATGTCAGAATTGGCCTGGGTTCTCCAGAACGCCTGAAGGTGCTCCCTGCATGTTGGGCCTCTGTATGTGGCCACGCTGTGTAAAAGTCTCACACATGTGGTATCGCCATACTCGGGAGGAATAGCAGAATGTGTTTTGGGGTGTAATTTGTGGTATGCATATGCTGTGTGTGAGAAATAACCTGCTAATATGACAATTTTGTGGAAAAAAAAAAAAAAGAAAAAAAAATCTTGATTTTTGCAAAGAATTGTGGGAAAAAATGACAACTTCAAAAAACTCACAATGACTCTTTCTAAATACCTTGGAATGTCTTCTTTCCAAAAAGGGGTCATTTGGGGGGTATTTGTACTTTTCTGGCATGTTAGGGTCTCAAGAAATGAGATGGGCCGTCAGTACTTCAGGTGTGATCAATTTTCAGATATTGGCACCATAGCTTGTGGACTCTATAACTTTCACAAAGACCAAAAAATATGCACCAATTTGTACTTATTTTTACCAAAGATATGTAGCAGTATAAATTTTGGCCAAAATGTATGAAGAAAAAATACTAATTTGCAAAATTTTATAACGGAAACAAAGAAAAATTCATTTTTTTACAAAATTTTCAGTCTTTTTTCTCTTATAGCGCAAAAAATAAAAAACCCAACGGTGATTAAATACCACCAAAAGAAAGCTCTATTTGTGTGAAAAAAAGGACAAAAATTTCATATGGGTACAGTGTTGTATGACTGAGTAATTGTCATTCAAAATGTGAGAGCACCGAAAGCTGAAAATTCGTCTGGTTAGGAAGGGGGTTTAAGTGCCCAGTTGTCAAGTGGTTAACCACCTCCCTACTGGGCACTAAAACCCCCTTCCTGCCCAAGCCATTTTTCAGCCTTCAGCGCAGTCACACTTTGAATGACAATTGCGCGGTCGTGCGACGTGGCTCCCAAACAAAATTTGCGTCCTTTATTTCCCACAAATAGAGCTTTCTTTTGGTGGTATTTGATCACCTCTGCGGTTTTTATTTTTTGCGCTATAAACAAAAGAAGAGCGTCCAGTTTGGAAAAAAAACACAATATTTTTTACTTTTTGCTATAATAAATACCCATTTTTTTTTTCAATTAAAATTTTCCTCAGTTTAGGCCGATACGTATTCTTCTACATATTTTTGGTATAAAAAAAAAATCGCAATAAGCGCGTATTGATTGGTTTGCGCAAAAGTTATAGCGTCTACAAAATAGGGGATAGTTTTATAGCATTTTTAATTTTTTTTAATTTTTTTATTAGTAATGGCAGTGATCTGCGATTTTTATTGTGACTGCGATATTGTGGCGGACACATCGGATACTTTTGACACATTTTTGGTACCATTTACATTTATACAGCGATCCCTGCTATAAAAATGCATTGATTACTGTATAAATGTGACTGGCAAGGAAGGGGTTAACCACTAGGGGGCGGGAAGGGGTTAAATATGTTCCCTCAATGTGTTCTTACTGTGGGGGGAGGGGACTGACTGGGGGAGGTGACCGATGGTTGTCCCTATGTACAAGGGACACACCATCAGCCTCCTCTCCCTCACAGGACGTGGATCTGTGTGTTTACACACACAGATCCACTTTCCTGCTTGGTTCCCGGGCAATCGCGGGTGCCCGGCGGCAATCGCGGCCGCCGGGCACGCGCACCGGGTCCTTGGAAACGCGGCCGGCGCGCGCACGCGGCGCCGGCAGCGCGCGCGAGCGCAATCCCCCTCCTTCTGAAGGACGTTCAGGAACGTCCACTCAGAAGGAGAGAGCACCCATCCGGCCGTATATGTACAGTGGCCGGGTGGGAAGTAGTTAAAGAGCTGTAAATATGTAAATTACCAGCCTACTACCATGAAGAATATTGTATTTTAATAACTGAGTGGTTTGTACCTATAATGATTGTTCTGCTTTAAAGCCACTTTATGCATTGACATATCCCCTTATGCGGTGTACACACGATCGGTTTTACAGATGAAAACAGTCCGATGGACTTTTCTCATCGGACAAACCGATCGTGTATGGGCCCCATCGGTCTTTTTTCCATCGGTGAGAAAAAATAGAACATGTTTTAAATGTATCCGATGGGAGAAAAAAACGATAGCAAATTCCGATCGTCTGTGTGGAACTCCATCGGACAAAAAACCCACGCATGCTCAGAATCAAGTCGACGCATGCTCAGAAGCATTGAACTTCATTTTTCTTGGCTTGTTGGAGTGTTTTACGTCACGGCGTTTGGGACGTTCAGATTTTTGACTGATGGTGTGTAGGCAAGACTGATGGAAGTCAGCTTCATCGGATTTCCAATGGAAAAATCCATCGGGTTAGAATCCATAGGAAATCCGATCGTGTGTACAGGGCTTTAGGCTCTATCTGGACAGTACGGTCACCTGCTAACTGGCCACCATCCATAGGCAGCTTAACTCTTCAATAAAAAAGAAGTTCAATTCAACACAATTTTACTTCAGATCAGTAAAAAAGTAGTTTTTGTTTTGTGTCTTTGACATATAAGAAAACATTATCTTTTCTAAGCCCTGTCTATGCAAAGAACAAACACTTAGACCCCATTCACACAGGGGCGACTCATCAGGCGACTCAGCCGCCTGACAAGTCGCGTCCCGTTCTGTACAATGGAACCGTTCTAATAGGAGCGACTCAAGTCGCTCCGACTTAGAAAAAGGTTCCTGTACTACTTCAAGACGACTTCAGGGCGACTTCCATTGACTTCAATACAGAAGTAATTTTTGAAGTCACTTTTGAAATCGTGTTAGGATCGCCCGGCGACAAGTCGTGCCGCCCCTGTGTGAATGGGCTCTTACTGAGGGAACATAAAAAAAAACAGGGAGGGTCTAACTTGGACTAAGGTAACTAGCACTAAACTAGAGGGGAGGACAGTAAGAGGTACAAAACACACAAGTAAACAAGTTTTCTTGTTCATACATCACGGGACACAGAGCAGCATAGTCATTACTATGTGGGTTATATAGAATTACCTTCAGGTGCTGGCACTGGCAACTTCCAAAACAGGAAGTACCCTCCCCTATATAAGCCCCTCCCATCCGGGAGTACCTCAGTTTTTTGCCAGTGTCTAAGGTGTTGGCCAAGGTTAACATGTATTCATCTGGGCTTGTGTACAGGTTCTCTGGGCCTTAGCAAGCTATTCCGGATCCGACCAAAAAAAGCTTCATAGCTAAACGGTCGGTACCCGGGCCTTGCAGAGAAGAGCAGGGTTTTGCCTGTAATGCCTCTCTTAGGATGGCTGGACCCTGGGATCCAGAGCTCTGGTCATACCCAAAACCAAGAGGCTATCTGTGCAGGGTGCTATACAGGTCCAGGGGAGTGGAATCCTTGGGAACCCGGTCCCTGAAGGTCTAGTACAATGCCTGCCGTGAGAGGTGAAGTTTGGGCTTCTGTGGACCAAACAAAGTCCTGCGGCGGGGAAAAGGTAAGTGGGGGCCCCTCAGGAACTTGGTTCTATTGAGGGGACCCCCAAGCCTAATATGTCTTTCTGCCTGTTACCTAAAGGGTATTCCCGCTAATAGCTGTATATGCCTAAGAAATCCTAGAAATGTTTTTTCATAAAGGAGGTTTTAAAAAAACTGTAAACCTGGAAATGTTTTTTCATAAAGGAGGTTTTAAAAAAAAAAAAAAAAAAAGACAAAGGTGCGGTACCTGTGTTTGTCCACTAGAGGCCGCTGTGGAACGTCTTTTTTCTTGGGACTATTCCTTCCATGGTGAAAGTCCAGGCAGATGAGTGAGCTCTCTATCAGGGAAGCTGCATTCCTCTGTCATGCTGCCAAGTAGTTTCCTTCCATCCCCGAGTCCTGGTGAAACAGGGACCCTGGCTCCTCTCCCTACATGGCGCCAAGAGCGCACACGTGCTCGCGCGCGCGCGCACACATGCTTTCCTTTTATAAGGTTTAGCTTCAAAAAAGGGGGCGGAGCCTGGCGGATGACGCGCTCTGTGCGCCCAGCGCTTCTGCGCATGTGCGGGCGTCCCAGCAAGATAAAAGGACTCAGTCCACGCTGCTTGCTATGGACACAGAGCATGAAAAGGAGCTGGTAGCATGGTATAGGGGCTTACAGCGGGCGGTTGATACAGGCATCCCCAGAAAGACGCATTAGTAGACACCCACTGATGTACATAGCAGCAAATTGCATTAGACTATTTCAGTAAGGGGTGTATTGCGGCTGGAATACCTCAGCTTTGAACTAAGGAATATGCCGCCTAAAAAACTCCGAGATATACCTCTCAGGAAGTGTAGGGGGTCTCCATCGGGCTCTGAGGATCTGGAGCAGTCATCTGCACCCTCCTCCCCTGAGAAATCAGAGGTTAATACCCATAAGGAACCCCCGGGAGTGCCAGGTACTGCGGCTGTCCTCAGTCCACCTGCTCCTGCATATATAACAGAGGAGGTTTTTTCCTCAACTCTGGAGGGATTGGAGCAGAGATTGGCTGCATTGATCGCTTCTTCTCTACAGGAAAGAAAGCGCGCCAGATCTCCATCACCTCCATTAGAGTGCCTGTTGGCAGAGCAACAGTCCCAGGAAGGGACCGACCTACCTGAAGGGGATCAGGAGGAGGTTAGCTCTGTTTTTGAGGAATCGACAGTAGATGAACCATTTTCAGCATCACAGACTGAAAGATTGTGGGTCCAGACCCTAACTGACATGGTTTGATCTGCATTTAAAATGCCTCTTGTTGAACCATCAACTACTGCTGTCTCCTCATTGGGGTCGCTAAAAGCTCCCCAGGTTAATTGCTCCTTTCCAATGCATCCATTATTGGAAGGACTTATATACCAGGACTGGGAACATCCTGATAAACTATTTGTTCCGCCTAAGAAATTTCCGGTGATCTATCCCATGGAGGAAAAGTTCACCCAGAGATGGAATGTTCCTACGGTGGATGCAGCCATCTCTTCTGTGAACAAATCACTGACATGTCCAGTAGATAATGTTCAAATGTTCAAAGATCCAGTGGATAAAAAATTGGAATCTTTATTAAAATCTGCTTTTTCCACAGCAGGGGCTGTTACACAGCCAGCAGTGGCAGCTATTGGGATCTGCCAAGCTTTAAAGGATCAAATGAAAATGGTCCTAAGGGATTTGCCAGACCAGCAGGCCCAGGCTCTGGCTGATCTGCCTAGAGCATTATGCTTTGCGGTTGACGCCATCAAGGATTCTATCCATCAGGCCTCCCGCCTCACGCTGTCTTTGGTACATATGCGTAGGCTTCTGTGGTTCAAAAACAGGTCTGCTGAAGCTCCCTGTAAGAAGCTCTTAGTTAGCTTCCCATTTCATGGGGAACGCCTTTTTGGCGAAGACCTGGATAAGTATATCCAGAAGATTTCCAGTGGTAAAAGTACTCTCTTACCGAGTAAAAAGAGGTCTAGGGGTCCATCTTTTAAGAGGACTACCTCTCCTATCCCTGCGACGTCTGCTACTAAGCAGTTCCGACGGCCTCCTCGGTCAAACTCAGGAGGTAAAAATCAGGGACAGCCACAGGGTAATAAAAAGCCCTGGATCCGAAGAGGTACTAAACCAGCCTCCAAGTCAAGCCTATGAAGGGCTGCCCCCACTCAAACGGGTGGGGGGAAGACTTCAGTTGTTCGCAGAGACCTGGCGGGAGACGATCAAAGACAGATGGGTGCTCTCCGCAGTAACTCTGGGATACAAGTTGGAGTTAAAAGAGTCTCCTCCGTCCCATTTTATGTGGTCAGGCATGCCAAGAGACCCTCTGAAAAGAGGGTCTCTCCTATTGGCGTTAGAACAACTATTGCTCCAAGGAGTAATTATGGAGGTTCCTATGGAAGAGTGGGGGTTGGGTTTCTACTCAAACCTTTTCACAGTCCCGAAGCCAAACGGGGACATAAGACCCATATTGGACCTAAAGAGTCTAAACAAATTTCTAAACGTCCGGTCTTTCCGGATGGAGTCGATCCGATCGGTCACCGCTGCCCTACAAGGGGAGGAATGGTTAGCCTCGATCGACATCAAAGATGCTTACTTGCATGTTCCCATCTTTTCAGGTCATCAAAAATTCCTACGCTTTGCAGTAGAAGGGCGCCATTTTCAGTTCAGAGCCTTACCATTCGGTCTGGCCACAGCACCACGAGTGTTCACAAAAATTTGATCTAAGAACACGGGGTGTAACGATAATGGCATACCTAGACGACCTGTTGTTGATGGACCACTCAGTTGCCAAGCTAGAAGTGGTAATTGTCGATACAATCAAGTATCTAGAGTCTCACGGTTGGGTCATCAACCTGGACAAGTCAGCCCTACAGCCAGTGAAAAACCTGGTATATCTAGGGCTACGGCTGGATTCAGACCAGAGGAAGATTTTCTTACCTCTAGACAAGGTATCCTCTTTGAGGGCCTTGGTCCGTCTGCTTTGTGCAAAAAGACAGCCGTCCATACGCCTGTGCATGAGGCTGCTAGGAAAGATGGTAGCATCATTCGAAGCTGTGCCATACGCCCAATTTCACTCAAGGAATTTACAAAGGGCCATATTGTCAGCCTGGAACGGAAAAGTTCAGGCTCTAGACTTCCCGATGGCTTTGTCCCCTTCCGTTCGGAAGAGTCTCTGCTGGTGGTTGATCCCCCAGAATCTCCAGAAGGGAAAACCCTTCAGCCCGATATCTTGGAAGGTGGTCACTACAGATGCCAGCCTTATAGGCTGGGGGGCAGTACTGGAGCAATGGTCTCTCCAGGGCAGATGGTCAAATGTAGTAAAAACCCTGCCCATCAATCTCTTAGAGATACGAGCAGCCCGGTACGCCCTAGTAGCCTGGACATCCAGACTCCAAGGGTCCCCTGTCAGAATTCAATCAGACAATGCCACAGCAGTGGCATATATCAATCATCAGGGAGGCACCAGGAGTCGTGCAGCCCAGAGGGAAGTAAGTCACATCCTGGAATGGGCAGAAAAGCATGTCCCATGTATATCAGCTGTCTTCATTCCAGGGGTGGAGAATTGGAAGGCGGACTTTCTGAGTCGCCAACAGTTATGCCCAGGGGAATGGTCCCTTCATCCCGAGGTCTTCCGAGCAATATGTCAGCGGTGGGGAACACCGGATGTAGATCTGCTAGCATCCAGATTCAACGCAAAGGTGGACAGATTTGTCTCCCGGACAAGGGATCCCCTCGCTTGCGGCTCGGATGCTCTGGTGTTCCCTTGGGATCAGTTCAGACTGATATATGCATTCCCTCCGCTACAATTGTTGCCTCGACTCCTTCGCAGAGTCAGGTTGGAGAAGAAGCCGGTGATCCTGGTGGCTCCAGCGTGGCCCCGAAGGGCCTGGTACGCGGAGATCATCAAAATGTCTGTGGGGAGTCCTTGGACCCTTCCACGTCGTCCGGACCTGCTTTCGCAAGGACCGATATACCACCCTTCCTTACTAACTCTAAGTTTAACGGCCTGGCTATTGAATCCCACATCCTAAAGAAGAGAGGTCTCTCTAACTCTGTGGTATCAACTATAATCAATGCCAGGAAGCCTGTATCCAGGCAGATCTACTATAGAGTTTGGAAGGCGTACATCACTTGGTGCGAGGCCAGAAAATGGCATCCACGTAAGTACGTTATAGGCAGAATTCTGGACTTCCTGCAGTGGGCTGTAGACAGGAAGTTTGCCTTAAGTACTATCAAGGGCCAGGTTTCGGCCTTGTCAATACTATTTCAAAGGCCCCTGGCTATGCATTCACTTGTCAAATCCTTTATGCAAGGTGTGACTCGTATTATTCCACCGATTAAGGCTCCCATATGCCCATGGGATCTAAATTTGGTTCTGTCGGTTCTGCAGAAGCAGCCATTTGAACCTTTGCGGCACATTTCCTTGGTTCTACTCACCAGAAAATTGATATTTTTAGTAGCCATATGCTCGGCTAGAAGAGTGTCGGAATTAGCCGCCATGTCCTGTAAAGAGCCATATCTGGTTATTCATAAGGACAGAGTAGTATTACGCCCTCACCCAGCCTTTCTTCCTAAGGTGGTATCGAGGTTTCACTTGAACCAGGATGTGGTTCTTCCTTCTTTTTTCCCCAAACCAAGCTCGGTAGAGGAAAAGTTATTGCATTCTTTGGATGTAGTAAGAGCAGTTAAAGCTTATCTAAAAGCCACTGCTCAGATTCGTAGAACGGATTCTTTGTTTGTTCTGCCGGAAGGCCCCAGAAAGGGTCAGGCAGCATCAAAATCTACTTTAGCCAAGTGGATTCGACAGGTCATAATACAAGCCTATGGCTTGAGAAGTAGACCGCCTCCGTTCAAAGTTAGGGCGCACTCCACGAGAGCAGTTGGAACTTCATGGGCAGTGCATCACCAGGCCTCCCTGGCGCAAATTTGTAAGGCCGCAACATGGTCTTCAGTACACACGTTTACTAGGTTCTACCAGGTGGACGTTAGAAGTCAGGAGGATGTCGCCTTTGGGCGCAGTGTGTTGCAGGCCGCAAAAGATCCTCATGCCTGATGGCGCCCAGCTTATGTATGGTGTATCCCCCCCCTCATGTGGCATTGCTTTGGGACGTCCCACATAGTAATGACTATGCTGCTCTGTGTCCCGTGATGTATGAACAAGAAAGTAGGATTTTTAAAACAGCTTACCTGTAAAATCCTTTTCTTGGAGTACATCACGGGACACAGAGCTCCCACCCCTCTTTTGGGGACACGTATTGCTTTGCTACAAAACTGAGGTACTCCCGGATGGGAGGGGCTTATATAGGGGAGGGTACTTCCTGTTTTGGAAGTTGCCAGTGCCAGCACCTGAAGGTAATTCTATATAACCCACATAGTAATGACTATGCTGCTCTGTGTCCCGTGATGTACTCCAAGAAAAGGATTTTACAGGTAAGCTGTTTTAAAAATCCTACTATAATGATTCCAAACTGACACTAGATGCCAGCATACTACAGAACAAAAGTAACCTGATGCAGTTCAATACAGCAGCGAAAAAATACACAAAGCGGGAAAGAAAATTTATAGTATTCAGAATATGAATTCTTTCTTTTAATTTCACAAACCTTTATCTATATTTATTCCAACGTTGTGCTTTATTTATGTGGTTTAAACTTTTTTTATAAAAAAAAAAGAAAAAAGAAAAGGTTATGTTGCTGAACTACTTAAAAAGGATTAGAAAAGTACCAAATAAACAGCGCTCTAGGCCTCTGGGTCATAATTCATCCATTCAAAGTTCCATATTAGAATAATTATAAGATACTGGCAAAACCACTGACAGATATTAAAAAGTAATTTATTAATTAAACCACGCTGTCCGCAAAAAACATCCAAAATAAATAGGATTAGCTGAGGTTAGGGTTTTTTTTTTTTATAGTTTGTCCACCCTAAACAATATCTTGGCAGAGACAATGCTGATTGACCTGATGAAATGGAACAACCATCCAATCAAGGGTATGGGATGTTAATGCACAGGCATGAGCAGTCCGGTGCTAGAGTTTTCTGGACAGCTGTTCACCGTCTGGGAGGCCACCATTGATGGAGGAAATAAGTAGACACTTGCAGGGAGATAGCACAGCTTAAAGAGGAACTGCAGTCGGCTAACATAATTTGTAATAAAAACATCTTTGCCATTCTGAAGCTTCCCACCGGAACCGCTTTGCATATTATTTTATATATACTGTGATTCTGTACTTGCCAAATATGCTGCAGAAAGCTCCCTCCACTGAGTCTGGATGCATCCATTGTAACTGTGGGCAGCTGAAGCTGCTGCCTGTTCACTTCCTGGATTTACACAGACACACCTCCAGCTCTGCAGCTCTCATTGGCCCTCTTATGACTTACCCCCTCCCTTCCTGGCAAACTCTCACGAGAGTGAGAGAGATGTGCATGATGTCATAAGCCTAGGCTTTTTACCAGACAAGAAACAGGAAGTGGGCTGTATATGGTATTTACTGGCAGAAAAAAAAACGTTTTACTATCCAAAGTTAAAACAACAGGGGCAGAAGATTTAATAGATGGAAAGTTGGAAAAATGACTGAAGGTCCGCTTTAAGGCTCATTTAAATGGATACGAGTTTTCTTTTTAACCACTTGCCGACCGCCTCCTGTACTTATACGTCGGCAGAATGGCACGTACAGGCACATCCACGTACCTGTACGTCCCCTTTAACTGCCTGATGTGTGGTCGCGACCCTGCTGCCTTCCCCGTGAGTCAGACCGTGGGTCCCGCGGACTCGATCGCCGCAGGGATCCCCGCGATCGTCTCACAGAGGTATAGAGCAGGGAGATGCTTGTGTAAACAAGCATCTCCCCACTCTGCCTAGTGACAATGACACTGATCTCGGCTCCGTGTACTCAGAGCGGAGATCGGTGTCATGTGACACAGAGCCCAAATCCCCTACAGTAAGAAACACAATGCAGGGAACACTTAACGCCTACAGCGCCACCTAGTGGTTAACCCCTTCACTGCCAGTGTCATTTTTACAGTAATCAGTGCATTTTTATAGCACTGATCGCTGTAAAAATGACAATGGTCCCAAAAATGTGTCAAAAATGTCCGATATGTCCGCCATAACATCGCAGTCATGAAAAAAATCACTGATCGCCGCCATTACTAGTAAAAAAAAAAAAAGTTATAAAAATGCCATAAAACTATCCCCTATTTTGTAGACGCTATAACTTTTGTGCAAACCAATCAATAAACGCCGATTGCGATTTTTTTTACCAAAAAAATGAAGAAGAATACGTATCGGCCTAAACTGAGGAAAAAATGTTTTTTATATATATTTTTTGGGGATATTTATTATAGCAAAAAGTAAAAAATATTGAATTTTTTTCAAAATTGTCGCTCTATTTTTGTTTATAGCGCAAAAAATTAAAAAACGCAGAGGTGATCAAATACCACAAAAAGAAAGCTCTATTTGTGGGGAAAAAAGGAAGTCAATTTTGTTTGGGAGCCACGTCACACGACCGCGCAATTGTCAGTTAAAGCGATGCAGTGCCGAATCGCAAAAAGGGGCCTGGTCTTTAACCAGCCAAAATGGACCGGGGGTTAAGTGGTTAAATAAACTTTTTAAGCTTTTATTGACACACAAAGTGAGCTGAAATGAGCACTTTACAGAAGAGCATTGTATAGGCTTTGCATCAAATGTAACTACTATTTTCTAGAACATATTTTTAGAGGAAATATTACTTGTTTCATTGAGTTCTTCAGTAGGTATATTAGAATGATAAAATGAGATACTTTGCCCGTTGTCCAATTCCACATCATCGAGATCCCTTCTTTCATTCAAAACATCTTGTACAGCTGAAGACCAAAGATTGCCAGCTAGTAGGGATCCAGACACTGGTATCTTGATCTGAGCTATCGACTTGTCAACATGGCTGTATTTGTCCATCAGCCTGGGAGAGTAGATTTTAATAAGGGCCCTTTCACACCGAATGCAGTTGGCTGCGGTTGGATGCATTTTGAACTGCACTCTTATGCCGCGTACACACAATCACAAATTCCGACAACAAAACCGTGGATTTTTTTCCGACGGAATGTTGGCTTAAACTTGTGTTGCATACACACGGTCACACAAATCTTGTCGGAAATTCCGAACGTCAAGAACGCGGTGACGTACAAGACGTACGACAAGCTGAGATCAATGAAGTTTAATAGGCAGTTTGGCTCTTCTGCTTGATTCTGAGCATGCATGTTTTTTTGCGCGTCAGAATTGCATACAGACGATCAGAATTTCCGTCAAGAACTTTTTCCGTCGAAAAAATAGAGAACCTGCTCTCAATCTTTTGTTGGCGGAAATTCCGACAGCAAATGTCCGATGGAGCCTACACACGGTCGGAATTCCGGCCAAAAGTTCACATCGGACATTTCTTGTGGGGAATTTCGGATCGTGTGTATGCGGCATAAGTCAGTGGCGGCTGGCGGGATTGACCCACTTCCTGAATGGCCGGGAGGAGAATCAGTGTGAAAATAGCGAATATTCATCCGCTATTGTCACACAACTGGATGGGCTCAAAGCGCCCCAAGCCCACCCTTTTTTGAAGCCTATTGGAGCCTCAAGCTCTAATCACTTAAAAAACAAAACAAAAAAAAACCCCATTAGAATCCATGCATCCAGCGCCCCACATGTAGATTAGAGGGCTGGATGCATGGATGGGGGGGCGACGCCCCTGCGCCCCTAATGGACGGGCCGCCACTGCTCTAAGTGCATAGACAGCCCAAAATCAAGGTAATCCTATGGGCATAGTTCACATCATTGCAGTGCAGTTAAAAAAAAGTAGAGCATGCTGTATTTTTCTGCACCGCAAATGCAGAGAACACGCTACAAACGCGCTTCAAATGCACTGCACTGTGCTTCTTTAGGACCCTTTCATACCGAACGCCGTCAAAAACATTTTGCTGCAGCTGAGTGCATTTTGAACTGCACTCCAACTGCAAAGAGAGACCAAAATCAAGGTAATCCTATGGGCATAGTTCACATAATTGCAGTGCAGTTCAGGACAGTCAGGGCCGCCATCAGGGGGGTACAGGCAGTACACCTGTAAGGGGCCCGGAGGTCCCCAGGGGCCTGGATGGCAACCCCCCCTTTTTTTTGTAAGGGGCCCAGAGGTCCCCAGGACGCCGGATGGTAACCCCCTTTTTTATGTATTTTTTTTATATAAAAAAAAATTATTTGATTTTATTTACTTTTATTTATTTTTTGTAAGAGGCCCAGAGGTCCCCAGAGGCCCGGTTGGCAACCTCCCCTTTTTTGTTTTTTTAATAAAAAATTTTTTTTTTATATTCATTTTTTTATAAAAAAAATTTTTTTACTAAGGGGTCCAGAGATCCCCAGAGGCCCGGAGGACACCAGGGCCCCGGATGGCAACCCCCCTTTTTTTTTTGTTGTTTCTATGCTCGTCAGCACCCCCCGCTTCTCAATTCGTGACACCCCCCGCTTCTCAATTCGCGGCTGCCCCCCCTTTCTCAATTTGCACGGTGGCAGCACCCCCCACCTCTACTGCTCCAGGGGGCCAATGCCTGAAGCTGTGTAAGGGGCCCCAAAATTCCTGATGGCGGCCCTGAGGACAGTTAAAAAAAAAAGTAGAGCATTCTGCATTTTTCTGCACCGCAATGAAAGTAACGCGCTACAAATGGGCTTCAAATACACTGCACTGCATCCCTCTAAGTCAAGAAAGCCAAGCCCCAAAACATATATAAAAATTGGCTGCAAATGCAGTGCTAAACACAGTGCAAAACGCATTCAAGCACACGTCAAGCGCCCTTCAAACGCGCTTCAAATGCATGTAAACATGCAGTCAAAAACGCACAGTTATGTGAAGTTTCTGGTGTGAATGGCCCCTAAGAGGTGGTGCCCATATAATCTCTAGACTAGAGCACTAGGCTGAGACCCCAGCTTTTCAATAGTTTCTGTGAAATATTCTTTCTTGGAAAATGATCAGATAATACATTGTCGCACATCCTGCTGAAGACACCAGGAGTATGCTCGTAATCCAAAGTACTCGCATATCAAAGCGAGTTTCCCCATTGAAGTCAATGGAAACGAAAATAATTTGTTCCGCATTGACTTCAATAGGATGCAATACCGAATGCGACCAGAGGTGGGGGGCACCATAGAGCCTCAAGAACGGCCGAAAAGGCCCGAGGACACTTCGGCTGACCTCGGCAAACATCGGAAAGGCACGGAAACTGAGTATTTCCATGTCTTTCCGAGCTATGCCGAATGGCGGCGATCGGCTGCGATCATCGCTGTTCGGCGCTGCTCGGCTCCTGCTCCCCCGTACCTCAGGCCAAATGCGGTACTGCAAATTGCTCTCAAACCAAGTTACTCTTAAACCGAGGTTCCACTGTAGCCAAATGTTTCAGCTGTTGCCAAGATGCAGGAATCCTTCCTGTTGTTCAGGACAAAGTTCAGTTGATGTACAACATATACTGTACTGATTAAAAGAGACTTAGTGGCACCACTGAAGAAGAACTGATAAACTCCACCCTGAGTTTAATATTTAAATTTTTTAAGTCTGCGGTGGTACAAAACTCTAAACGGAGAAAAAAACCCGGAAGTGAGCAAATAACCTGCATGTGCAAACAAACACTAAAAAGTGAACTTAAGGGTGTGTTTTGTATTTCAATCCCCCCCCCCCCAAAGGGGTAGAACCTCTACCCTGATCCCCCGGGGTGCAAGGCTCTTGACTACGGTTTCCAATGGTCTGCCTGTCTAGAAGGCCTGGCAGACCCTGTTCTTCTAGGTCAGCCTAAGTCGACCATCAAATACTTGATCTAGTGGCTCTCCCAAAGAGAGACCCCCCAGGGGCAGGGGAGGGAGGAACCTGAGGACCACACATACTCTCCCTAGATGCCAGGGCAAGCCCGAGGACTCACATCTTTAATTCATGATGTAGCGGGGTCCTCAATTTAGGGGTAGTGTTTGAGTGGCAGTTGTGCTCAAACACCTAAATTGTTAGGACATTATCAACCATTTTGTCTGCAGGAAGAGTATCTGTGTACTGTTCCCTGTGGCCTGCAGGTGGCGCTGCCATGGTGGGCCAGGGTTGAACTGCTGATACAGTGCTGTGCCTTGTGTGTCCCCTCTCGGCAACCATACAGTGGGAGTGGTCGGCCTGCTGTGTATGCTGGGAGAGGATATAAAAGGGGCAGACGCTGCCTGTTCAGGGTTCGTTGTCGTCGGGAGTCCTACTCCCAGGGAGTGTGTGTTCCTGTCCGCCCTGGGCACCTTTGGCCCAGGGGCGGAGGTTGGTGAATCAGTCCCAGGCACCTTTAGTCCTGGGGCTGCAACTAAAGGCCTTGGGCCCAGCACCTTCGGCTTGGGCCCATCAAGGATCGAGGAATCCCAGGGTGCCGCCTTGCGAGGGGACCCGCATCTTAGACGAGGAGGCCGGGGTAGGAACGTTCCGAGGGACTGGTTAAAAGTCACAGTGAAGGAAGGTGCCCGGTAACTCTCTGGAGGGATGTCTTCTCCTTACAAAGAGGCCAAGTGTTAAGGAAACCAAGTTCACCAGGTCTGTGGCAGAGACCCGTGTGCCAGTTTGAATAGTGATTGGGTGAACAGTTTGAGTACCAATTTGGCTGTTAGTCCCTATCTAGGGAGACTATCCAAATGGACTATGTCTGCTTGAGAAGCCAAGCAGTGAAGTGTATTTACGTTTGTGCCTGGATCTCTCCCACACCTTATGCTGTCCTGTTCTTTCTCCAACCTTTTCTATCAGAGACTGTTATCTAAGAGAAATAAACTCTACGTTGGAGTTACAGCTGGTGTGGACATTGAAGTCATTGGGGGAAATAGAGACTTTTCTTTATTGGCTATAGGGATAAGAACCATTCAGAGGGAGTATCTGGCTGCGGAGACCCATCACAACACCGCTCAACCTCCTCCACAGGAGGGTACGGGCAGATAGAGCTGGGTGTGCCCTTTCCTTCTGCAAGGAGCCGAAAGACAAAGAGGAGAGGGTGGTAAGCGCTACACGTGGGGGCTTGAGTCCGGGATTTCTGCAGCCGGAAAGAAGAAGAAAGCCTCCCCAGAGTTTGGACTTTATTTCTCCTGTGAGGCTCCGTGGAGGTTGGTCATCTTTGAGAGAAAGTGACTGCGCCACGAGGAGAGCCCAAGCTGCGTAGTTCGTAGGCGTGTCAAGAGTAAGAAAGCCTGTGAACATTGCAGAAGATGTGAGGAGCCTCGCCATGTGATGAGTTGCACGTGGTTACTTTGGCGGAAAAAGGACAGTGCGCGATGAATCGGCAAGCGGAGAACATGGTGTCTAATGCCTCATCGATTCCAGTTCCTTCTACCATGAACGCTACTTTGTTTGCTGCTTCTTTGATGGATACGGGGATCCGACTGAAGCCTCTGGGTCGCTTCGCCCTCTACGTTCACAGAGATGCGGAGGCCCTTGGAGTGGTTCGTCCCAGATGCCAGGGACTGGTGGTGCACCTTCGGCCTTTTGGAAGATGTGAGAGATGCAAAGGAAGTCGTTGATGTGAATGTTCCAGTAGCTGAGGAACCGGAGACGGAGAAACCGGAGGATGCTGCCTTGGTTGGTACAGAGTCTTCGCTCCCACCGCCCAAGCGGAAGGTCGGCTATGTGAAAGCCTCCTGCGGTCGTGGTCGAGCTATGCCCCTGCGTTTACCTGTGTCGGATTTCCCAGTCAGAGGGACCTCCAGACGATCCGCGACAGCTACAGGTCAAGGTAAGCCGGGGAAGGAAGCAGAGAAAAGCATCCAGAGTGTTGGGGATGCTTGGGTTCCGGACACCAAAGAGTTTGAACTTGCCCGTGATAGTAATTTCCCTGCTACAAGGAATTGCATCCTAGCAGAGGACTGTGATACCTCGGATCTAGAATCGTCTTTCGATGTGTGAGAAGACGCTGAAATAGATTAACTATTCATTAAAAAGGGCTGGGACAGAATACCCCTATCCTCCGCCAGAAGTAGAAGGGACTCACCCAAGTCTGCTGGGGATGTTACACCCCGGGTGGAAGTCCATATGTATGAGGAGGGACCCGACCCCATGCCTGAGTCGTCCGGACCTGTGGTGCCTGTGCACATTACCACGGATGACTGTGTTTTGCTACGTGCTGCTGTAATGGGTCCCAGGGCAGTGAAAGTGCCCAGGCATCCAGAGGCCATTGTTTTGCCAGGTGCGGGAGACCGTGCCACACTTCCACCACTCTCCAGGCTGCAGCGGCTGTTCAACCAAAAGGTGGCTGCTGATTACGGATGGGAGTACCCGTATGTCACCAGAGACCTACTGTTCGAGGTGGAGGCCTACAGAGAGAGATGGTACGCGGACCTCCTGTGGAATCACTTGAAAGTCCAACATGCCCGCAGGTATCTCTCTTGTTCCGCGGCTGTTGCCGAGAGATATCGGGGGGGCAAGAAGGAGTGGATGTTGGGTTGGCACATTCATGCGGATTGGGTAGTTGTGTGTCGGAAGGTGCGTGAAGATGCAGTCTATGCCATAGAGACCTTTGACAAAACCAGGAAGCTCCTCATTCTACCCGATCCAAAGTTTTACTTATGAGAGACTGAACTCTGCGTTTTTTTGTGTGCTTTTGTTCAGGAGTATACTCTCCTGGATTTCAGGAACTTTACCCTTGCAAATTTGGGTGATCTACTCAGCTGGAGAGCAGGGGAGCTGTTGATTTTTTTATTTTTTACTCTCCGCTCACAGCATAACAAAGACAGAGACTTTGGGGTAGAAATAGCTTAGGGACACAGCCAAGCTCAAGAAGAAGAGGAAGATTTGCCTTCAACGCAAGAAACGTTTTTTTTTTGGGACAGGTGTCTTGACGGTGGCACTTCCACTAGGTGCTGGTGTTGCTTAAGTTTGAACTGCACTTAGAAATATCTTACTTTTTAGAAGGAAAGTAAGAGAGAGTCTTTTCTCTTCTAAATGTACATAGAAGGTTAGGATGTCTAAATTGTTGGTTATGTGTGTGTTTTCTTTCTCTCTCCCTCTGCAGGTGGATACCAAGCGGCCACTGAGAATGGGGGGCTTAGCTATTGCAGGAGGGGAGGGAAATGTGAATGATAAAAATGTGCTTGCTTTTAAATATGTGACATTTGAGAATGGGATGTACACATTTGTTTTCTACTACTCTTTCTTCATCTCTTCATTTAACTCCCTTTCCCCATGTTCAGGTTCCGGCACAAACAAACATTTTTTCCAAATTTTTTTTTTTGTACATAGTTTCTGGAATAGGTCTCTGTTGACTCAGGCTTGAGAGGCATAAGTTTGCTCCAGACACTGGGGACAGTGTCTATTTAAGTGGGGGGAGTGTGTAGCGGGGTCCTCAATTTAGGGGTAGTGTTTGAGTGGTAGTTGTGCTCAAACACCTAAATTGTTAGGACATTATCAACCATTTTGTCTGCAGGAAGAGTATCGGTGTACTGTTCCCTGTGGCCTGCAGGTGGCTCTGCCATGGTGGGCCAGGGTTGAACTGCTGATACAGTGCTGTGCCTTGTGTGTCCCCTCTTGGCAACCATACAGTGGGAGTGGTCGGCCTGCTGTGTATGCTGAGAGAGTATATAAAAGGGGCAGACGCTGCCTGTTCAGGGTTCGTTGTCGTCGGGAGTCCTACTCCCAGGGAGTGTGTGTTCCTGTCTGCCCTGGGCACCTTTGGCCCAGGGGCGGAGGTCGGTGAATCAGTCCCAGGCACCTTTAGTCCTGGAGCTGCAACTAAAGGCCTTGGGCCCAGCACCTTCGGATGGGGCCCATCAAGGATCGAGGAATCCCAGGGTGCCACCTTGTGAGGGGACCCGCATCTTAGACGAGGAGGCCAGGGGAGGACCGTTCCGAGGGACTGGTGAGAAGTCACAGTGAAGGAAGGGGCCCGGTAACTCTCTGGAGTGATGTCTTCTCCTTACAAAGAGGCCAAGTGTTAAGGAAACCAAGTTCACCAGGTCTGTGGCAGAGACCAAGTTCACCAGGTCTGTGGCAGAGCACCGTGTGCCAGTTTGAATAGTGATTGGGTGAACAGTTTGAGTACCAATTTGGCTGTTAGTCCCTATCTAGGGAGACTATCCAAATGGACTAAGTCTGCTTGAGAAGCCAAGCAGTGAAGTGTATTTACGTTTGTGCCTGGACCTCTCCCACACCTTATGCTGTCCTGTTCTTTCTCCAACCTTTTCTATCAGAGACTGTTATCTAAGAGAAATAAACTCTACGTTGGAGTTACAGCTGGTGTGGACATTGAAGTCATTGGGGGAAATAGAGACTTGTCTTTATTGGCTATAGGGATAAGAACCATTCAGAGGGAGTATATGGCTGCGGAGACCCATCACAACACCGCTCAACCTCCTCACTAGTGATGAGCCGAACACCCCCGGGTTCGGTTGGCACCAGAACACGCGAACGAACCGAAAGTTCGTACGAACATTAGAACCCTATTAAATACAATGGATGCGAACGTTCGAATTCTAAAGTGCTAATTATAACAACTATTATGCATGTTATTGTCCTAAAAAGGGTTTGGGAACCCGGGTTGTGCACCAGGGGACATGTATCAATGCAAAAAGAAGTTTTAAAAACGGTAGTTTTTCGGGAGCAGTCATTTTAATGATGCATAAAGTGAAAAAAAAAAAGTCAAATATTCCTTTAAATATCGTACCTGGGGGGTGTCTAAAGTATGCCTGTGAAGTGCCACGTGTTTCCCGTGTTTAGAACTGTCCCTGCACAAAATGACACTTCTAAAGGGAAAAAAAGCCATTTAAAACTGCTTGCGGCTTTAATGTAATGTCTGGTCCCGGTAATATGGATGAAAATCTTTAAGAAAAATGGCATAGCTACCCCATGACCCCCCCCCTACCCCAGCCCATTACCAGCCCCTTTGGGTCTTGTATGGATATTAAGGGGAACCCCGCACATAAAATAAAAAAGGCCCTATATACTCTGAACAGCCGTATACAGGCGGTGCATACAAGACAGGGACTGTAGGTTTGTTCTTATGTAGAATCTGTTTGTAATTTTGAACAGGTACATTGTTGAAGTGTAGCTCCAGCCCAAAAATCTATTTTTAAACTTTTTGGAAAACATAGGTAAGGGTTATCACCCCTGTAACATTTGTTTTGCTGTCTGTGCCCCTGTTCAGAACATTTCACCTCACTTTCCATCCCAATGACAACTGTTTTTGAAATGTGGTGTTTTTCTTGAAACAAGGATTGCTGATAAAGCATCAGTACAGAGGAGACACCTTTCTCCCATATTTATTCTTACAGGAGAGAATTTTCCTTCCTAGTGGTAGATTTCCTCTCACTTCCTGTTGTCTTCTTGCGTTTGCAAGTAGGAGTCGTTTGTAAGTTGGATGTTTGAAAGTAGGGACCTGCCGTATATACTCTGCAGAAATAGGCCCCTTAGTTGTTGGTGTTGGCACAACACTGTAAGCACTCACAGTTACTCTTGGTTGGTGCTGGAACGCCCTGCTGTCAACTATTATATCAGGAATTTTAATTACATATAATTGTTGAACAGTGGTAGTAAAAATTGGGCCTTTGATGGTGGTGCTGGTGCCACAACACTGTAAGCCCTGACAGTTACTCTTGGTGGGTGCAGCAATGGGCCCTGCTGTGAATTATTAGATCAAGAATTGTAATTACATGCCCCTTTTGAACAGGGGCTGAAAAATTGGGCCTTTCGTGGTGGTGGTGGTGGTGGTGGTGTTGCCACAACACTGTAAGCCCTCAGAGTTACTCTTGGTGGGTGCAGGAATGGGCCCTGCTGTGAATTATTAGATCAAGAATTGTAATTACATGCCCCTTTTGAACAGGGGCTGAAAAATTGGGCCTTTTGTGGTGGTGGTGGTGGTGGTGGTGTTGCCACAACACTGTAAGCCCTCAGAGTTACTCTTGGTGGGTGCAGGAATGGGCCCTGCTGTGAATTATTAGATCAAGAATTGTAATTACATGCCCCTTTTGAACAGGGGCTGAAAAATTGGGCCTTTCGTGGTGGTGGTGGTGGTGGCGTTGCCACAACACTGTAAGCCCTCAGAGTTACTCTTGGTGGGTGCAGCAATGGGCCCTGCTGTGAATTATTAGATCAAGAATTGTAATTGCATGCCCCTGTTGAACAGGGGCTGAAAAATTGGGCCTTTCGTGGTGGTGGTGGTGGTGGTGGTGTTGCCACAACACTGTAAGCCCTCAGAGTTACTCTTGGTGGGTGCAGGAATGGGCCCTGCTGTGAATTATTAGATCAAGAATTGTAATTACATGCCCCTTTTGAACAGGGGCTGAAAAATTGGGCCTTTCGTGGTGGTGGTGGTGGTGGTGGTGTTGCCACAACACTGTAAGCCCTCAGAGTTACTCTTGGTGGGTGCAGGAATGGGCCCTGCTGTGAATTATTAGATCAAGAATTGTAATTACATGCCCCTTTTGAACAGGGGCTGAAAAATTGGGCCTTTTGTGGTGGTGGTGGTGGTGGCGTTGCCACAACACTGTAAGCCCTCAGAGTTACTCTTGGTGGGTGCAGCAATGGGCCCTGCTGTGAATTATTAGATCAAGAATTGTAATTGCATGCCCCTGTTGAACAGGGGCTGAAAAATTGGGCCTTTCGTGGTGGTGGTGGTGGTGGTGGTGTTGCCACAACACTGTAAGCCCTCAGAGTTACTCTTGGTGGGTGCAGCAATGGGCCCTGCTGTGAATTATTAGATCAAGAATTGTAATTGCATGCCCCTGTTGAACAGGGGCTGAAAAATTGGGCCTTTCGTGGTGGTGGTGGTGGTGGTGGTGTTGCCACAACACTTTAAGCCCTCAGAGTTACTCTTGGTGGGTGCAGCAATGGGCCCTGCTGTGAATTATTAGATCAAGAATTGTAATTACATGCCCCTTTTGAACAGGGGCTGAAAAATTGGGCCTTTCGTGGTGGTGGTGGTGGTGGCGTTGCCACAACACTGTAAGCCCTCAGAGTTACTCTTGGTGGGTGCAGCAATGGGCCCTGCTGTGAATTATTAGATCAAGAATTGTAATTGCATGCCCCTGTTGAACAGGGGCTGAAAAATTGGGCCTTAGGCACTGGTGGCACAACACTACAACCCCTCACAGATACTGTACTTGGAGCACAGCAATGAGCCCTGTTGCAAAGTATTGCTTCAAAAATTGTAATGACACGCCCCTGTTAAACAGGGGCTGAAAAATTGGGCCTTAGGCACTGGTGCCACAACACTCCAACCCCTCACAGATACTGTACTTGGAGCACAGCAATGAGCCCTATGGCAAATTATTGCTAAAAAAATTGTAATTACACGCCCCTGTAAAACAGGGGCTGAAAAATTGGGCCTTAGCCACTGGTGGCGGCACCCATAAACAAAAATGATCTTCCAAGCTATCATCATCAATCGTATCATTGAGGACTCGGAGGAGGAGGATAGCCAGTCAACATAACAGCACAGGCACTCAGCATCAGCATCAGTCTTGAAGGGATGTGACATGTTAAAATCAATTAGTCTGTTATATCAGCATCAGGTGTGTGGTAGCTGGTGGTGATCCAAGACTGGTTCATCTTGATGAAAGTCAGTCGATCAACCGAGTCGGTGGACAGGCGCACCCTGTGATCCGTGACAAATCCTCCAGCAGCACTGAATGTGCGTTCCGAAAGAACGCTGGATGCAGGACAGGCCAGTAGCTCAATTGCATACTGTGCAAGCTCTGGCCAGTGATCCATCCTCAAGACCCAGTAAGCCAGAGGATTTTCGGTGGGGAAGGTGTCCAAGTCTGACCTTGCCCCTAGATATTCCTGCACCATGTTTATCAGACGCTGGCGATGGTTGCTGGAACCGATCATACTTTGGGGCTGCGGACTAAAGAATTGTCTGAACGCATCGGTCAGACGGCCACCTTCCCCACCGCTCCTTCTTTGACTGGCCGAAGCCTCAGCAACTCGTTGTCCAGGACCAGGAGTTTGTAACCTCCCAGTCTCTGGGAACGCGTTGCACAGACCTTTCTGCAAGGCCTCCCGGAGTTGTCTCATCCTCTGCTCCCTCTGCGACGGTAACATAAGGTCCGCAACCTTACCCTTGTACCGTGGATCAAGGAGAGTGGCCAGCCAGTAATGGTCCCTCTCCTTGATCCGAAGAATACGAGGATCCTTCCGCAGACTTTGCAGGATCAGGGAGGCCATGCAGCGTAGGTTTGCTGAGGCATTCGCTCCGGAGTCCTCTGGGTCACTAAGGACGACATGATCCGCAGCCACCTCCTCCCAGCCACGTACAAGTCCACTGGTTTCTTGGGACTGTAAATCATCCCTAAAAGACTGCTGCTGATGATGCTGAGTGCCAGCCTCCACCTCCATGCTGACACAATCCTCCTCCTCCTCCTCCTCCTCCTCTTCCTGTGCGATGGGTGGGACAGAAGGAACACTGTCTGGGTAAAGGGGGCCTTGAGAGGCAAGGAAGTCCTCCTCTTCCTGCCTCTGTTCTGCCTCAAGTGCCCTGTCCATTATTCCACGCAGCGTGTGCTCCAACAGGTGGACAAGAGGTACAGTGTCACTGATGCATGCACTGTCACTGCTCACCATCCTCGTGGCCTCCTCAAATGGTGCCAGGACAGTGCATGCATCCCTGATGATGCCCCACTGGCGTGGAGAAAAAAAACCAAGCTCCCCTGACCCTGTCCTGGTGCCGTAGTCGCACAGGTACTCATTGATGGCCCTCTGCTGCGTGTGCAGCCGCTGCAGCATGGCCAACGTTGAGTTCCACCTGGTGGGCATGTCACATATAAGGCGGTTCTTGGGCAGGTTCAACTCCTTTTGCAGCTCAGCCAGGCGAGCACTGGCATTATAAGATCTGCGGAAATGCACACAGACTTTCCTGGCCTGCCTCAGGACATCCTGTAAGCCCGGGTACCTGCCCAAGAACCGCTGCACCACCAGGTTAAGGACGTGAGCCACACAGGGCACATGGGTCAGTTGTCCCTGTCGGAGGGCGGAGAGGAGGTTGGTGCCATTGTCGCAAACCACCATTCCTGGCTTAAGCTGGCGTGGCGTCAACCACCTCTCGGCCTGGCCCTGCAGAGCAGACAGGACCTCTGCCCCAGTGTGGCTTCTGTCCCCCAAACACACCAGCGCAAGCACGGCATGGCATCTTTTTGCCTGCGTACTTGCGTAGCCCCTTGAACGCCTACGGAGCACCGCTGGTTCCGAGGACAAACCACAGGAAGAGGCCATGGAGGAAGAAGAAGAGGAGGGGGTGGAGGAGAGAGGTGTGTCACAACCAGTAGTAGCATTTTGGAGGCGTGGCGGTGGAACAACCTCCAACACTACTGCACCTTGTCCTGCATCCTTCCCAGCTGCCAAAAGAGTGACCCAATGGGCCGTGAAAGAAAGGTAACGTCCCTGTCCATGCCTGCTGGACCATGAGTCAGCGGTAATATGCACCTTACCGCTGACCGCCCTGTCCAGCGAGGCCAAGACATTGCCTTCCACATGCCGGTAGAGAGCCGGAATAGCCTTCCGTGAGAAAAAGTGGCGTTTGGGAACCTGCCACTGAGGAACCGCACATTGCACAAACTCACGGAAGGGGGCCGAGTCTACCAACTGAAAAGGCAGCAGTTGAAGCGCTAGCAATTTAGCCAAGCTAGCATTCAACCGCTGGGCATGTGGATGGCTGGGAGTGAACTTCTTTCGACGGTCCAGCAGCTGGGGCAGGGAAATTTGCCTGCTAGAATCGGACGTCGGTGTACTGCTAGCAGAGTGGCCGCAAGTACTTGGCTGTGACACACCTAATTCTACACCTTCATTCCTCTCAGTGCATGTTTCAGAGAGGACTGAAGTTATAGTGGGGTTGGAGATCCCAGCTGATGCGGTGCAAGGAGAGGTCCGCTTTGTTCTTTGGTGTGGGTCTTTGAGGTAGGCTTGCCAACGAGCTGCATGGCAGGTCAACATATGTCTGGTCAGGCATGTGGTACCCAAGCGGCTGATGTTTTGGCCACGCGATATACGCTTGAGACATATGTTGCAAACAGCAGCTGTGCGATCTGATGCACTAGCCTCAAAAAAGGCCCACACCAAAGAACTTTTTGAATGACGGGCAGAGGCAGCGCCCTGCACAGGCGGAGCTCTGCGGTGTGATTCCGTCGGTGTACTGCCCTTACGCTGGCCACCAAAGGGCATCCTGCCTCGTTGGAGATGTGCCTCCTCCTCATCCTCCTCCTCCTCCTCTCTCCTATTAGGCACCCACGTGGAGTCAGTGACCTCATCATCACCTCCCTCCTCATCACTGGAGCCAATCTGGCAGTATGCTGCAGCTGCTGGAACATGACTGCCAGATTGGTGTCCTTCTTGAGCATCCCCTCTGTCTGCTCTCACGCTACTGCCTTCCTCTAGCTGGGTTTCATCATCAGACCCTTCGAAACGCTGGGCATCCTCCTGGAGCATGTACCCAACACTGTGCTCAAACAGTTCGGGGGACTCCTCAGGAGGAGGACATGGTGGGTCTAGGGAAGGAGTGACTGATGATGAGTCTGACATTGATACCAGGGAAGAGGACGCTTTGGCAGCTGCTTTTCCAGTACCCTGAGCCTGGGTGAGAGAGGATGAGGAGGAGGAGGAGGGCTTGGTCATCCACTCTACCAAGTCTTCGGCATGATGTGGCTCAACATGTCCAGCTGCCGAAAAGAAGGACAAGCGTGTCCCATGGCCATGTGCTGATGACAATGCACCGCGTCCACGACCAGCACTGTTGCCCCCAGACACAGAGCCTGCTTGCCCTCTTTTATTGCCTCCTGACTGTCTGCCTCTCCTTGTTTGCCTTCCAGACATTCTAATAGATGGCCTGCAGGGAGATGGGAAAAAAGCAATAAGGGCTACCTTCAGGTGTCCTTCTCTGTCCCTTTACTTAAGGATTTCTAAATATGGTTGAGGATGATTGCTTTTGCACAGAATAGCACAACGACAATTTCCCTGACTGTCCAAAAAAACAAGGATTTCAAAGATGGTTGATGAGGAATGCTTTAGCACACTATAGCACAAGGAGAATTCCCTCACTGTCCTTCCCTGTCCCTAGAAACAAGGATTCACACAGTAAAAGACACTGACACTCTCCCTACCTATAGTTTTCTGTCCCTAGAAAAAATGTTTTTTTAAAGCACACTATAGCACAAGGAGAATTTCACTCACTTTCCTTCTTTGTCCCTAGAAACAAGGATTATCACAGTGAAAGAAACTGACACTCTTCCTTCCTATAGTTTTCTGTCCCTAGAAAAAAATGTTTTTTTAAAGCACACTATAGCACAAGGAGAATTCCCTCACTGTCCTTCCCTGTCCCTAGAAACAAGGATTCGCACAGTAAAACACACTGACACTCTCCCTACCTATAGTTTTCTGTCCCTAGAAAAAATGTTTTTTTAAAGCACACTATAGCACAAGGAGAATTCCCTCACTGTCCTTCCCTGTCCCTAGAAACAAGGATTCGCACAGTAAAACACACTGACACTCTCCCTACCTATAGTTTTCTGTCCCTAGAAAAAATGTTTTTTTAAAGCACACTATAGCACAAGGAGAATTCCCTCACTGGCCTTCCCTGTCCCTAGAAACAAGGATTCGCACAGTAAAAGACACTGACACTCTCCCTACCTATAGTTTTCTGTCCCTAGAAAAAATGTTTTTTTAAAGCACACTATAGCACAAGGAGAATTTCACTCACTTTCCTTCTTTGTCCCTAGAAACAAGGATTATCACAGTGAAAGAAACTGACACTCTCCCTACCTATAGTTTTCTGTCCCTAGAAAAAATGTTTTTTTTAAAGCACACTATAGCACAAGGAGAATTTCACTCACTTTCCTTCTTTGTCCCTAGAAACAAGGATTATCACAGTGAAAGAAACTGACACTCTTCCTACCTATAGTTTTCTGTCCCTAGAAAAAATGTTTTTTTAAAGCACACTATAGCACAAGGAGAATTCCCTCACTGTCCTTCCCTGTCCCTAGAAACAAGGATTCGCACAGTAAAACACACTGACACTCTCCCTACCTATAGTTTTCTGTCCCTAGAAAAAAATGTTTTTTTAAAGCACACTATAGCACAAGGAGAATTCCCTCACTGTCCTTCCCTGTCCCTAGAAACAAGGATTCGCACAGTAAAACACACTGACACTCTCCCTACCTATAGTTTTCTGTCCCTAGAAAAAATGTTTTTTTAAAGCACACTATAGCACAAGGAGAATTCCCTCACTGTCCTTCCCTGTCCCTAGAAACAAGGATTCGCACAGTAAAACACACTGACACTCTCCCTACCTATAGTTTTCTGTCCCTAGAAAAAATGTTTTTTTAAAGCACACTATAGCACAAGGAGAATTTCACTCACTTTCCTTCTTTGTCCCTAGAAACAAGGATTATCACAGTGAAAGAAACTGACACTCTTCCTTCCTATAGTTTTCTGTCCCTAGAAAAAATGTTTTTTTAAAGCACACTATAGCACAAGGAGAATTCCCTCACTGTCCTTCCCTGTCCCTAGAAACAAGGATTCGCACAGTAAAACACACTGACACTCTCCCTACCTATAGTTTTCTGTCCCTAGAAAAAATGTTTTTTTAAAGCACACTATAGCACAAGGAGAATTCCCTCACTGTCCTTCCCTGTCCCTAGAAACAAGGATTCGCACAGTAAAACACACTGACACTCTCCCTACCTATAGTTTTCTGTCCCTAGAAAAAATGTTTTTTTAAAGCACACTATAGCACAATGAGAATTCCCTCACTGTCCTTCCCTGTCCCTACAAACAAGGATTCGCACAGTAAAACACACTGACACTCTCCCTACCTATAGTTTTCTGTCCCTAGAAAAAATGTTTTTTTAAAGCACACTATAGCACAAGGAGAATTTCACTCACTTTCCTTCTTTGTCCCTAGAAACAAGGATTATCACAGTGAAAGAAACTGACACTCTCCCTACCTATAGTTTTCTGTCCCTAGAAAAAATGTTTTTTTAAAGCACACTATAGCACAAGGAGAATTCCCTCACTGTCCTTCCCTGTCCCTAGAAACAAGGATTCGCACAGTAAAACACACTGACACTCTCCCTACCTATCCTTCTCTTTCCCTAAACTAAAGGAATCCAGGTTAAGCAAGAAAAAAATAAATGTCACTGTCCCTGCCTATGTTTCTCTTTCCCTGCTCCGGAACACACTACACTAGGCCGCCGTGCTGGCGGCCTTTTATAGTGTGGGGCGTGTACTAAACACCCTCAGCAATAATTGGCCACAGGCATCCTGCCTGTGGCCAATCATTGCTCTCCTCGCTGCCGGCGCTGTGATTGGCCAAGCATGCGGGGTCACAGTGCATGCTTGGCCAATCACAGCGCCTGGATGACACTGCGATGGCGTAGTGCATTGTGGGCCGTTCGCGTCACTCAAATTTGGCGCGAACGGCCCAAATCGTTCGATCTTCGTCGAACGATCGAACAGCCGATGTTCGAGTCGAACGTATGTTCGACTCGAACACCGAGCTCATCCCTACTCCTCACACAGGGGCAGATAGAGCTGGGTGTGCCCTTTCCTTCTGCAAGGAGCCGAAAGACAAGGAGGAGAGCGTGGTAAGCGCTATAATGATAAAAAAAACACAAAAGTAGTGACAAACAGTGGGAGAAAAATAAACCAAGTTTAATACTTCGCTTCAGGTAAAAATGTCCAAATCGAATAGCAGGTAGCAAAGCAGCAGTGATCATACTCTATATCTGCACTCTCTGACCTCTGTACGGAGAGCTCTGCTTGAGTCTTCACCATTCATTTGCCATTCTCTTATTTCACTGGCCCTCTCCATACATGCAGCATGTCCTTCTACTACACTGTAAGAATCTGGAGGTTTTTTTTAAAGAAATCCTTTAAGTGTTTGTTAACCTAAAAAAAATAAAAGATACTGTTACTTTAAAGCATGTTATACAGCACAGTGCTTGTGCTGTGTCATTTGGCACCCTGTATCACCTGAAATACCTGGCGGATCCTGCCTGTTTCTGCCCTATTTTTTATTATGAATTACATACTGTAGCGGGGGTCTAAATCTAGGGGGAGCACCTGGGTGGTAGTATGATCCAGGATGTACCAATCATGAGAAGGTTTAGACCATTTAAGTCGTGGAGGACTTTGGTAGTGTGCTGTTCTCCTTGACCTGTGGGTGGCGATGTTGTCCAAGGTCGAGGTAGAACCACTGCCGCAGCGCTGTACCCTTTTTGTCCTGCTCTGGCAGTGGTACAGCGGGGCGGGGAACCTGCTGTGGCTGCTTGGGGAGGAGATAAAAGGGGGTAGACGCCCTCACCACAAGGTCTTCTTGCTATCCCGCGCCCAGGCACCCTTGGCCTGGGTGCTGGCGGTCCGGAGTTCCAGCCCAGGTGCCCATGGCCTGGTCGGAGCAGTGTTGGCGTCAATCTCAGGCACCTTAAGCCTGGGGTGAGGTACTACACCGGAAGCCTGGGGCCCAGTGACTTCGACTGGGCTCCTCAAGGGCGGATGAGTCCGAGGGACCCTGAGGTGGATGGGGCCCGTATCTGAGGCGAGGAGGCCGGAGAGGTTACCCTTCTGAAGAGCACGGAGCAGCATCAACCTGGTGACAGAGGGGCCTCTGGTAACTCCCTTGGAGGGACATCTTCCCCCTGACAGGGGCCGCAACGCAGCGAAGGTACTCCAGTTTAGGAGCAGAGGAAGCCTAGTCCTCTGCTTGTCCTTCCACCACCCGCAGCATCACCCGTTCCGGTAGCGGGAACACAGAACGCATCACTGCGGGCACCAAGACTCAAACCTCAGGAGGTAGTTAAAGTACCTCGGCATCCAGAAGCTATCGTTCCGCCTGGAGAAGGTGAGCGGGCCACGATGCCACCTTTGGCCCGACTACAGCGGCTCTTTTGTCAGAGGGTTGCCCGTGAATATGGATGGGAATACCCCTATTTGCCTCGGGACTTACTTTTTGAAGTCGAGGTCTTGCGGCAGCGATGGTATGACGAGTTTGTCTGGGAAAAAATCAAAGTGCCTCATGCCCGCCGGTACTTGTCCTGTTCACCATCAGTGTCTAAACAATTCAGGGACTGCAAAGCGGAGTGGATGCTGGGCCGTCACATCCATGCAGACAGGGTGCTTATCTGCCGGAAGGATAGAGAGGACATTGAATATAATGTTGAAACTTTTGATAAGCATCTGAAGCCCCTGTTCTTGCCGCATTCGAAGTTTTACTTGTAGGAGAAAAAAAGACTCCTGTGTGCTGTTGCACTTTTGTTTACTGCAGAACTCCCTTGAACACAAGGACTGTGCCCTAGTTTTTTATTTGGGCTTTTCTACTCTTTGGAGAAATGTGAGCTGTTATTGTTTGTTCTCCCTCTTTCTTCATGCATCAAAGACAAGGACTTTTGGGGTAGAATCAGAGTAGGGACACAGCCAGAAGAAGGAAGGTTGTCTGGAAGATTCAGCCAAGTGTCATTACCGCAGCACTGTCACCAGGGGGCAGTGTTGCGCAACGGTTGTTTGTTTTTTTACACTTGCACCACCTTACTCATTGGAGCGAATGGGCCTCTCGGCTGATAGACCCGTTCATTCCAAGTCACACAAATGTGTTAGGATGTTGTGTTTTTTTTGTTGTTTCCCTTCTGCAGGAGATCCATCTGTCAAGGCTACTGAGTATGGGGTGGTTCTTAGACAGTTATGGGAGGGATTGTATATGTGTACATGTTCAGATTGTTTATTGGAAAGTTTATTACTTTAGGTTCCCCTTCCCTCGAGCAGGTCTTGGCACAAATTAAGATTTAAGTTTGAGGGATGGCCTCTGGGGTCAAGCTTATGTTACCACTCTTTGGGAGACATGGGTTTGCACCAGACGCTGGGGACCAGCGTCAAACCACTAGGGGGAGAGTGTAGCTGGGGTCTAAATCTAGGGGGAGCACCTGGGTGGTAGTATGATACAGGATGTACCAATCATGAGAGGGTTTAGACCATTTAAGTAGTGGAGGACTTTGGTAGTGTGCTGTTCTCCTTGACCTGTGGGTGGCGATGTTGTCCAAGGTCGAGGTAGAACCACTGCCGCAGCGCTGCACCCTTTTTGTCCTGCTCTGGCAGTGGTACAGCGGGGCGGGGAACCTGATGTGGCTGCTGGGGGAGGAGATAAAAGGGGGTAGACGCCCTCGCCACGAGGTCTTCTTGCTATCCCGCGCCCAGGCACCCTTAGCCTGGGTGCTGGCGGTCCGGAGTTCCGGCCCAGGTGCCCATGGCCTGGTCGGAGCAGTAATGGCGTCCATCTCAGGCACCTTAAGCCTGGGGTGAGGTACTAAACCGGAGACCTGGGGCCCAGTGACTTCGACTGGGCTCCGCAAGGGCGGATGAGTCCGAGGGACCCTGAGGTGGATGGGGCCCGTATCTGAGGCGAGGAGGCCGAAGTGGTTACCCTTCTGAAGAGCACGGAGCAGCATCAACCCGGTGACAGAGGGGCCTCTGGTAACTCCCTTGGAGGGACATCTTCCCCCTGACAGGGGCCGCAAAGCAGCGAAGGTACTCCAGTTTATGTTCTCTAGAGTCGCTGGTAGAGACTCCAAAGATTCAAGTTCTCTCTCAAGCCGATGGCTGTAGCAACCGCTGGTGAAACCACAGTGGTTTAGTTTGATTGTTAGGACTGTGCCTCGACCTGCTCACCCCACCGTATTGAACTGTTTTATGGGTCCCAACCAGTTGGCTGGCAAAGGACTGTTTATTCGTGTGCTATAATAAACAAGAGTTGGACCCTTATCGGTGTGTGGTACTCTGGTTAATGGGAGCGAAGGGAAGTGTCAGCACTACAGACTTGGCTCTTAAAGAAACACACAGGCCCGAGGAGAACAACAGGTACTGGCCTTCACCTCACCCGCTGCAATGGGGAGGACATGGGCCGTGGCGCATCTCACTCTCGCATACAAGATAGATACCCCTAGACAAGAGCTATTCGATAACCGATTCACGAGAGAAGGGAGTGAGGCCGCTACAATACATTCTATCTTTATTACATTAGATAGATACATTCTATCTTTATTTTTTATTCTTATTGTGGTTTGCTTTCTTAAAGAACAATTTTCAATCCTCCTTTTCTTCTGGTCTCATTGTATCAATTTGAGGATTAAGAGGCTAATTGGAAGTCTCTGTGACCAATGAAAGGGGGGGGGGCGGGGTGCGGAGTGTTTTTTACAAGTATATATTCTGTGCTGTTTTTGTACATTAATATTGTGAACAAGGCCTTTGCGGCTAAAACGTGTCTACCACTTCTGTACTTTTATCTTTACGGAGATACAATGAATTTGGACTTATTTAAAGAGCATGTATGGAGTTGCGGATTGTTCTTTATCCATTCATCACTTTGGCAGCTGAGCAACTGCACATCCTGCACCCGACAGCTCAGGAAGAGTTCCATTAATTTGGGGTAGTAGCACCTTTCTTTGTTGTTTATGGACTGTTTCTGCCCTTTCATTTGTAAACTGACCACGGTATATTATGGCTGCTGAGCCCTGACACCGTGGTCAGTTTACCTGCCTCTATCATCCGCTTCTACTTCCTCTGTACTCCTCTGTGCTCTCCTCTCCCCCCTCCCCTCCCTGTCTGTCAGCTCTGTTTCTGTGCCCACCCCCTCCCCTCCTGCTGCTGAAATGAATGATACATTTTTACACTATCCCCTCTGTTTATTCATGTAATCTGCTCCTGTATCTTATAAACAAAATGCAGCTATATACCTTTTTTTCAGAGCGTCGATCAGCGTGACCCGCCACCTCGCTCCTCCTTCCCTCCTAAATGACGTCAGCAGGGGATCCTCGCCCTCGCCCGCTGCAGCTGCCAGACCGAGAGAGGAGAGAGTCGATGGGTCACGTGAGTGCCAATCGGCGCTCTGAAAACAGGTATATAGCTGCATTTTTTTTATAAGGCACAGGAGCAGATTACATGAATAAACAGAGAGGATAGTGTAAATTTTACTTAGTGGGTTAACAGCCACTTTAACTTGGTCTTTAAGGAATCATGCACAATGGGCGTTTTAGCTTTGGTCCATGAGATCCTGATGTTTTGGGGCAGGTGGAAGGCAAAGGGGTACTGTCCAGCCCCGCTTCTGGCAGCCTGTAAAACTCAATGAGCAGCTGAAGGTTGCTGCGGCTGGACAGTGCACTGAGTGACTCTAACTTTCAGGGCATCCAGGGAAGAATGGCTGGAATATAGACTGCTTGCATTCCACCTATATCTTTCTCCTGTATCAAAACTGCAGGGATCTTTATCACTATGGCTAATTGCCCAGTGTGTATGAGGCCTAACAAGCTGAACTTACTGGCAGGATTAAAACTGTATAAAACTATGTTGCAGGGGGGATCTCAGATGAACATGTTGTGTTTTTACTATTGAAAGATAGCATTGTATACTGTATGTCATGTCTGAGAACACCTGGAGTTTTCGTAATGCGATTGGCCATACAGCACGTTGATTTTTTTTAAAGCCCCGTGTCAAGCATTGTAGAATCATAACTAGCTCACAGCACCAAAAAATGTACCGCTCTTAAAAACTATTGAATCCCAGGTACTTTAAAAAAAAATTTTTACAATACTATTTTGGGCTATATGATCATTTAAAGCGTAACTCCACTAAGTACATTTCAAGTTATTTAACAAACGTTGTTGCAGATTCCTACCTTTTGTTATTCTGAAGAAATCCCTGTTTGTTCCTCTGTGCTGAGCGAGTCTAATGGGAGTGGTTTCAGATTTATCAATCAGCTGTGCACCTGCAGGGCTCTAATGAGGAAAGCTGCTGGGCTTGCATCCCTTTAGACGTGATTTCCTATTGAAAGTATCTCACCAAAAATGACATTTTTGTTGCAGGGGATGCCTGAAATCTGACCTCTATCTTTTAAGGCAAACTCCTGGAAAATTGGTGAGCCAATCTCACAGGGAGGAAATTACGTTTCTGGGGGGCGTTCTGTACACATTCTGCGTACAGAACACCACCAGGTAGTCCTATTGCATTGCATTTTCAGAAAATGCATGACAGAGATCACTGTTCCTGATCACTGAGAACCGTAGATCTCTGTCATGTCTCCTGTCAGAATGGGGTTTCGCTTGTTTACACTGGCAGATTCTCGTTCTGTCTCTGTACTAGGCGATCGCTGGTCGCCAGCAGACACAGAGTTCGCCCGACCCACGGGCACGCTCCTGCAGCGTGCAGCGGGAGCAAGAGCGTGCCGCCGACATCACTCGCCCGCCCTCAACTGCGCATGTGCGAGCGCCGTACAGGTACCGCAATTCGCGCAGTGCTGCCAAGCTGACGCAGTATATCTGCGTGAGCTGGTCGGCTAGTGGTTAAGCTGCAAATAATAGATATTTCAATTTTTGTTTTAAAAAGTTTATATGAAAATCACTTGTTGGGTTTTGATTGACAGCAACAAAATGAAAATAAAATGGAAACTTGGAAAGGATCTCCAGAAGGAAATGTGTGTAGGCTTTACATACAGCCGATAATCACCTGATACATTGCGACTTCCAAATATGTTCTGAGATGTATGTCTAAATATCTGAGGGCTGAGGCTCGTATCAGCTTACATCCTAGATGTGATGCCTGGGCAATACAACACATAGCTCTGGAAATATGAAACCCAGCAAAGCGGTACACAGTAAATGCCCGTGAAACCTTGTACTTAATTTACTGCCAGGGATGGAGAATTCGGCATCTGTGTAGGAATTCTACGTCATTCATGAGGGAAACCTAAAACCTGGGAATGACAATGTGGCGGCAAGTCAATCTCTTAAAGGGGTTTTCCACTTTAATTGTGGATGTGGAAAGTCCCTGTACTTTCTCTGTCATGGACCACTGGGCTTCTTTTCAGTCAAAGCCCTAAGCATTAGCTGTGTGAAATGTATGAAAATGCAGCTCAGCCATTGCTGGGGAGCTCATGGGGTTCGGGACGAAGTAACTTGCTCCACAACACATGGCGACTTCCAGATTTCTACTTATTGAAAATGGGGTCCAGGCCCCATGTATGACCTGATACATTTATACATGCATTAAAGCAGAGGATTTAAGAAAACATGTCATTTTTGAAAAACAAAATACAGCTGCATACAATTATACGTCTTTTTGATCTACTGCTTATAACCCACTATATAGCAGCATGCAGAATATTTGGGGAAGGGTCAACTGATTCATCCAGTCAGGCTGTCCTGCATTACACAGTACTGTACTGTGCATATATCATTCATAAGAAGAAGAGAGATGATCCCATAAGTCTGCTGTTGAAGCACTAAATACCAACCCATATTGAGCCATCAGGCTTAACAGAATTCTCATAGTGACCCTTGAGTCCAGTTCAAGAGATGCTAAGTACAAACCCATATTGGTCCATCAGGCTTAACAGAATCCTTATAGTAGTGTCCCATGAGCCCAGTTCAAGAGACACTAAAGCCGCGTACACACGATCGGTTTTACCGATGAAAACAGTCCGATGGATTTTTTTCATCGGACAAACCGATCGTGTATGGGCCCCATCGGTCTTTTTTCCATCGGTGTCAAAAAATAGAACATGTTTTAAATTTTTCCGATAGATAAAAAAACAATATTAAATTAATATCGTCTGTGGGGAACTCCATCGGATAAAAAACCCACGCATGCTCAGAATCAAGTCGACGCATGCTCAGAAGCATTGAACTTAATTTTTCTCGGCTCATCGGAGTGTTTTACGTCACCGCGTTTGAAACGGACGGTTTTTTGACTGATGGTGTGTGGGCAAGACTGATGGAAGACAGTTTCATCGGATTTCCGATGGAAAAAACCATCGGATTAGAATCCATAGGATATCCGATCGTGTGTACAGGGCTTCAGTACTAACCCATATTAAGCCATCAGGCTTAACAGAATGTTGGCGCTATGTAAATACTGTATAATAATAATAATAATAATAATAATCTCTATATAGTGGCCCATATGCCCAGTTCAAGAGACACTAAGTACCAACACATATTGAGACATCAGGCTTAACAGAATCCTCATTTTGTGAACCACAAGCCCAGTTCAAGAGATACTATGTACCAACCCATTCTGACCCATCATACTTAGCAGAATCCTCATATAGTGGCCTAAAAGCCCAGTTCAAGAGATACTTAGTGCCAACCCATAATAACCCATCACACCGTGACCTAACAGAATCCTTGTATACGCCTGTAAGCCTAGTTCAAGAGATGCTAAGTACCAAACCATATTGACCCATCACACTTAACAGAATCCTCATATAGTGGCCCATGAGTCCAGTTCAAAAGACACTACAGTAAGTACCAACCCATATTGGCCCATCAGGTATAACAGAATCCTCATCTAGTGACCCATGAGCCCAGTTCAAGAGATGCCAAGTACCAACCCATAATGGCTCATCAGACTTAACAGAATCCTCATATAGGGGGACCCCATGAGCCCAGTTCAAGAGACGCTAAGTACCAACCCATCACCAGGCTTCACAGAATCCTCATACATGCCAATTAGGCCCCACCATTTGTTGGTGAGATACCAGTTTTCCATGTGGTCCCAGAAAGCTGGCTAAATGTGTAAATGTAGCTAATTGTGTAGGAACTTGATGACACCTAAGCTACTCTGATATGCTGAAGGACAGCTAAGCCTGTGAATGCTGAGGGTGACTACAGATACAGTATAAGCTCAGCATCACCCAATTTAACTGGTTATATTTGGCTCCATAGGTAACCCCCAACCTTGCCAGACTCAGACTGAGCATTCCTGGGGCAAACATTGATAAGCCAGGTTGGCTTTTTTTGTTTTTTATTATTCCTGGAGGTAATCTGGCATTTAGCCTAAACATACATGTCTTGAGGAAATATCGAATATCCAGCAAACTCTGCTCCTCCCTACTGTCAGCATGCTTCTTGCATTGCAGCATATAGGATTGGCTGCTTCTCCCTCCCCAGTCTGAGCTCTGCTGCACAGAGACTGCAAGAGGCTGATACTAAGTCACAGACAATTAATTACGGTACACTGCTTGTATTACTCTCCACTCCTCAGTCTTGCGCTATAAGGCCAAAAGACTTCTTGTATGTGTAGCTAAGAACACTCAAGTTTGTACCACCATGACGGAAGTTTTAACTCAGCTAGCCATGCTTGCACAGTGGGACAACATTACTTGCACAAAAGCACTGAGGGGGGGGGGGGGGGGGGAACACCTGAATGTGGAATAGAAATAGATTAAGGGCTCATTTACACTGGATGCAGTCAGATGCGTTTTTAAATCCAGCATGAACGCAGTACAAATGCATATGCAAGAAAAATGAATGTAGAGCCTCATTTATACTACTGCAGTGCTTTCATGTGCATTTAAAAGAAGTCCAGCATGCTGCATTTTTCTGCAGCGGAACGCAGTGAAAATGTGTGCAAACGCACTACAAAGACACACGAATGCACACAAACACACATGAATGCGTGCAAAGTTATTAAAGAAAATAAATTGAAAAAGATGTAATAAATTATCCTGAAAAACACACTGCAAATGCATGCAAACGTGTAAAAGGCATAGTGATTGCAGAGATTGTTGTGTAAATCAGCCCTACAGGAGAAGTCTGGGTTTATGAGAGAAATAAACATCCATACTCACCTCTATGTTGCAGCATCTGTGTGATGCTCATCTGTCCCATGTCAGCTCTAAGACCAAGAACTGAGCAATCACATGGCCGCTGATCGCTCAGTTCTCGGTCTGCTCTGAGTGGAAAGCGGTGACTATCAGTTACTATGAAAAAAATATTGGGTATTTGCAGCGCTTGCAGAAAAGTAAGTGAGCAAAGAAAATGTGTCACAAATGCTTGTAGCACAAACATCTATAAGTAAATAACTTATATGACATATCATCAATTATGGTATAAAACAATAGTGAACAAACTTAGAGTTCATTAAATAGCAATTATATCACTCCTGGAGAACTGAGTGTTTCCACACCAGAAATCAGTTGTTGGTTCCTAGATGAAAAATTCCCTTCTAATGGCCCCGCTCATCAGATAGGGAAATAATAAGAGATCTCACCAACTAAAGTCCAGGCAGACTTCATCTCATGTAGATAGGCTCCATAGTACCAGCAGCAAAGACATTTAAATGACCATATGGAAAGAAAAGGAAAACATACATGTGAAGTACCGCTAGTAAACAGACAGCATGGCGCTGCTCGCAAAGAGACTCACAGGACTGCAGTGATAAACGAGCGTCAGTGTTGTTTCCCGGGTACACAGCGTGCGTTCCACCGAAACCGGAAGTAGCGTCACTGGTTCTGAATTGGCCGGAAATTACGTCAACGCGTTTCGCCCCTCCTCCAGGGCATCATCAAGGACATCACCTCCGGCCAAGAAAGTGAGAATTTATATGCGCCGAGGTCTCCGCCTCTTCAACACATAAACCAATTAGAATAACAACAGAACCTCTAGGCGTAAAAAAACGCCCACTTCCTGATCACATCATTGCCCATCACTTGTCAAGAAGGAAAACTTTAATATAACAAAACATTGACAATGATAGCAATAGAAACGATCCGATAGAAGTTCATTTAAACAGTAAAAACACTTATTGCATTATAAAAATCAATGTAAAAAAACAATATAAAAGTTATGCAATTAAATGGGGGCTAATTGTAAACAAGGTTAATTATATATAATAGACTAGTAGATATTTCGTTGGTGGACATACACATAGAAATAAATGTAAAAATAAATATAAAAATAAAAATAATAAATTATAAAAAATAAAATAAAATAAAAATTTAAAAAATAATAAAAATTAAAAAAATAAAAAATAATAAAAAATAAAAAATAAATAAAAATAAAATATGATATACAAATAAAAATAAAAATAAAAATAAATAATAATAAAAATAAAAATAAAAATAAAAATAAAAATAAAAATAAAAATATAAAAATAAAAATAAAAATAAAAATAAAAATAAAAATAAAATAAAAATATGTGTGTGTCCAGCAACATCACCAATTAGATAAGAAACAATTTAAATCTAGTTCGATGTTGAGGCCATTCGGGCTTAGGGTGCCTAGCCTATGTATCCACTGGGTTTCATTACGTGAAATTGCTTGTTTGAGATTTGAACCTCTCCAATGGGCTTCCACTTTATCAATTCCACAAAATTTCAATCCTCTCGGATCTCTATTGTGGAATAATCTGAAATGATTAGACAGGCTATGATGTTTAAACCCTTTCTTTATTCTATTTACATGTTCCCTTAACCTAACACCTAATTTTCTTGTAGTTCTTCCCACATAATGGAGCCCGCATGGGCAAGATAATAGGTAGGTTACATGAGTTGTTCCACAAGTAATACATTTTTTAATTTCATAAGTCTTGCCATGAATAGAAAAATGTGTGGTTTTTCTCACCCTATTTCTGGAGGTGCGACAAATCACACATCTCCCACAATCACACATCTTTACTTATAGATGTTTGTGCTACAAGCATTTGTGACACATTTTCTTTGCTCACTTACTTTTCTGCAAGCGCTGCAAATACCCAATATTTTTTCCTTTTTGAGGTGTTAGACCTCTTGTTGCAGCAGCTGCGGAGCTATCAATTTATTTATCAATTATCACTGCACAGTCTGTAAGCGCGGGTTTTAATTTTTATAAATACTTTTTTCACTTCAAGTGTGCACCCAGCAGCTATGGAAATTTTTACTTTTGTAAACAGTAGAAATTTAAATGCAGATGAGTTTTTTTCACAAACTAGCACCAATTCAGATATTAATCACGACTTTAAAAGTCTTAGGGGTGCTTTGGACAAACAGGTCAAAGCATGGTGGGATGTATTCACTCTAAATAAGTACATTAAAGACAGCATCACTCCCAGGAGACTGAGGTGGGATGTTGCCCCTAATGATGGTCTGTTGGACAAAGACCTTGAAGATGAATGGTTTTCTTTTTTTAATCACACTGAGAAAAAATTGTTGGAAATATTAGTGAATAGAAAAGAAAGAAAATTACAATTATTGGAGGCTAACATCAATGCCCTCAAAGCCAAATTAGGGCCATTCATCACCACAGGTGAATATAAAGAAAAAATGAAACAACTACAAGACTTTATTGAAAAATTAGATAAAGAAACGCAAAAGAAAAAGATGAAAAAATATATCAGAGACACCAATGATTATAAGTCCAATAAAGTATATAGGTGGCAGGAATTAGTGGAGGAACAAAACGATCCTGGAGACCTCATTGAAGAAGTAGGAGTAGGATCTGCTCAATCTAAAACACCTATCAGATATGAGGGACAGCGGAAAGATTCTGCTAGGGGTGCCCACTATGGAGGTGGGAGAGGTACCCCGCGACCCTCTACTCCACAATATGGAATTCCCACTCACAATCGGTATGAGCCATCAAATTATGACCATACCCAACAAAATAACAAAGGCTCCCATAGCATGAATGGTTATGACCAGAGAGGAGGTTATGGTCAAAGAGGAGGTTATGACCATAGAGGTGGTTATGATCATAGGGGAGGTTATGAATATAGAGGTGGTGTACCTTGGACACCATACTATTATAACCATTATCCACCACGAGGCAGAGGTGGTTATCCGAATCAAAATGACCATAGAGGGGATTTTCAGAGGAGGGGTTTTGGTGGACCTCCACGGAGACCCCGAGGTGGACCCAACCTCAGAGGCAGAGGGAGAGGCCAATACCCCCAAGATGCAAGGGAAGAAGAATGGAGACCTTGGTACCCCCAGGAGCCTCCTCCATTCAATCAAAATCAATTGGAAGACGGATTAGAGGATGCAGAGGAGGGAAAAGGAAAAAGGAAAAGAACAAGCTAAAATCAGGAATTTTTAATTTGAGCAATGCAATTTTTTCGGAAGATGAAAATAAAGTTTTACAATTAGGACTGAAATTTGCTTTGGATAAAGATTTAAATAAATTTGAAGTTTTCATTGACTTCCAGAAGTTTATAAGGAAAATAAACATAAAAAAGACGTATGCCAAACATACAAAAGATATTTCACCAAAAGAAAATATAGAAGAATTTATTCATACTACATTAAGAAACAATTCAATTTTTAATCCAAAACCTAATAATAACCATTTTGTTGAAGTATTCAAATCAGTGGTGGAAGAGGATTTACGAAAATTAAAAGTGCAACCAAGCAGAAAGAAAAAAGACGTCGAACGAGGTTTAGAATTGTTAGAGAAACAAAAAAATATAGTAATTAGATCAGCCGACAAGGGGGGGGGGGGGGGGGTTAGTGATTCTCAACAAGTCCGATTATTTGGAAGAATTAAATAGATTAGTATCAGATACTGCAACATATGAGGAACTGAAAGGAAATCCTAGTAACAAATATAAAGCCAAATTGAAACAACTGATTAAGAATGCACATCAAATAGGAATATTGAACAAGAAAGAAACTAGATTTTTGGTTCCCGACGCCCCAAGAATTCCGGTAATCTACCAACTACCTAAAATACACAAAAATCCACTCAGGCCTCCAGGGAGGCCAATAGTTAGTGGAGTGGACTCTTTATTTTCAAGAATTGGGGAATATTTGGATAATTTTCTTCAACCACTAGTGCAAAAATGTCCTGCATACCTTAAAGATAGTAAAGATCTTATAACATTCCTTGATCCTCTTTTAGTGGATCAGGACTGTATTCTTGCCAGTGTTGACGTTAATTCCCTTTATACAAATATACAACAACATCATGCTTTGGAAGCAGTAAAATGGGCTTTGGACACCACCAATATCAAGCCCTTACAAAAAGATTTCCTATTTGAAGCTTTAGAGCTGGCTATGAGCCATAATTTTTTTTGGCACGAGAAAAAATACTATAGGCAAAAAAGAGGGGTTGCAATGGGCGCGAAGTATGCCCCATCAGTAGCTAACCTCTTTATGAGTTGGTGGGAGTCTCAAGCTATTTATGGCAAAGATATACCACAGTTGAGCTTCTATAAACGCTATATCGACGATATTTTTATTATCTGGGCAGGATCAAGAGATTCTTTTTATGGCTTTTTGGAAGAGATCAGCAACAATTCATGTGGTATTTCTTTCTCAGAAGTATCCAGTTCCGAGTCGGTCAATTTCTTAGATCTGGTTATCTTTAAGGAGAATGGCAAGTTACTTACACGTACCTTCTTCAAAGAGGTGGATAGGAATGGCTATATACCACTAGGGAGTTGCCATCATCCTAGGTGGTTGAGTGGAATACCAAAAAGCCAGATGTTGCGAGTACGGCGCAACTGTAATAAAATTGAAGATTATGATATCCAATCTCAGGTAATTCTGAAGAGATTTCAGGAAAAAGGATATAACACCAATACTCTGTATAGAACCAGAGAAGATATCCATGATATGGATAGAAAACAGCTCTTTGAAAAGAAAGCTCGAGAAAAAAAAGATTATGGAACTGCTTTTCTAACAGGATATACCAGACAACATAAACAGTTTGAAAGAATTATTAGGGAACACTGGCCTTTGTTACTAAAAGATAAAGATCTAACAAATGTTCTTCCTGTTGCACCCCATTTTATTTATACTAAACCTCCTACTTTGAGGCTAAAATTGGCATGTAATGTTGTAAACCCCCCCAAGAAAACTTTTACTTTTCTAGATCAGACAGGTTTTTTTAGTTGTGGGAGATGTGTGATTTGTCGCACCTCCAGAAATAGGGTGAGAAAAACCACACATTTTTCTATTCATGGCAAGACTTATGAAATTAAAAAAATTATTACTTGTGGAACAACTCATGTAACCTACCTATTATCTTGCCCATGCGGGCTCCATTATGTGGGAAGAACTACAAGAAAATTAGGTGTTAGGTTAAGGGAACATGTAAATAGAATAAAGAAAGGGTTTAAACATCATAGCCTGTCTAATCATTTCAGATTATTCCACAATAGAGATCCGAGAGGATTGAAATTTTGTGGAATTGATAAAGTGGAAGCCCATTGGAGAGGTTCAAATCTCAAACAAGCAATTTCACGTAATGAAACCCAGTGGATACATAGGCTAGGCACCCTAAGCCCGAATGGCCTCAACATCGAACTAGATTTAAATTGTTTCTTATCTAATTGGTGATGTTGCTGGACACACACATATTTTTATTTTATTTTTATTTTTATTTTTATATGTTTATTTTTATTTTTATTTTTATCATTATTATTATTTATTTTTATTTTTATTTTTATTTTTATTTTTATTTTTATTTATATATCATATTTTATTTTTATTTATTTTTTATTTTTTATTATTTTTTATTTTTTTAATTTTTATTATTTTTTTAATTTTTATTTTATTTTATTTTATTTTATTTTTTATATTTTATAATTTATTATTTTTATTTTTATATTTATTTTTACATTTATTTCTATGTGTATGTCCACCAACGAAATATCTACTAGTCTATTATATATAATTAACCTTGTTTACAATTAGCCCCCATTTAATTGCATAACTTTTATATTGTTTTTTTACATTGATTTTTATAATGCAATAAGTGTTTTTACTGTTTAAATGAACTTCTATCGGATCGTTTCTATTGCTATCATTGTCAATGTTTTGTTATATTAAAGTTTTCCTTCTTGACAAGTGATGGGCAATGATGTGATCAGGAAGTGGGCGTTTTTTTACGCCTAGAGGTTCTGTTGTTATTCTAATTGGTTTATGTGTTGAAGAGGCGGAGACCTCGGCGCATATAAATTCTCACTTTCTTGGCCGGAGGTGATGTCCTTGATGATGCCCTGGAGGAGGGGCGAAACGCGTTGACGTAATTTCCGGCCAATTCAGAACCAGTGACGCTACTTCCGGTTTCGGTGGAACGCACGCTGTGTACCCGGGAAACAACACTGACGCTCGTTTATCACTGCAGTCCTGTGAGTCTCTTTGCGAGCAGCGCCATGCTGTCTGTTTACTAGCGGTACTTCACATGTATGTTTTCCTTTTCTTTCCATATGGTCATTTAAATGTCTTTGCTGCTGGTACTATGGAGCCCATCCACATGAGATGAAGTCTGCCTGGACTTTAGTTGGTGAGATCTCTTATTATTTCCCTATCTGATGAGCGGGGCCATTAGAAGGGAATTTTCATCTAGGAACCAACAACTGATTTCTGGTGTGGAAACACTCAGTTCTCCAGGAGTGATATAACTGCTATTTAATGAACTCTAAGTTTGTTCACTATTGTTTTATACCATAATTGATGATATGTCATATAAGTTATTTACTTATAGATGTTTGTGATACAAGCATTTGTGACACATTTTCTTTGCTCACTTACTTTTCTGCAAGCGCTGCAAATACCCAATATTTTTTCCTTTTTGAGGTGTTAGACCTCTTGTTGCAGCAGCTGCGGAGCTATCAATTTATTTATCAATTATCACTGCACAGTCTGTAAGCGCGGGTTTTAATTTTTATAAATACTTTTTTCACTTCAAGTGTGCACCCAGCAGCTATGGAAATTTTTACTTTTGTAAACAGTAGAAATTTAAATGCAGATGAGTTTTTTTCACAAACTAGCACTAATTCAGATATTAATCACGACTTTAAAAGTCTTAGGGGTGCTTTGGACAAACAGGTCAAAGCATGGTGGGATGTATTCACTCTAAATAAGTACATTAAAGACAGCATCACTCCCAGGAGACTGAGGTGGGATGTTGCCCCTAATGATGGTCTGTTGGACAAAGACCTTGAAGATGAATGGTTTTCTTTTTTTAATCACACTGAGAAAAAATTGTTGGAAATATTAGTGAATAGAAAAGAAAGAAAATTAAAATTATTGGAGGCTAACATCAATGCCCTCAAAGCCAAATTAGGGCCATTCATCACCACAGGTGAATATAAAGAAAAAATGAAACAACTACAAGACTTTATTGAAAAATTAGATAAAGAAACGCAAAAGAAAAAGATGAAAAAATATATCAGAGACACCAATGATTATAAGTCCAATAAAGTATATAGGTGGCAGGAATTAGTGGAGGAACAAAACGATCCTGGAGACCTCATTGAAGAAGTAGGAGTAGGATCTGCTCAATCTAAAACACCTATCAGATATGAGGGACAGCGGAAAGATTCTGCTAGGGGTGCCCACTATGGAGGTGGGAGAGGTACCCCGCGACCCTCTACTCCACAATATGGAATTCCCACTCACAATCGGTATGAGCCATCAAATTATGACCATACCCAACAAAATAACAGAGGCTCCCATAGTATGAATGGTTATGACCAGAGAGGAGGTTATGGTCAAAGAGGAGGTTATGACCATAGAGGTGGTTATGATCATAGGGGAGGTTATGAATATAGAGGTGGTGTACCTTGGACACCATACTATTATAACCATTATCCACCACGAGGCAGAGGTGGTTATCCGAATCAAAATGACCATAGAGGGGATTTTCAGAGGAGGGGTTTTGGTGGACCTCCACGGAGACCCCGAGGTGGACCTAACCTCAGAGGCAGAGGGAGAGGCCAATACCCCCAAGATGCAAGGGAAGAAGAATGGAGACCTTGGTACCCCCAGGAGCCTCCTCCATTCAATCAAAATCAATTGGAAGACGGATTAGAGGATGCAGAGGAGGGAAAAGGAAAAAGGAAAAGAACAAGCTAAAATCAGGAATTTTTAATTTGAGCAATGCAATTTTTTCGGAAGATGAAAATAAAGTTTTACAATTAGGACTGAAATTTGCTTTGGATAAAGATTTAAATAAATTTGAAGTTTTCATTGACTTCCAGAAGTTTATAAGGAAAATAAACATAAAAAAGACGTATGCCAAACATACAAAAGATATTTCACCAAAAGAAAATATAGAAGAATTTATTCATACTACATTAAGAAACAATTCAATTTTTAATCCAAAACCTAATAATAACCATTTTGTTGAAGTATTCAAATCAGTGGTGGAAGAGGATTTACGAAAATTAAAAGTGCAACCAAGCAGAAAGAAAAAAGACGTCGAACGAGGTTTAGAATTGTTAGAGAAACAAAAAAATATAGTAATTAGATCAGCCGACAAGGGGGGGGGGGGGTTAGTGATTCTCAACAAGTCCGATTATTTGGAAGAATTAAATAGATTAGTATCAGATACTGCAACATATGAGGAACTGAAAGGAAATCCTAGTAACAAATATAAAGCCAAATTGAAACAACTGATTAAGAATGCACATCAAATAGGAATATTGAACAAGAAAGAAACTAGATTTTTGGTTCCCGACGCCCCAAGAATTCCGGTAATCTACCAACTACCTAAAATACACAAAAATCCACTCAGGCCTCCAGGGAGGCCAATAGTTAGTGGAGTGGACTCTTTATTTTCAAGAATTGGGGAATATTTGGATAATTTTCTTCAACCACTAGTGCAAAAATGTCCTGCATACCTTAAAGATAGTAAAGATCTTATAACATTCCTTGATCCTCTTTTAGTGGATCAGGACTGTATTCTTGCCAGTGTTGACGTTAATTCCCTTTATACAAATATACAACAACATCATGCTTTGGAAGCAGTAAAATGGGCTTTGGACACCACCAATATCAAGCCCTTACAAAAAGATTTCCTATTTGAAGCTTTAGAGCTGGCTATGAGCCATAATTTTTTTTGGCACGAGAAAAAATACTATAGGCAAAAAAGAGGGGTTGCAATGGGCGCGAAGTATGCCCCATCAGTAGCTAACCTCTTTATGAGTTGGTGGGAGTCTCAAGCTATTTATGGCAAAGATATACCACAGTTGAGCTTCTATAAACGCTATATCGACGATATTTTTATTATCTGGGCAGGATCAAGAGATTCTTTTTATGGCTTTTTGGAAGAGATCAGCAACAATTCATGTGGTATTTCTTTCTCAGAAGTATCCAGTTCCGAGTCGGTCAATTTCTTAGATCTGGTTATCTTTAAGGAGAATGGCAAGTTACTTACACGTACCTTCTTCAAAGAGGTGGATAGGAATGGCTATATACCACTAGGGAGTTGCCATCATCCTAGGTGGTTGAGTGGAATACCAAAAAGCCAGATGTTGCGAGTACGGCGCAACTGTAATAAAATTGAAGATTATGATATCCAATCTCAGGTAATTCTGAAGAGATTTCAGGAAAAAGGATATAACACCAATACTCTGTATAGAACCAGAGAAGATATCCATGATATGGATAGAAAACAGCTCTTTGAAAAGAAAGCTCGAGAAAAAAAAGATTATGGAACTGCTTTTCTAACAGGATATACCAGACAACATAAACAGTTTGAAAGAATTATTAGGGAACACTGGCCTTTGTTACTAAAAGATAAAGATCTAACAAATGTTCTTCCTGTTGCACCCCATTTTATTTATACTAAACCTCCTACTTTGAGGCTAAAATTGGCATGTAATGTTGTAAACCCCCCCAAGAAAACTTTTACTTTTCTAGATCAGACAGGTTTTTTTAGTTGTGGGAGATGTGTGATTTGTCGCACCTCCAGAAATAGGGTGAGAAAAACCACACATTTTTCTATTCATGGCAAGACTTATGAAATTAAAAAATGTATTACTTGTGGAACAACTCATGTAACCTACCTATTATCTTGCCCATGCGGGCTCCATTATGTGGGAAGAACTACAAGAAAATTAGGTGTTAGGTTAAGGGAACATGTAAATAGAATAAAGAAAGGGTTTAAACATCATAGCCTGTCTAATCATTTCAGATTATTCCACAATAGAGATCCGAGAGGATTGAAATTTTGTGGAATTGATAAAGTGGAAGCCCATTGGAGAGGTTCAAATCTCAAACAAGCAATTTCACGTAATGAAACCCAGTGGATACATAGGCTAGGCACCCTAAGCCCGAATGGCCTCAACATCGAACTAGATTTAAATTGTTTCTTATCTAATTGGTGATGTTGCTGGACACACACATATTTTTATTTTATTTTTATTTTTATTTTTATTTTTATATTTTTATTTTTATTTTTATTTTTATCATTATTATTATTTATTTTAATTTTAATTTTTATTTTTATTTATATATCATATTTTATTTTTATTTATTTTTTATTTTTTATTATTTTTTATTTTTTTAATTTTTATTATTTTTTTAATTTTTATTTTATTTTATTTTATTTTATTTTTTATATTTTATAATTTATTATTTTTATTTTTATATTTATTTTTACATTTATTTCTATGTGTATGTCCACCAACGAAATATCTACTAGTCTATTATATATAATTAACCTTGTTTACAATTAGCCCCCATTTAATTGCATAACTTTTATATTGTTTTTTTACATTGATTTTTATAATGCAATAAGTGTTTTTACTGTTTAAATGAACTTCTATCGGATCGTTTCTATTGCTATCATTGTCAATGTTTTGTTATATTAAAGTTTTCCTTCTTGACAAGTGATGGGCAATGATGTGATCAGGAAGTGGGCGTTTTTTTACGCCTAGAGGTTCTGTTGTTATTGTAATTGGTTTATGTGTTGAAGAGGCGGAGACCTCGGCGCATATAAATTCTCACTTTCTTGGCCGGAGGTGATGTCCTTGATGATGCCCTGGAGGAGGGGCGAAACGCGTTGACGTAATTTCCGGCCAATTCAGAACCAGTGACGCTACTTCCGGTTTCGGTGGAACGCACGCTGTGTACCCGGGAAACAACACTGACGCTCGTTTATCACTGCAGTCCTGTGAGTCTCTTTGCGAGCAGCGCCATGCTGTCTGTTTACTAGCGGTACTTCACATGTATGTTTTCCTTTTCTTTCCATATGGTCACTTAAATGTCTTTGCTGCTGGTACTATGGAGCCTATCTACATGAGATGAAGTCTGCCTGGACTTTAGTTGGTGAGATCTCTTATTATTTCCCTATCTGATGAGCGGGGCCATTAGAAGGGAATTTTCATCTAGGAACCAACAACTGATTTCTGGTGTGGAAACACTCAGTTCTCCAGGAGTGATATAATTGCTATTTAATGAACTTTAAGTTTGTTCACTATTGTTTTATACCATAATTGATGATATGTCATATAAGTTATTTACTTATAGATGTTTGTGCTACAAGCATTTGTGACACATTTTCTTTGCTCACTTACTTTTCTGCAAGCGCTGCAAATACCCAATATTTTTTCCTTTTTGAGGTGTTAGACCTCTTGTTGCAGCAGCTGCGGAGCTATCAATTTATTTATCAATTATCACTGCACAGTCTGTAAGCGCGGGTTTTAATTTTTATAAATACTTTTATCAGTTACTATGTTGAGTAGGTACAGCATGGTGTGGTAGGTAGTAAAAACTCATGCCTCGTACACACGACCGTTTTTTCCGACGGGAAAACTGCTATGAGAGCTTTTCATCGGGAATCCCGGCCGTGCGTATGCTCCATCGCAGTTTTTCCAACGGGAAAACTGCCGGACAAAAAAAGAGAGCAGGATTCCTTTTTTTCCATCAGGAAAAAATCCTGCCGGGAAAACTGCTCGTCTGTATGGTTTTCCGACGGGCAAAAAACCGCGCATGCTCAGAATCAAGTATGAGACGGGAGCGCTCTTTCTGGTAAAACTAGCGTTCGTAATGGAGATATCACATTCATCACACTGTAACGGACTGAAAAGCACGAGGCTGAATCGTCTCTCACCAAACTTTTACTAACACGAGGATCAGCAAAAGCAGCCCAAATGGTGGCGCCGTTGGAATGGAACTTCCCCTTTATAGTGCCGTCGTGCGTGTTGTACGTCACCGCGCTTTGGACGGGTGGACTTTTCTCTGAGCGTGTGTATGCAAGGTAGGCTGAGAGGAATTCTGTCGGGAAAACCGTCGGTTTATTATCCAACGGAAAAACCAGTCATGTGTACTAGGCATCAGAGTTCCTGCTTTGGAAAGAACAATATATTGAAGCAGCAGGTTAACAGCAGAAACAGGCCTAGTGGGGAGGCTCATCCATCTGGAGCCACTTACAACTATGCAGAGAATTAACAGCGGTCAGAAGACTCAGGCATGACAACAGCATCTGCCACGAGGAGTGAAGTGCTGCCTGCCAGTCTGATCCAAATGGAAGGCTTACTGGAAAGGTAGATGTGGTCCTTGCTCTTTTCCTACTTCTCCGGAACCTCTCCCTATCGCTGACAGTATCTGTCCCTAACCTGTCCACTTGCATAAAGCATTCTCATAAAGCAAACTCAGGGGTCAGAGCATCAAATAGACTCTGCTTGACCTAAGATGGCTGCCAGGGTCACATGGGGCATGTGCATCCAATCAGATCAGTGTCTGGATGACAGAGGAAATCATAGAGAAACAGAGCTTCTCTTAACTTCTTCTCCCATCTGATTGCTGCTGTGGTCGAGCGCCACCTGCAGTGGAGAATATAGACTGTACCTGTCTACAACCACTCTCCACTCTGTTCCTCCATCGCTCATTGGAGCATCGAGCTGTGGAGGGGGTGGGCGCAGCTGGCTCCGCCTCTCAGCCACACGCTAAGAGGCAAAGCCAGCTGTCAATCAGGCAGCCAGGTGGATTCCAACAAACTTGTCGGGATCTTTCCAGAGCCTGAAGCAGCTCTGCTTCGTTAGCTGATAGCTCACTATAAGCTGACTAGAAAGGAGATTGTACAATCAGATATTACCGCGTGGTAAGCATTATTCTGCGTACTTTCCCTTTAACTTGTTGCTGTACTACACTCAGGAAAGTGTCACTAAGTTCAGATGGATCTTGTTTGCTACATAACTTTGTCACACAATCTGTGTAACATACCAACCTTGTTTTTGCAGTTGACTGCCAAGTGCCGTAACTAATGATAGCTCCAATGGAAGTTTACATTACAACCGTCCCCTGGTAGTGAAAGTTATGAAGCCTCTTTTAGGGCCCCTTTATTGAGCTGTATATATAATAGGACAATACAGAGTGTAATACAGTACTATAGGCAGGCTTCAGGTTACTGGAGTCAAATGAGGCCAAATCAAAGAGGATTTGTATCCAAGGATCATGTAATCAGTTTACAGCAGTCAGAACAATGAAAGATCACTTCTGAATTGGTTACTGTGCTTTTCCCCTGCTCGAAGCTTTTTTAACCCCTTCCTCAAAAAGGGTTGCTATGGGAATGACTACCGCAGCTAAACGCGGCCGCATGTAACCGCACGTAAACGCAGGTATTCGCAATGTACAAATGCAGCTAATGGCAGTGCATGGAGCCTTGAATATCACAGAACATTTTACATGCTTTTAACTGTGGCAAAACAGCCGTCCGTGTGAAAGGCGCCTTAAATATACCCTTATGTCTTTTTTTCTCCTCTTGCTTTAGCTACAACACTCCAGATATATCGCACTTCAATACCAGGCACATTCACTCCCTTCCTGCCCAGGCCAATTTTCAGCTTTCAGCGCTGTTATGCCCCGTACACACGATCGTTTTTAATGTCATTTTTTAAACCGACGTTTTTCTCCTCGTTTTTTTTTCATGTTTCCTCTCAAGCCTGCCTTGCGTACACACCATCATTAAAAAAAACGATCAAGCAAAGCGCAGTGACGTTCAACACGTACGACGCCACTATAAAGGGGAAGTTACGTTAGAATGGCGCCACCCTTCATGTTAGTAAAGTTTGTTGAGCGACGATTCGCGCTTTTCAGTCCGTTACTGTGTAATGAATGTGCTATCTCCATTACGAACGCTAGTTTTACCAGAACGAGCGCTCCCGTCTCATACTTGATTCTGAGCATGCGCGTTTTTTTCACGTCGTTAAAGCATACACACTATCGTTTTTCACGTCGTTAAAAAAAAAACAACATGAAAAACGACGTGAAAAAAGAGAGCATGTCCGGAATTTTTAATGGCCGTTTTTCACGTTGTTAAAAATGCTCTGGAGCATACACACGATCATTTTTCAGGGCCATTTTTTAAAATGGCAGTTTTAACGGCATGAAAAACGATCGTGTGTACGGGGCATTACAGTTTGAATGACAATTGCTCGGTCATGCAACACTGTACCCAAACAAAATTTGTATCACATTTTTGAGACAGACAGAGCTTTCTTTTGGTGGTATTTAATCACCACTGTTTTTTTTTTTTTTTGCTAAACTAACAAAAAAGAAAAAAAAAATATGAAAAATAAAAGATTTTTCTTAGTTTCTAGCATTTTGTAAAGTAATTTTTCTTCTTCACTGATGTGCGCTGATGAGGCTGCACTGATGGGCACTGGTAGGCTGCACTGTAGAGGCTGTACTGACAGGCACTGGTAGGCTGCACTGATGAGGCAGCACTGATGGGCACTGAAGAGGAGGTACTAATAAGCAGCATTATTGAGCACTAATAGGAGGCACTGATATGCAGCACTGATTTGTACTGATATGCAGCACTGATTTGTACTGATATGCAGCACTAATGATAGGCACATATAGGTGGTACTGATGGGCATTGATGGGTGGCACTGATGGGCAGCACTTATGTGCACTGAGAGGTGGCACTGATGGGCACCAGTAGTGTATTTAGGTTTTGTGCTGCCCTAGGCCTGACTAAACTTGTGCACCCCCTAATTTAAATATGACCCACCCCTTCCTTTCAAGGCCACACTCCTTTCTGTTTAAGGCCCGCCCTGAAATTTTCGAGTGGGGATACTAGTTCTGAGGGCCTGGAGCGCAATGGATTCCCTTAATTTGCATAAGTTTCCTCTTACTTCCTGTTTAGCTATGGGGCAGTAAGTGAAGGAAAATCTCTGCAATGGGTCAGGGATGGTAAAAAATAAACTGACAGGGGCTATAACCCTCCCTTACTCTTTTCAAAATGAAACAAAAAAGTGTTGCCTATAGTTCTACTTTAAGCACAAATTTCTGGTAATTTTATGGAGAGGACTAAGAAGATATAACCATGCCAATGGTGCAGCAGAAAACATAGCACAGTGAGGAAGGTTTGTGGTCCAGAATGATAAGACAGTCAAAATTAGAAGCAGCACACCCCCCACACAGTTGCAGAATGCCGACCACCGGAATACCAGAAGCAGTGCGGCTGCTTTATGGGGGCGCTAGACTAATTTGCTTCTCAGCCCAGTCCGCCCCATAAGACTGTCACTACACTAACAGTGTAGCGCAAGCCGGCGGGGACCCTTTTCGTGCTGCCCCCCTGCAAAGTGCTGCCCTAGGCCTGGGCCTTGTTGGCCTAGGCCAGGATACAGCGTTGATGGGCACTGATAGGCGGCACTGATGAGGAGGCGCTGAGCAAGTGGATGACAGAGAAAAGTGGGCTGTGTCCATGTCCGCTCTGCATAGCGGAGCGGACACGGGCACAGCCCGCTTTGTTCTATGGGCGGTCGGATGGAGATGGACTACCTATCCACTTCCATCCGACTGTCATCTGATCCGATCTGCCAGATGGATGGGGAACTAATCACCATCCGTCTGTCTTTAGTTGGTCAGATGGTGGCGGGTGTCCGCTGGCATCCACCGCTCCATAGAGAACAATGGGTGGTCCAATCGGGGCCTCCTGAAAAACAGACAGGGTGACCCAATCGATCTGCTGGTGTCATAGGGGCCTACGGTGACAACGCTCACTCGCTGTATTGTATGTATGGAGCAGCATTCTCCCTCTAGGATAGAAAGTTTTATATGGCTATATCCAAACACACTTAGAACATTGTTTGAAATAACATTGCAGAGTGCACAGGTCTCAGGATACATGTGGATTTCTACAATGTTTAATAGGTATCCCTTTGTATTTATCAAACCAATATAACCAAATATTTTCAGTGGTAGACTTTTTGGGGATGTCTCTACCTTGACTAAAGGATTCGTCAACCTGGGTCCTTACTATTTAGAATAAAAACACGGACTGAGTGACATGGGTTTTATACGGCCACAGCAGCCACTTTTTATTAACCAAAGAATAAAATAACATAACCTTAAAACATACCAAATTCAACAATGTAATGCCCAACAACAAGAGGTCTTTGGGTGTCCTTAAGGCATAATTTTAACTGGAATCGTCCATGTCCTCAGCCGTGCCCCAACCAGCTCGAGGACGCTCCGACATCACACATAATTCCATATTCCCCTCCCCCAGGAGACCTCGCTCCTGAGAAAACCACCGCTAACCAAGTGTAAGCGCCATAATCGTCCCTGTCCTCAGCCGTGCCCCAACCGGCTCAAAGACGTTCTGACATCACACATAATTCCATATTCCCCTCCCCCAGGAGACCTCAGTCCTGGGAGAACCACCCCTAACCAAGTGGAAGCGCCATACCTTAGATGGGCCCCCACACTTTTGTAACCATGTAATTACTGACCCCCCAAAGACCCCTTGACCCGCCACAATGAGCTTGAGTGACACCTCATTCAAGCGAATCCCTCCACACCTGCCAGCGCCACCCCCTCTTGCCGGCAAAAAGACCCAATATCTTTCCCTACCGCATTCAGGCGAACACCATTAAACCATCCAAAAGCTGCAAGCTGATCCACCAGCTCCCGGTGGCGAAACACAATGCCCTAGAGCATAGCCACCAACCGGCCTACCTCTCCGTCCAACTCAATTCTCGCCGCGCGCAGACGACCAATGAAACAGGCAAAATGCCAACCTTTTCTAGCCACCATATCAGACCATACAATGATGTATTCGGGAAACTCGCGCATCAAGTGCAAACGTCAAATTATACCTTCCTCCCCGGGACCCTGGCAGCCCGGACCCCAACTCATTACCTTTTACCTGCAGCACTAAAAACCACTGAGGGGCCAGTCGGCTCTAGGATAGAAATGAAACGATCACATCATGCCCCAAATCCCCCAATCATTGCAGAATAACCTTACTACGCCTACTGACCAGTCGCCTCCCCCCAGGATGAGCGTCAGCCCACCCCGCCCCCAAACATAGGAATCCCAATATCCATACAAAACCAGGTGGAAGAGCAGAAAGAAAAGAAAATAGAGAGCCACACGAAAAAAAACTCATGCAAAGAACAGCTGCCCTGTCTGAGCAAATGAGGGCAAACAAAAATCCAAAACGATCGGACTACCGCCCTATGCGTCTCACAACCTGAGGTAACAAACACCATCTGGCCGCCGACGTGGCCATTCCCACATGAAAAGAATGCGTATTGAACTGGGTTTGCCTAGGGTTTGCCCACCCAAGCCAAACCATGGCGAAACAGCCACAAACTAAAACGTGACAAGGGCAATCCATCCGAAGGCAAACTGGCCAGACAGAGTCCGGCAGAGCCCAAAACAAGGTTTTTCAACTGATCCAATTCTAGAATTTCAAAGTTCCCAATACAACTCCCAATGCAGTGGGAAGCCATTGTCACCACCGGGCATGCAGCCCACCCACACCACACTTGTTCTTGTTAACCATCTCCCCAAACCAAAATGCCCTAAAAAAGAAGGCCCGTACAAAAGCCATGGTGAACAGCCACACCTAATGGGCCGAGGTGCCGACCCCGGCAACTCCTCCGAAATTCCTAATGGCAATTCAACGAGGCCAAGCGCCCAGTATCCAGCTTCACCCTCCCGCGTTGAACAACCCTGCCCGGCCTGTCTCACCATAATGACCTTGGTAACATCACTCAAGCCATGCCTCCGGACGAGGAAAGCTAAAGCAGCCAAGCCCCCCCGTCCGGTTTTAAAACTGCCGTGCTCCCGGCACAAAATCCATCCCAATAAAAGACAATAGCAAAGATAATTGATCCGGATGGAAAAACAACCACCGAACCAGCGGACCACTCCCCCAAACCGACGAGGACCCAGAACACGTACCCACCCTCACAGAGCAACGGAACAGCTCCCCCGCCACTCCAAAACCAGTCTGCACAGCTGCATGTGACAAGAAAACCCCCCGCTGTTCGGCTGCCAATGCCAGCCTTCAGAAACTCTCCCACTGGAAACGAGACAATGAATCGGCAATGGAATTCAGAACACCTGGGACCTGAACAACTTGCCCAAAAAACAAAGCCAACGTAAAAACACCTCCAGACTAGGTGACGCAGTAAGCGCACCACCGGCGGCGCCAAAAGCAGCCAGGCTAGACACAACCCCCCCCCCCCATGTCGTCGCAATGAAAACAAATTGTCCCTCTACTTAAAACCATAGGCATAATGCCGCAGGCAAAATTAAGCAGATACAATAAGGACCGCAATAGTTCCAGACAAACTATGTTTCCATGTGCAAGCGTCAGACCACCATTGGCACGTAAATGACAATACCCCAGAATTGTCACACCATGGCAGGACCCTTCGTGACTTCAGGCGCCAGAGGAATCCAAACCATGTTTCAATAGATTCCAAAGTGCGTAACAAAACAACAAATCTGGGGGGCCAATGCAAAGGAAATCGCCGATATAGGGCATCACCGATCATACCTGCGGGTCCTACCGCACCACCCATCCAACGAAGGTGCCAAAAACTCAAAAACCTCAGCACGCCAAAACAGAACAGCCCACTGGGAGACAGAGTATCCGTCTTCACCGACAGCGATCCCTGTCCGCAACGTTTGACCCACCCGACTGCGGCAAAGAACGACACATCCGACCGGAGCTATGAGTAAGCATCTATCTTTGATGTGAAATGCATCAGCCATCCACCCCTGCATGTCAGTTTTCTGTTTTTGTCTGTTTTTGGACTTTTGAACCTATGGATTAACTTTGGATTTTAATTTTGGAATTTTGAAAATAAATCGTTTATACAGAGTGCGGCAGTCCAGGGCTCTTTTCTTTCCCATACATCCGACCTCACAGCCAAGTCCAGAAATGGTGTATTAACCAAGAATATTTTTCGGGTCCCTTCCTGGGGGTCACCCCCTCCGAAAACACATGCAAAAATGGACTGGTCAGAAGCCCGAATGGTCCAGCCATTACCCCCAGTCCCACCTCTCCTGCCAAGTTGTCATAAACAAACTCAAGAAAATGTTGCGTGTATTTCAAATACCTAGGCCAGGAAGATGGAGCCACCAGCCCAGAACACGGAACACGAAAGCCTCAAGCAAAACCATCAGCCAGGAAATACGCCGCCACCCTCTGTGGACAGCTACTAAAATACGGCCCACTGCGGGAAGACTAACCGGCACCCTCCCTTTTTGAAACAGGCACACCTGGTCGGGACCCCCTCGCTTAAAACATTTGGCATAATTATGCGAGCCCCTGCAATTGGAGCCCTCATGGCGGAAACAACAGGCCACGCCAAGAAGGCATGACCCCTCGCTGAACTGCCAACAAACTCCTGTATTAAGGCAGGCCGACCGTCCAGCAGCACCTGCACAGCCGGCCCCCGAGAGAAAGGGCCGCCCTGACGACCCCGCCCTTGCCATGTGCCAAAGCCCAATGCCCAGTATGACCCCAGCACCAGCCAGGCCGCAAGGCTGTCCGCTGGCGGAACAGCCCATCATAACGCAGCCAAGCAGTGCCCCCGCAAACTCTATACGCTTCCCCAATGGCTTAAAGATAGCCATCAAGTGGGGAACAATGTTTCGGTGCCCTCCCTTCAAAGACGCTAAAGCCCGAAGCCAATTAGAAACGTGCCGGGGATAGGCCACCAGCGGCGCGTCGCCTCATCCTCTGTCCGGCGTTCGGCCACCTAACTCCCCTCCAAATCCAATTCCCCCAAAGGCAAGAGGGAGAACAGTGAAACGTACTTCCCCTTACATAATTCATGTCCCTGACAACCCGCCTAAGATGTACCCCCAGTAGGCAGCAAAAATTGCTGCCAAAACCTTCACCGCACCCGGGGCCCCGACAGCAAAGCCTGACGAAAACCGGGCATCTGGGGGCGCCGGCACCCCCTGCCAACCTGACTCCCCCGAAAAGAACCCCATGTGGAACCCCTGAACTAACCGTCACACCCGGACAATTAAAAACAGATATAAAGTGCAACTTACCAGGCTGCACCAGCTGTGTTTAGTAAGGATGATGATGATGAGCTGTGGGGCACCTTAGAACCCCCAGCTGCAGCAGTGACATGCTGTCACTTTAAGGGGACGGATCCCCCAGCTCGAGACTCCGACCTACTGCCACAGACATCACCTGGCTGCAGCGGCGCTGTAGGTCCAGCAGAGGGCACCCACACCTTCCTGTGGACCATCGCTGATCTAATTGCTGGCTGGGCCCCTCTCTGCACTGAAGCCACAGAGAGAGCCGATAGCTCCGGAACCCCGCGGCGGCGGCAGGCAGGAGAGCAAGCAGACCCCCCCTCCACGCGATCTCCTCTAGCATCCAGGGCGGATGGATGCCAGGAGCAGCTGAGGGGCAGCGACACCCCCCACTGCGTGTTCCTGATCATCTCCCACGCTGAGCCGCCCCCCGCTCAGTACCCCTGCGGGGGGGGGGGGCGCCGCTAGTTCTGGTACCTGAAGAGAGGGGGAGAAAGAGCAGGATGACCCCCCTCCCCATGTGGATTCCTCCCAGGGCCACCGCTGGTACTGTTAGCCCGCAGCCGGCCCCGGAGGGTCTCTATGACCGGGGCTCCTAACGTGATGCCGGACCTGGGGGATAGGTGACGGACGAGGCACTCGGGAGGGGAACCCTCCTAGCCCAATCTCATGCCGGCGGTGAAGTAGCCAGCGACGTAGCCGCTCCCCCAGCGTGTCAGCTAGCCACAGCCACCACGGCCCTGTACCTCTGCAGCAGTCCTGACTTGATCCAACAAGGCCTCATAGACACCCATCATGCCGCAGTTCTTGCAGGGGAGGGAGACGACCGAAGCTGAAGCTGTCACTTCTCCTGACTCCTTGGAATGTGAGAGAACTACCTCCCCACAAAGACCCTCTCATCTGAACCCTGCCCATTCAACCTCTTCCTCCAATCAGGTAAGGGCTACACCCCCACCAAACCCCCTGACCTAGCTGACCCGTACCTGACCCTGTTCCTCCCTTAGTCATGCCGCCCCTCCGTCCATTTTCTCCTACGGGTCTCACTATCTAGAGAGTGACGTTTTTGCCCGTTCTTCTTTGCAAAATACCTCAAGCTCTGTCAGATTGGATGAAGAGCGTCTGTGAACAGCAATTTTCAAGACTTGTCGCAGATTCTCAACATTGACTGGGCTATTCTAACACATGAATATGCTTTGATCAAAACCATTCCATTGTAGCTCTGGCTGTATGTTTAGGGCAGTTGTCCTGCTGGAAGGTGAACCTCCACCCCAGTCTCAAGTCTTTTGCAGACTCTAAAGGGTTTTCTTCCAAGATTGCCCCGTATTTGGCTCCATCCATCTTCCAATCATTCCCACAACATGATGCTGCCACCATCATGTTTCACGGTGGGGATGGTGTGTTCAGGGTGATGTGCAGTGTTAGTTTTCCGCCACACATAGCATTTTGCTTTTAGGCCAAAAAGTAAAATTTTGGTCTCATCTGACCAGAGCACCTTCTTCCACATGTTTGCTGTGTCCCCCACATGGCTTCTCACAAACTGCAAATGGGACTTCTTATGGCTTTCTTTCAACAATGGCTTTCTTCTTGCTATTCTTCCATAAAATCCAGATTTGTGGAGTGCACAACTAATAGTTGTCCTGTGGACACATTCTCCCACCTGAGCTGCGGATCTCTGCAGCTCCTCCAGAGTTACCATGGGCCTCTTGGCTGCTTCTCTGATTAATGCTCTCCTTGTCCAGCCTGTCAGTTTAGGTGGACGGCCATGTCTTGGTAGGCTTGCAGTTGTGCCATACTCTTTCCATTTTCGGATAAGGGATTGAACAGTGTTCTGTGAGATGTTCAAAGCTTGGGATATTTTTCTTATAACCTAAAACAGCTTTAAACTTCTCCACAACTTTATCCCTGAGCTGTCCGGTGTGTTCCTTGGCCTTCATGATGCTGTTTGTTCACTAAGGTTCTTTAACAAGCCTCTGAGGACTTCACAGAACAGCTGTATTTATAATGAGATTAAATTACACACAGGTGGGCTCTATTTACTAAACAGGTGACTTCTGAAGGCAATTGGTTCCACTAGATTTTAGTTAGGGGTATCAGAGTAAAGGGGGCTGAATACAAATGCACGCCACACTTTTCACATATTTATTTATCAAAAATTTGGAAAACCATTTATAATTTTCCTTCCACTTCACTATTATGTGCCACTTTGTGTTGGTCTATCACATAATATCCCAATTATTATTGTTTCAGGTACTTATATAGCACCGTCAATTTACGCATGGCTTTACATATATATTATACATTTACATCAGTCCCTACTCTCAAGGAGCTTACAATTCAAGGTCCCTAAGGCCCCTTTCACACGAGTGCGACTTCAAAGTCGCGCAATTTTACCGCCGCAATTTCAGGGAATGCCTGTGTAAGTGGCATGAAAATCGAACCAAAGTAGTGCAGGGACTACTTTGAAGTCAGAACGACTTGAAGTCGTACTAAAATGAATGGTTGTCATTGGAAATCATGGGAAACGACTTGTCATGCTACTTTGCCATCACAAATCGTGGGACAAGTCGTATAAGTGTGAAAGGGCCTTATTCACATTCATACGAGGGCCAATTTAGATATGATCCAATTAACCTACCAACATGTCTTTGGAGTGTGGGAGGAAACCCACACAGGCACAGGGAGAACATGCAAACTCCAGGCAGGTGGTGTGGTTGAGATTTGAACCAGTGAACCTTTTTACTACTAGGTGAAAGTGCTACCCACTACACCACTGTGCCGCCCCAATAAAATACATTTACATTTTTGGTTGTAACATGACAAAATGTGAAAAATTTTAAGGGGTATGAATACTTTTTCAAGGCACTGTATCTGAATGGCAGGGAAATCCTTGTGATATTAATAACTAAACAAATTTTGTGAAGGGCTTGCAGCTGAACACTGGTATGTGTTCCCACATTAACTGAAGCCAAACATTTAAAAAAAGGGCAGTGCTACCCAAATACTTAATTTATGAATGGTGGTGACACCCCCTCCTGCTTGGTTGCTAAATGATACCACATTTAAGCACAATACAATATAAAAAATGAAAGTTTTATAGAAAAACTATGCTATGCATTCCAGAATCGAAATAAACATTAGACAATAAAGTATAATAGTGATGAACCCCTTTGACGGGGGAACACAGTAATTGACACCGTGAAAAAAATTGTGCCTTTCCAATTACAAGTCAAATATGTATATGCAGTTGTTAAATAATGGTGGGAACCCCTTAAATTAAAACATCCATTATCAAATGTAAAAATTGTAGTGCATAATCAAATTATTTAATAATATAAGTGTCCAATTGTGTGTCTCCTTTTTCTTCACCACTGGCGGACAACCTTACTATGTACAGAATGTGAGCACATAGCAGATAAAGGGGGATTCCATGCTTGGGAGACCCCAGCACTCTCTTTGCACCCCCTTGCAGATTTAGGCTATTTTAAGATCCTTTGCTTGGATTTTAATTGCCATTTTAAAAACTACCACTTGGTGTCACTATTTCCATGCAATAACCATCCCTAGTCCTATGCTTTATATTGGATCATTATAGTCTGTATTAACAAGCTCAACCAGTGTAATTGCGTTTATTAGAAACTAATCATGGATATGAATATTATATACATTATGCCTTGTGTCCGTCATATCTTATTATGTTTTGCATTGATAATAAGCATAAGTAACATAGAGGATAATGGCATAAATATTAAAGCAGTATTAAACCCCCCGAAAATATTAATATATTTCAGCGTATTAATTCATAGATGTGGTGGCTGCATTCATTTTCTTTATATCTTACTATGTTTTACATTGTTATAAAGCATAAGTGTCATACAGGATAATGTCATAAATATTAACCCAGTATTAACCCCCTAAAAATGAATATATTGTAGCTTATCAACCCTTATGCCGTTTTACCGATGAAAACAGTCCGATGGACATTTCTCATCAGACAAACCGATCGTGTATGGGTCCCATCGGACTTTTTTCCATCGGTGAGAAAAAATAGAACATGTTTTAAATTTATCCGATGGGAAAAAAAACAATAGCAAATTCTGATCGTCTGTGTGGAACTCCATCGGACAAAAAACCCACACATGCTCAGAATCAAGTCGACACATGCTCAGAAGCATTGAACTTCATTTTTCTCGGCTTGTCAGAGTGTTTTACGTCACAGCGTTTGGGACAGTCGGATTTTTGACTGATGGTGTGTAGGCAAGACTGATGGAAGTCAGCTTCATCGGATTTCCGATGGAAAAATCCATTAGTTTAGAATCCATAGGAAATCCGATCGTGTGTACAGGGCTTAAAATGTGATGGCTGCATTAATTTTTATGTTTTTTTTTCCCTTTTTTTTCACCTGGTGATCCGGCCAGTAAGTCTGTTATTTTCAACCTTCTTTTCACAGACCAAGCAGTGCAGGAAAATTAGGTGCTTACAATGAGTAGCTTTTATTTATGTAAAACCTTTATCCCAAAATAAAAAAAAAAAACAGTTTGCTGTAACTGCTTAAAAAGATTAGCTGGAATTTGACTTAACCACTTCAGCCCCGGAGGATTTGGCTGCCCAATGACCGGGCCATTTTTTGTGATTCGGCACTGTGTCGCTTTAACTGACAATTGCGCCGCTTTAACTGACAATTGCGCGGTCGTGCGACGTTGCACCCAAACAAAATTGACGTCCTTTTTTTTCCACAAATAGAGATTTCTTTTGGTGACATTTGATCACCTCTGCGGTTTTTATTTTTTGCGCTATAAACAAAAAAATAGCGACAATTTTGAAAAAAAAAAGCAATATTTTATACTTTTTGCTATAATAAATATCCCCCAAAAAAATATATAAAAAAACAAATGTTTTCCTCAGTTTAGGCCGATACGTATTCTTTTACATAAAAAAAGAGCGACAATTTTGAAATTCTTTTACATATTTTTGGTAAAAAAAAAAATCTCAATAAGCGTATATTGATTGGTTTGTGTAAAAGTTATAGCGTCTACAAAATAGGGATAGTTTTATGGCATTTTTATTATTATTATTATTTTTTTACTAGTAATGGCGGCGATCAGCGATTTTTATCGTGACTGCGATATTGCGGCGGATACATCGGACACTTTTGACACTATTTTGGGACCATTGCCATTTATACAGCGATTAGTGCTATAAAAATGCACTGATTACTGTGTAAATGACACTGGCAGTGAAGGGGTTAACCACTAGGGGGCGAGGAAGGGGGTAAGTGTGTCCTAGGGAGTGATTCTAACTGTGTGGGGGCTGGGATACGAGTGACATGACAGAGATCACTGCTCCCGATTACAGGGAGCAGTAGATCAGTGTCCTGTCACTAGGCATAACAGGGAAATGCCTTGTTTACATAGGCATCTCCCCATTCTGCCTCTCTGTGACCCGATCGCGGGACACCGAGTCCGCGGGTCCCACGGGCACGGTCACGGAACCCGCGCTAGGCGGCAGATTCAAAGCAACGTAAATGTGCTATTCTGATGACGTAAATGTACGCTAGGCAGGCGGCAAGTGGTTAAATTTGTCAGTGCACCATTACAACCTTCCTGCCACCGGTGTCCTAACAATCAATGACCTCATCGGTTAATAAGGAGAACATTGGGGGTCTGCACCGCATCCTTGTTTGCACCTCATCTCCCCTCTTTATCAGCACTGGGGTCACATTAGCTGAGTGAGGGAGAGAAACATTGGAATACTTAGTCAGTACCAGTGTGCAAAAGTGTGTTTTCTTTGGAAGAATAAATCACCTCTAATGATGCCCACGTGTGTGGATGTTGCCGTTTTTATTAGTTTCATTCTCAACATTTTAGAATGGGGTGCCTTGAGATTGTGTGCATAATTTTAGAGGGTACCTTGACTGAAAAAAGTGCTCTGGATCACTGCACTGTGAGTGCAGGGGGAGAATCCATGACTTCGTACTCACAGGTAGTATATTCAATGATGCAGGGTGTCATTCAACTCCAAAGGGGCTCTGTCCAGGATATGTACTAGTTATGTGCAGGACAGCACCATGCCAGGGTAAAGGAGGGTGCAGTCTACTTTCTCCACTGCATGTGGCGTTTGACCGCAGCAGCATTGCAGTTGAAGGGGAATTCTATGGTTTCCTGGGTCACTGGGGGAGCTATCCGATTGGATGCTGCTGGCCCAGGTGCCTCTGGTGGCCATCTTGGGTAAAGCAGAGCCTATTTAAGACCCTGGCTCCCAGGTTTGGCGTGAATTTCGCATGTGGGTAGTGTAGGGACAGGTCACCCATCTGAGAAGAATAGTAATAGCTGGGGGAGCTATCTAATTGGATGCTGCTGCCCCATGTGACTCCGGCAGCCATCTTGGGTCAGGCAGAGCCTATTTAAGCCCCCGACACTCAGGCTTTGAGCGCAATTTGCATGTGTATAGTGTAGGGACAGGTCACCAGTCTGATAGGGATAGTTATAGCAGTAGGGAGAGGTTCTTGACAAGTAGGGAAAGAGCAGGGACATGCTATTCTTTCTGAAAAACTCCCCCATTTGGGCGTAGAATGACCAGGCCGCATTCTATCCCTTGAGACAGATGCTGTCGGGGCATCTGAGACCTGCTGCTACCCTGTTTTTTGCAACATCCTGTGAGTGCTCCCGGTTGGGTTGTCTCACCGCTGGGTAGTTGTGTTTGCTTGGACTCTACTATGCAGTTCTGTTACTGCATCTGGTCTCCGAGTGTTTACTTCCGCTGCACTATGCTGCACCTCCTCACAAGGGGACAGCACCAGAGAGGAGGTAAGTATTGTAATGAGAGCAGTTTTTTTTATATTCTAGTGTGAAGCTGATGTTGGGCATTAAGGTGATGTTGGGTGGGCTCTTTATCCATTACATCTGACTAAACACCAAACAAATGATATATTAAATATTTAGGCAAAGCATTTATCATGCTTGTGTAGCGGGGTCTCCTTTAAGGCCCGGGACTAAGTTACCCAGAACCCTGTTCGGCACCCAGAGTGCAGTTGGCCACCGCAGAGACTGATGGGAGGGGCTATTTAGGAAGGAGGCGAGGCGGAGCTCGGCCTCTTTGGACACCGCGCTGCAAGCAACAGTTTCTTCCTGTGCGGATCTGCGGCAGTGCAAGGCCTGAAGCCTGGGACCTTGCGCAACTTCCGAAGAGCCTTCCACCCCACTGCGGAGCCTGGGTGGCACCAGACTGGTCGAGTGAGGACATCAGTTGGATCGGGGACCCGATCGTTGCAGACGCTGTGTGCGGAGACACAGCAGGTGGAAGTCCCGGACTGGGATCGCGTCCGGAGTGGTGAGCGAGCACTTGCTCAAGCCAATAGACTGTACCGTGTTTAGGCCTATAGACTGCCTTGGCCCACCTATCATTAGTTTGTTGTTCTATTAGGAGACCAGTAGCAGGACAGAGTTAAAAGGTCTCCAGTATAGTGTTCCTTGAGACTGCCTACTTGTGGATTACAAATACTATTTCATCAAGTGCACCACCGAAAGTTTACATGCGAAGAAATCCTAAGTGAAAAGTGAGATTTCTTCTATGTCAGGCCTGACCAGGGAGGGGAGAGAGTAATATTGTTTAGTGCGCCACAGGGCGCGTACACCATAATAGCTGCGCGCGGTGGGTTATCGCGCTGGGCCATTGTTGTGTGCTACACCTATTGCTGCAGGGCTCTGTAAGCAAGTTGCATGTGTTCTGTTCTGCCTATGCCTTTTTGATATAAAAGTTAAACTGTTATATTTGATCTCTCGCCTCAGTGTGTTGTCTTATTGCAAAGAGATTACTCCTTGCAATACTATATTGCATGTGATATAAGTTTAACCCTAGACTAACTGTGCCAGAGTGGGTCGAGTAAGATTGCCGGGGGTTGGCGGTGCTGTATACAGGGCCCAAAATCAAACCAGCGGCTCTCTTAACTGGGGGTAGCGCTACACGTGGGGGCTCTCGTGTCCGGGATCCTGTTGCAGCAAGTAACGCGCCAAAAGTACCAGCATGGACCCACTAGAAGTAGGACAGTGGTGCAAAGCGGTCGGTACAGATCCAGCCGGGGTAGTAGTCATAGAACTCCCAGGGATCTGGTAAGAAGAAGCGGTGAAGCAGCTAGTGATGTCACTGTCCCCGCACAAGAAGGCATGGGTGGTGGATGTCAGGACGAATTCCTCACTGACCCACGCACTAATAGAGTGGAAGAACGGAGTCCCAGAGTATTTCAAGAATCCAAATGTAGAAGCAATAGATGATCAGACTTATAGCCTAATACACGCGCTGCCGCTCAAGCCAGGAGGACGGTTTCAGACACCAAAACTATCTCCATCACCCACCCCAAAAGCAGAAAAACAGCAGAAAAGGGAAAGTCCCGGGTCGCCACCTGCCACCCTCTGCGCAGAATTATATGCAGTCCTGGGGGAAATTGTAGCCCAGTGTAAGAAGGATCCTACAGACTACCAAATGTCGGGATACAGAAAACTCAGAATATTCTCTGGAAGGAAACCTGTACCTTCGGGTGAAGAGGGGTTTGAGGAGTGGTTAGACTTTGCCACTCAGGCCTTAGAAGAATGGGAAGTCCGAGACCACAGAAAGAAGCAGAGAATTGCTGAGAGCTTGAAGGGGCCTGCTCTAGAGGCCATACGCAACCTCAAGATGAGTAAGACAGACTGTGATGCACAGGACTATCTGGACATTCTGCAGAATGTGTTCGGTGGAACAGAGAAAATCCCTGAGCTCACTTATCAGCTGGAGCACTGCTACCAAAAGACAGGAGAGAAACTGTCAGAGTTCATGAGGCGCCTGGATAAGATCCTGCATAAGATGATTCTGAAGAAGGAGATTGACCCGCGGAAGGTGGATGAGGCCCGTGTTCAACAGGTGATGAGAGGATCTCAGCCCCTGGACCCCATCGCATTGGCGCTACGCACCAGACAGGACGGGAAGAGCCTGGAGTACCCTGACTTGATCCGAGTGGTCAGAGAGGAAAAAGCGATGCTGGAGGAGAAAAAGAGGAGCCAACCAGTTGAGTCGGTAAATCCTCCTCCTGTAATGGTCAGGATGGCCATGACCCTGGAAAGAGACTCAGAGGTGGATACCTTGAAGTCGCAGATGTCCCAAGTATTGGGAATGCTGACCTCCCTGATGGAAAAGAAGTAAAGGGAACCAGAGAGGGAAAGTCCGGTGAAGGAGTCAACCGGGTGCCCATCATCTCCAGTGAGCTCCAAACTGAATGAGAAGCACATGAAAAGTGTGGACAAGACCCCTCAGAAGAAACACAAGGTTGCTCAGTGGGAACGCACCCCAAAGAAAGAGAGTAATGTCCCTCAGCGGGTAGTTACACCCATCAAAAAGGAGGGAGATCAATGCATACCAGGCCCAAGAGAGACTTAAGTCCAAAGAGAAACGGACGAAAGAAAGTCCAAGAGGAAAACACAAAGATCAAAGAAAAGAGACCCCTTCAAAGCGATATCCAGAGAAGCTGGTGGGTCCCTCCCCGATAGTACCAGTTCAAGTGGAGGGAGTCTACACCAGAGCCATATTGGATACTGGGGCACAAGTGACCCTGTTGTACAGGGACTTTTATGACAAGCATCTAAGTCACTCATCCAGAAGATTGAAGAGTTGGAGATATGGGGGATTGGGACAGAGAGTTTCCCTTATGATGGCTATCTGCCTATAAAACTTACTTTTGACCCGTCCATAGCCGGAAAGGCTGAAGTGTTCGACACCTTAGCTGTGGTGTTGTCAGGGGATACGCACCTGATCAGCGAGTCCGTTGGAGCAGAGAGAGGTCACCCGTACGGATCCGACTCACGGGCCCCTGGTAGTGCAGACAGGAGGCACGGGAGTGCGGAAGGGTAAGAGAGCCTGAGAGTGGTTCAAGAGAGCGGCTCCGGGTCCTGGGTTCAGAAGGGTAGCGAGCCAGGCGGGCTGCAGGCAGGTAGGTAGGCAGGCCGGTATACCGAGCAGCGTAGCGGGGCAGAAGCAGAAGGGGCGGTCAGACAGGCAGGGTTCGGCAACGTTCGGGCAATGTGGCACAGCGGGGTAGGCAGGTTCAGGGTCAAAGACAGGCCGAGGTCGGGTGCAGGCAGATAGCAAGGAAAGTCCAGTAACAAGCCGGGTGGTCAGAAGGTCGGATTCCAGGCGAACAACAGGAGCAGGATACACAGGGGACTGCAGATCAGACAGCACTGGTCTGAAGTGTTCCAGTAGTTTAAATAAGCAAACCGGCGTGCGCGGGCGCGCGCACGGCGCGCGCGTGCACGCGCCCGCAATGCGCGCACATGCACCCGCACGCACCGGCGTGCACAGGCACGCGCACCCGCGATCCAGGAAGTGTACCAGCGCAGATGGAAACATGCAAAACCACAGCGCGCATCGGCGCACGCGAACGCACACCGAAGCGACCACCGACGCGCCCGGCAAGGTACGTACACTGACAGTGCCCCCCCCTTTAGGGCAGCCTCCGGATGCCCAATTGAGCGATCTTCGTGGCGTTAGACCTCCTGAAAGCTTGCATGAGTTCCTCCGCATGTATGCCGTTTTCGGGTTCCCAAGAATTATCCTCTGGGCCGTAACCCCTCCACTTAATCAGATATTGTACCTGGTTGTGTCTCTTCCTACAGTCCAGGATTGCCTCTACCTCAAACTCCTCCTCGCCGTCAATCAGAACCGGTTCCGGTGGGCCAATGTTACGGCCAGCGAAGGGGTTAGGGACAACCGGCTTTAACAGAGTCACATGAAAGACTGGATGGACCTTCAGGGAGTTGGGTAGGTCGAGCTCATATGCTACATTGTTGATCCTCCGTTTTACCGAGAAAGGTCCCATGAACTTAGGGCCCAATTTCCTGGACGGGCAGGCCATCTTTAGGTTAATCGTGGATAACCACACCTGGTTGCCGGGCTCCAGAATGAGTTCCCCTCTCCTTTTCCTATCAAACATCCTCTTGTTGTACTCCTGGGTCTTGGACATGGTCTCCTGTAGAAGTTTGTTATTGAAGAAGAAGAAATCCATTGTTTCGGATACCGCAGGGACAGTGCATTCGGGTATGGTACTTGGCAAGAAGGAGGGATGGAATCCATAGTTGGCAAAGAATGGGGTTTGCTTAGTGGCAGAGTGCAGGGAATTGTTGTAAGCGAATTCAGCAATGGGGAGTAGGGAGGCCCAATCATCCTGGGAGAAGGAGGAAAAACAACGGAGGTACTGCTCCAATGTTTGGTTGGTCCTCTCAGTTTGGCCATTCGTCTGGGGATGATATGCCGAAGAAAAAGCCAACTTGATTTCCAGGGAATCACAAAGAGCCTTCCAAAATCTGGAGGTGAACTGGGCGCCTCGGTCTGAGACAATACTTGCCGGAACTCCATGAAGCCTCACTATTTCCCTGATAAAAACCCTTGCCGTTTCCAAGGCGGAAGGTGTACCTTTCATGGGCAAAAAATGAGCCATCTTGGACAGCCTGTCAACGACAACGAAGATTGTGGAGAACCCTTCGGACAGAGGGAGCTCCACTATAAAGTCCATCGACACCATCTTCCAGGGTCTTTCAGGGACAGGTAGAGGTTTTAGTAGACCCCAGGCCCTCATCCGGCTATTCTTGTTCCGGGAGCAGGTGTTGCATGAGTCCACGTATCTCTTGCAGTCACTACCCAGCTGCGGCCACCAGAACGTGCGCTTGATGAGCTCGGCCGTTTTCAAGGTACCAAAATGTCCGGCCAACTTGTGGTCATGGCAAAGCTCCAAAACAGCTATCCGAAGACCCTCAGGGACCAGAATCTTGCCCTCGTGCCTGATCAGACCATCTTGTGCCCTGACACAGTCCTCCGGAAGCAAGGTCAAGCCAGCAGACGCCCGCTTAATACGGGGCATAAGGTCTTCTTGGAGTAGCAGGAAGTTCCCGGCAGGGAGGATGGTGTCAACAGGTAAGTTCTCCTCAGGAGTGCTGAACATTCGGGACAGTGCGTCCGGTTTAATGTTTTTTGAGCCCGGCCTGTAGGTGATGTGGAACAAAAACCTTGAGAAAAAAAGTGCCCACCTTGCCTGCCTTGGCTTCAACCTCTTGGCTGTTCTCAGGTACTCGAGGTTCTTGTGGTCCGTGTAAACCAAAATGGGGTGTGCCGCCCCCTCGAGCAGGTAACGCCATTCTTCTAATGCGGCCTTGATAGCCAGGAGTTCCCGGTCACCCACGTCATAGTTACGTTCCGCCGTGGAAAGCTTGCGCGAGAAGAAGGCCACTGGAAAAAGTAAGGCTTTAGCCCCCTGACGCTGGGATAGCACAGCCCCCACTGCATTTTCGGACGCGTCCACTTCCAGGACGAAAGGTACTGCGGGATCAGGGTGCTTCAAGATGGAGGCAGAGACAAATAACTCCTTCAGTTTATCAAAGGCAGCTTGGGCTCTAGGGGACCAGTAGAAGCGGTCTCCTTGTTTGGTCAGTTCGGTAAGGGGGGCGACAATTGCAGAGAAACTTCTGATGAACTTCCGGTAGAAATTGGAGAATCCGATGAAGCGCTGGACCCCTTTTTTATCTGTGGGGGCAGGCCAGTCCAGGATAGCCGACACCTTCTGAGGGTCCATTTTAATGCCCTCAATTGAGATGATCAGACCGAGAAACTGGATGCTTTGCCGCTCGAACTCACACTTCTCTGGCTTGGCGTAAAGCCCATGTCGTCTAAGCCGAACAAGGACATTCCGGACATGCCTGCGATGGTCGTCTACAGAGGATGAGAATATTAAGATATCGTCCAGGTATACTATGACGAACAAGTCCAGGTAATCACGGAAGATGTCATTGACAAAATGTTGAAAGGTAGCCGGCGCGTTACACAGTCCGAACGGCATAACTAGGTACTCGTAGTGCCCGAACCGTGTGCGGAAGGCCGTCTTCCACTCATCCCCTTCTCGAATGCGGATCAGGTTGTACGCTCCTCGGAGGTCAAGCTTGGTGAATATGACCGCCGTTCCCAGCCTTTGGAACAGTTCCGGCACGAGAGGTAAGGGGTAACGGTTTTTAATGGTGATCCTGTTCAACTGCCGATAATCAATACAGGGGCGTAGGGAATGGTCCTTTTTTTCAACGAAAAAGATACCCGCACCTGCAGGTGAGGTGGACGGGCGGATGAACCCTTTCTTTAGGTTGTCGTCAATGTAGACTTTCAAGGTACCCAATTCCTGCTCAGTCAGCGGGAAGATCCTCCCAAAAGGTACTTCGGTCCCAGGCAAAAGTTCTATAGGGCAATCATATGGTCTGTGAGGAGGAAGGGTTTCTGCTCCCTTCTTACTGAACACGTCCAGAAAATCATGATAGGGCTCAGGGATGGTTTTCTGAAGGTCAGGGTCTGTGCCCAGACAGAGCAGGTGAGGGTGGTCGGAAGAGACTTGTTGCAGGCAGTGTTGCAGGCAATAATCAGAGAGGAATTTAACTCTCCCTGTAGCCCAGTCAATGTCGGGGTTATGGGCTTGCAGCCAGGGCATCCCCAGAATGACGGGGAATAGCGGAGAGGAGATGGCATCCAGACTTAGGAACTCCTGATGGTGGGTTGCCACCGAGGCCATCAAAGGGACGGTTTCCTGAGTGACGGGGCCGGATTTGATAATAGAGCCATCAGCGAGATGTACTGCAAGTCCCCGGGGTTTCGGCTGCAGGGGAATGTGATGACTGGCAGCAAATGTCAAATCAATAAAGCAGCTGCATGCCCCCGAATCAATTATGGCGGGTACTAGGATTGCGGAAGTCCTTCCGGGGAGCTGTAAAGAAATGGAAAGAGCCAAGTGAGAAGTTGGATTAGGCAACAAAGAGGCACAAGTAGAAGAGACAGGCAGGCACTTACGCATCTTAGCCGGACAGGATCTCACGTAGTGTCCCGGTTCGCCACAATACATGCACAGATTGTTACTACGCCTATGCTGGCGTTCTTCGGGAGAGAGCGATGGGCGCAGTAAGCCCAGTTGCATGGGTTCTGGGTCATCTAACGCCGGAAACGGGGGCGCCGGAGGTGCAAGACGGGCCGGGTTTGAGACCTTGGGGAGCAACCAGGTGGGTTGGGGCTGACTGGAGGTCCTCTCGGAGCGACGCTCTCTCAGGCGTCGGTCTATCTGAATTGCCAGATCTATTAACTTGTCCAGGGTTTGAGGAACTCCGACACGTGCTAGCTCGTCCTTGAGCTGATCCGACAGGCCCATCCGGAATTGGTAGCGCAAAGCAGCGTCATTCCACTCTGTGTCAGAGCTCCAACGTTTGAATTCTGCCGCGTAATCCTCGGCCGCTCTGCGACCTTGTAGGAGGGAGTGGAGAACAGATTCTGCAGTAGCCGCTTGTTGCGGATCCTCATAGAGTTGAGACATCGCGGCAAAGAACGTGGCAAGGGTCTCCAAGGAGGCATCTTTCTGCTCTAGAAGGCGGTGAGCCCAGGCCTGCGGCTCGTCGGTCAGTAGGGAGATGACGAAGCCCACTTTGGTTGCTTCCAGGGAAAAAGTGCGGGGTTGTAGGGCGAAGAAAAGCTCGCAAGCGTTGCGGAACGCTCGGTATTTGCTGCGATTGCCCGCAAACTTCTCGGGTGTAGGGACCCTGGGTTCCGGAGGAAGCATGACGACGGAGGGTGTAGCCGGATATCCCGTGGATGTGGTGCCTTGCGGGCTGGCAGGCGAGGACAGGACTTGAACTCTTTCCTCCAACCTGGTATAGCCGGCTTGGAGGTCTTTCACGGCTTGCGTCAGCCCGTTCAGGTGTCGGCATAATTCCTCCATGGGATCCCTCCCCTGCTCGGACTCGGACATGGCTGTCTGATACTGTCAGGGGATACGCACCTGATCAGCGAGTCCGTTGGAGCAGAGAGAGGTCACCCGTACGGATCCGACTCACGGGCCCCTGGTAGTGCAGACAGGAGGCACGGGAGTGCGGAAGGGTAAGAGAGCCTGAGAGTGGTTCAAGAGAGCGGCTCCGGGTCCTGGGTTCAGAAGGGTAGCGAGCCAGGCGGGCTGCAGGCAGGTAGGTAGGCAGGCCGGTATACCGAGCAGCGTAGCGGGGCAGAAGCAGAAGGGGCGGTCAGACAGGCAGGGTTCGGCAACGTTCGGGCAATGTGGCACAGCGGGGTAGGCAGGTTCAGGGTCAAAGACAGGCCGAGGTCGGGTGCAGGCAGATAGCAAGGAAAGTCCAGTAACAAGCCGGGTGGTCAGAAGGTCGGATTCCAGGCGAACAACAGGAGCAGGATACACAGGGGACTGCAGATCAGACAGCACTGGTCTGAAGTGTTCCAGTAGTTTAAATAAGCAAACCGGCGTGCGCGGGCGCGCGCACGGCGCGCGCGTGCACGCGCCCGCAATGCGCGCACATGCACCCGCACGCACCGGCGTGCACAGGCACGCGCACCCGCGATCCAGGAAGTGTACCAGCGCAGATGGAAACATGCAAAACCACAGCGCGCATCGGCGCACGCGAACGCACACCGAAGCGACCACCGACGCGCCCGGCAAGGTACGTACACTGACAGGTGTGCCCTCGACCGCCTGGAGCTAACAAGAGTTCCCTAATAATAGGGACCAACACGGATCTGGTCCGAAGACTCCTGGCCCCTCTGACGAGAAGGAAAGACCCCACAGTCACTGAGATCCACCCAATGTTGAAGACAGCTTACCAACGGCTGATCTTGGAACAGAAGGCCCCGGAAGAGGGGGTAGGGAAGGTCTGGAGGCTGGGCAGAAGGGGAATAGTGCTGCAGCCCGGTGAAGTAGCCTGCTTGAAAGCCACAGTGAAACTTACTTGGGAGCAGCCTGGCCCCTTTGTCATGTTGGAACCCGACCCAAGGGAAGAACCTTCGGGCTTAGAAGTAGTCCCAGATGTGGTCCCGGTGAGGGCCCTGAAGAAGGCTCACTGTAAAGTGCCTGTGAGTGTCAGGAATACCACGGATGGTCCCATGGAAATCCCATCTAGGCTGTTGCTGGGCCGGGTGAGCCCAGCTACCACAGTTGCTTCATCAGATGTGGAGAAGACAGATGGAGAAGGTACTGTGTGGGAGAAACTTTCCATGGAGAACCCAAACCTGCCCAGGGTTCGGAAAGAGAGAGCCAAGGCCCAGTTGACCAGGTGGGAAAAGATGTTTTCCCAAGATGAATTTGATGTGGGGTGTGCTAGGAGTGCCACCCATCGAATCCGCCTCCAGGAAGACAAGCCCTTCAGGGAGAGGGTTAGGCGGGTTCCGTTGGCAGACCTCGAAGACTTGAGGGAGCAGCTTGCCGAGCTCAAGCGAACAGGGGTGATTCGAGAATCTAGAAGTCCCTATGCCTCCCCCATAGTGGTGGTCCGGAAGAAGAATGGGTCATTGAGGTTGTGCATAGACTATAGGACCCTCAACAGGAGAACCATACTGGACCAGTATACCACTCCGAGGATAGAGGATGCCCTACAGAGCTTGTCTGGAGCCAAGTGGTTCAGTGTTATGGACCTCAAGAGCGGGTACTATCAGATCCCGATGCATCCAGGAGACAAAGAGAAGACAGCTTTCATAACCCTGGTAGGGTTCTTCGAATTCGACCGGATGCCTCAAGGTCTGTCTGGAGCTCCAGCCACCTTCCAACGTCTCATGGAGAAGACTGTGGGAGATATGAACCTCATCGAAGTCCTCGTTTACTTAGATGACATCATTGTCTTCGGGAGGACCTTGGAAGAACATGAAGAGAGGCTGGAGAAAGTTTTGAGGAGACTCAGTGAGGAAGGACTGAAGCTCTCACCTGAAAAATGCCAATTCTATCAGTCATCAGTCAACTATCTGGGACACATAGTGTCTGAAGATGGGGTAGCCACAGACCCCGAAAAATTGGAGGCAGTTACCTCCTGGCCGAGGCCCACCACTGTGACAGAACTCAGATCCTTCCTGGGATTCTGTTCCTATTATAGGAGGTTCGTGGAGGGGTTTGCTTGGATAGCCAGGCCCCTGAATGAGCTGCTCAAGACGGAGGGGGAAGAGGATGACTCGGGCCCTAGGAAGCCAGGGGAGTCAGTCAAGGATCAGTGGAATGAGAAGTGTGAAGATGCCTTCCAGATGTTGAAAAATAACTTAACCACTGACCCTGTTCTGGCCTATGCAGACCCAAAGAAGCCTTATGAACTCCATGTAGATGCCAGCCATGATGGTCTGGGAGGAGTGCTCTACCAGGAGCATGAAGGGCAACTGAGACCTGTTGCATATGTGAGCAGAAGCCTGACCCCCTCTGAAAATAACTATCCTACTCATAAATTGGAGTTCCTGGCCCTTAAGTGGGCAGTAGTTGGCAAACTCCGAGATTATCTGTATGGAGCAGACTTCACTGTGAAAACGGACAACAACCCCCTTACCTATCTTTTCACCACAGCAAAGCTGGATGCCACAGGACATAGATGGCTGGCGGCGCTGTCTGCCTTTAATTTCAGCCTGAAATACAGGCCTGGGGCGGGAAATCGAGATGCGGACGCCTTGTCCAGAAGTTCTCATGTCCCCACCTGCAGTACAGAAGACTGGACCCAAGTGGCACCCGACGGGGTGCGGGCCCTCTGTCAAGGGGCTGAACTCCAAGCCAGTGGAGGCTCAAGGGCAGAAGAGATAGGGGTTACCGTAGTAGGAGTTCCCAAGCAGTACTGTGGGGTAACCCAACTGGGGGAAGATAACTTGCCAAAACTGTCCAAGAAGGAGTTGAGGTCCGACCAATTGGAAGACCCCATGGGGAGATTGGTTCTAGAGGCCCTGGAGAATCAGGATCCGAACAGACTCCTGCGTCACCCCTCAAGGGAAGCTCGCCTGTTGAGGAAGGAGTGGGACAGGTTGCAGGTGCATCAGGGAGTGGTCTACCGAAGGGGCCGCTCTGATGACCTGGAAGACAAATGGCAGTTGTTCCTGCCCGAGAAACATAGAGAGACTGTCATGGTTGCTCTGCATGACAACCATGGCCACCTAGGGGCGGAAAGGACTTTCCAACTCATTAGGGAACGTTTCTACTGGTCCTGTATGAGGGCTGAAGTTGAGGAATACTGCCACTCATGTGCACAATGCATCCAGAGAAAGACTTTACCCCATCAAGCTGCCCCAATGGGTCATCTGCAAAGTCAAAGCCCGCTTGATCTGGTATGCATTGATTTTCTCTGCCTCGAACCCGACCTGAGTGGACTAGGAAATGTTCTGGTAGTAACCGACCATTTCACCCGGTATGCCCAGGCTTTCCCAACCAAAGATCAGAAGGCCTCGACTGTGGACAAAGTGCTTATGGAGAAATACTTTGTACACTATGGGCTACGACAACGGCTTCATTCAGACCAGGGAAGGGATTTTGAAAGTCGGCTGATCCGGAAGCTCCTGGATTCCTTGGGGATTAAGAAGACAAGGACTACCCCCTACCATCCACAAGGTGATGCTCAGCCGGAGAGGTTTAACCGAACCCTGCTCAACATGCTGGGGACTTTAAGCAGTGAAAAGAAGCAGCATTGGAGCAACCACATAGCTGCAGTTGTGCATGCATACAACAACACCACCAGCGACGCTACAGGGTACTCACCCTATCGACTTATGTTCGGCAGAGAAGCAAGACTACCAGTAGATCTGGCCTTTGGCACTTCCATAGACCATTGTTTTGCCGCTTCCCACAAGGGATATGTTGATAGACTCAGACACAATTTGAAATTGGCCTATGAACAGGCCCAGGCGGCCTCGGAGCAAAGGGGGGCCCGCAACAAGAAAAATTTTGATTTGAAAGTTAGGATCCAAGATCTACAACCTGGAGACAGAGTGTTGCTATGGAACTTGGGGATCCCTGGAAAACGCAAGCTTGCAGACAGATGGAGACCTGAACCTTATGTTGTTTGCAAAAGACTACCGGGCCTACCCGTTTACAGACTTAAACCAGAAGGGAAGGTGGGGCCCTTGAAGACCTGGCATCGGAACCACCTACTCCTACTAGCTGAGGCAGTTCGGATACCCCCTGTGATGGATTCCCATGAGCCAGCTTCCATCCTGGATACTCCTAGACCAAACACTCGGTCCCAGACCCCTCGGATCAGGGATACAGAGACCTCGGAGATAAGTGAAAATGAGGGAGAAGAACTTGATTGGCTTTGGCCCTCTCAGGCCCCAGAGACTTCTGCTATTGATCTTCCACCTGAAGAAGACACCAAGGACAGAAAACTGAATGCAGAAGCTACTGAGTTCATCCCGTCCAGTCCTTGGTCAGATTCTTGGGAGAGTGCCTGTGACTTGCTCCCCGAAGAAGATCCAAGGGAATCCATGTACCCCCCTGCTCCGGAATCCAGTGCTATCGAACCAGAGGAAATTCCTAAGTCGATTCCAGAAGAGGAGCTTGTTTCAACAGAAAGTCCTAGAGGACAGAGGAAGCGAAGGGCCATAAAGCCTCCCAGAAGATTAACTTACCCACAAATGGGGAGGAGTGTGGAAGACACTGTGGTTACTGCCAGGAGGAGTATGGAAGACCCTGATCCTCCCACTGTTCATTTGGTGGGAGGCAACCCCAACTCACTCTCTGGCACAGTTAGGCAGGACACTAATGATAGTGTGACCTGTGGGCAGGGATGTTCACTACCTAGTTTTTGGTGGGAATTTCCTCTGCCAACATCATACGAAACTTTGATTGATGTTGTACGTTCTGTAATTTAATGTTATGTTATCTTTGGGGACCAAAGAGTTTAAGTGGGGGGAGTGTGTAGCGGGGTCTCCTTTAAGGCCCGGGACTACGTTACCCAGAACCCCGTTCGGCACCCATAATGTAAAGTTGGCCACCGCAGAGACTGATGGGAGGGGCTATTTAAGAAGGAGGCGAGGCGGAGCTTGGCCTCTTTGGACACTGCGCTGCAAGCAACAGTTTCTTCCTGTGCGGATCTGCGGCAGTGCAAGGCCTGAAGCCTGGGGCCTTGGGCAACTTCTGAAGAGCCTTCCACACCACTGCGGAGCCTGGGTGGCACCAGACTGGTCGAGTGAGGACATCAGTTGGATCAGGGACCCGATCGTTGCAGACGCTGTGTGCGGAGTCACAGCAGGTGGAAGTCCCGGACTGGGATCGCGTCCGGAGTGGTGAGCGAGCACCTGCTCAAGCCAATAGACTGTACCGTGTTTAGGCCTATAGACTGCCTTGGCCCACCTATCGTTAGTTTGTTGTTCCATTAGGAGATCAGTAGCAGGACAGAGTTAAAGGGTCTCCAGTATAGTGTTCCTTGAGACTGCCTACTTGTGGATTACAAATACTATTTCATCAAGTGCACCACCGAAAGTTTGCATGCAAAGAAATCCTAAGTGAAAAGACTGAGATTTCTTCTATGTCAGGCCTGACCAGGGAGGGGAGAGAGTAATATTGTTTAGTGCGCCACAGGGCGCGTACACCATAATAGCTGCGCACGGTGGGTTATCGCGTTGGGCCATTGTTGTGTGCTACACCTATTGCTGCAGGGCTCTGTAAGCAAGTTGCATGTGTTCTGTTCTGCCTATGAGTGGGTCGAGTAAGATTGCCGGGGGTTGGCGGTGCTGTATACAGGGCCCGAAATCAAACCAGCGGCTCTCTTAACTGGGGGTAGTGCTACACTTGTATTTCTGTGGAATGTCTTTATGTGACAGCGTCATGTAAGTCCCATCCACAACACATTACTGAAAACAAAAGAATGAAGATTGCATCAGCACCACTACCACCATCTAGAAAAGAATAACGACTAGTCCCAAAACATGAGCTTCGCTCAGGAACATGCAGATATCTCTCTATGCACTATTCTTGGAGAGAAAGCTGCTTGTCTATGAATATCTTTATGGTACTTTTATTGCGATAGTGAATTGTACGGCTTTAAAGTGGTTGTAAACCCACTTTTTCAACTTGCACCTACAGGTAAGCCTAGATTAAGGCTTACCTGTAGGTGCAAGAAATATCTCCTAAACCTACACGGTTTAGGAGATATTTAGTAAAATGACAGCCGTTGCTGTCTACGGCGCATGCGCGCCGTAGACAACGGCGCATTCATGGGGTTAATCCCATTCACAAATTCGGCTAGTTCCCAGCAATCGCTGGGCCTAGCCGAATTTGACGGCTCCCGCGCGCATGCGCAGAGTGACGTCTCCGCCGCTCCGGCCAATCACAGCGCCGAAGCGGCGCTGTGATTGGCTGGAGCGGCGATACCCGGAAGTAACCTTCCGGCTATCGCCGCAGCAATAGCTGCGGCTGAAGAGGGAGACGAGGACGGCTTTGGGGGCCCCGATCTAAGGTAAGTGATGCATAATGAGCTATTATGCTAGTCATATTAGCTCAATATGCCTTTCTCTTACAGGTTGATAGAAAAAAATTAAAATTTTGGGGGGTTTACAACCACTTTAACACAGTTGCAGTGTTTGCTGGATATTATTAGTAGGTCACCTTCCTCCTGGAGTTTCTTTACACACATGTGATTGCAGAGATGCTTTGGCTGGCATGTCACTAAGTGGAGAATACTTGTTGAACAAGGTGGGTAAAACGTCATTCTGTGCACTTTGAAATATTCTTACCATTCTAGATACTTTCATGTTTGAATGAGACGAGTTTCTGTACCTTGCTACATGTACGCCACCATTTTCTCCTCTTCCTGTTCTTATTATAGCAAATGACTCCCATATACTTACATATAGATAAAAAGCCTTAATGTTAATGGGCTTCCAAGTGGCTAATAAGTACATCAATTTAGTTTCTATTTTTGACCATTTTCTATTCAAGTCTCATTTTCTCTTTATATAGCGCACTTTGCTGCCAGATTACTTTACTTTAATGAACAGCGCTGTCTTATTTTTTGTTCCTGGAGTATTTAACAGCTTTACATCTAAAGGGGTCCTCTAACCTCGAGATCAGACTGCTAGACCTACAGTGCCTTGAAAAAGTATTCATACCCCTTGAAATTTTCCACATTTTGTCATATTACAACCAAAAACGTAAATCTATTTTATTGGGATTTTATGTGATAGACCAACACAAAGTGGCACATAATTGTGAAGTGGAAGGAAAATGATAAATGGTTTTCAACATTTTTTACAAATAAATATGTGAAAAGTGTGGCGTGCATTTGTATTCAACCCCCCCCCCCCCCCCCCCCTGAGTCAATACTTTGTAGAACCACCTTTCACTGCAATTACAGCTGCAAGTCTTTTTGGGGATGTCTCTACCAGCTTTGCACATCTAGAGAGGGACATTTTTGCTCATTATTTTTTGCAAAATACCTCAAGCTCTGTCAGATTGGATGGAGAGCGTCTGTGAACAGCAATTTTCAAGTCTTACCACAGTTTCTCTATTGGATTTAGGTCTGGACTTTGACTGGGCCATTCTAACACATGAATATGCTTTGATCTAAACCAGGGGTCTCCAAAGTTTTTAAACAAAGTGCCAGTTTACTGTCCTTTGGATTTTAGGGGGGCCGGACTATGGCTATTGGAAGAAAAAAAGGTCCAGACGTCAGTGGGAGGAATAGCGCCCTATTGTTGGTATTAGTGGGAGGAATTGTGCCCATCATTGGGAGGAATTGTGCACCTTCATTGGTGTCATTGGGCCCTATTGTTGGTGTCATTGGGAGGAATTGTGCCCCAGCGTTGGTGTCATTGGGCCAAATTGTGCCCCTTCATTAGTCAGTAGGAGGGATTATGCCACATTGTTGTTATCAGTGGATGAAATGTTGCCCGAAGTGCCCGATTAAAGCAAGCAAAGGACCGCAGTTTGGAGGCGACTGGTCTAAACCATTGCATTGTAGTTCTGGCTGTATGTTTAGGGTCGTTGTCCTGCTGGAAGGTGAACCTCCAACCCAGTCTCAAGTCTCTTGCAGACTCTAAAGCCCTGTACACACGATCGGATTTCCTATGGATTTTTCCATCGGAATTCCGATGAAGCTGACTTCCATCAGTCTTGCCTACACACCATCAGTCATAAATCCGACCGTCCCAAACGCCGTGACGTAAAACACTAAGACGAGCCGAGAAAAATGAAGTTCAATGCTTCTGAGCATGCGTCAACTTGATTCTGAGCATGCGTGGGTTTTTTCTCCGATGGAGTTCCACATAGACGATCGGAAATTGCTATAATTTTTTTTTCCATTGGATAAATTTAAAACATGTTCTATTTTTTCTCACCGATGGAAAAAGCACGATGGGGCCCATACACGATCGGTTTGTCCGATGGAAAAAGTCCATCGGACTGTTTTCATTGGTAAAAACGATTGTGTGTACAGGGCATTACAGGTTTTCTTCTAAGATTGCCCTGTATTTGGCTCCATCCATCTTCCCATCAACTCTGACCAGCTTCACTGTCCCTGCTGAAGAAAATCATCCCCACAACATGACGCTGCCACCACCATGTTTTACGGTGGGGATGGCAATAAAACCTGGAAGCTGATTGGTTTCTATGCAGAGTTGCACCAGATTTTGTACTTTCCAGTTTTAGTAAGACCCCTTTCACACTGAGGCAGTTTTCAGGCATTTTAGCGCAAGAAATAGCGCCTGTAAAGCGCCTGAAAACTGCCTCCTATGCCGCCCGAATGTGAAAGCCCGAGTGCTTTAGCACTATGCCCCAGTGTGAAAGGGGTCCTAACCCCTTAGTGTCAAACATACCGAGAGTGATTTCAGGACTCGAGGTTAATATGTACAGTCTGGAGGAAAGAAGGGTAAGAGGAGACATGACTGAGACCTTTAAATACATCATGAGTAAGGTTAAGGAGGGCAGTTTTTTCAAAATGAAACCAAAATTTAAGAACACGGGGACATGACCTCTAACTAACTGGAGGAAAATTCAAAACTCATTTTAGAAAGTTATATTTTACTGAAAGGGTAGTTCGATGCTTGGAATTAACTTCCAGCAGAAGTAGCGAGACAGTCAACAGTATATTGTTTCAAACATGCCTGGCACAAACATAGATCTATACTCAGACAAAAAAGTTAATGAAAAAAAACAAAACATTAAAAATAAAAAATAAAATGGGAAGACTTGATGGACTACTCTGTCTTTTTCTGCCGTCACTTTTCTGTGTGTCTGTGTTTAGTGCTCATAATTGAGACAAGTACACATTATAGAGGGATATTCTTTGTTTATATTTCATGTTTGAGGTTTACAACCTCAGCATTGCTTTACATTTTCAGTCAGAATACACAGTCTACCCAATAATATGTAAATATAGCTATAACTTTTTTTATTACTTTTGGATTGGAAAAAAATTGTGATTTTCCTTTACATATTGTCTTACCGACTTGCCCTCTGCATTGGGCTCCCAGTGGCCATCTTGGGGGAGTCTGTGTCTATATGGACATAGGGTTCTTCCAAGATTTGGGCAGTTATCTTGGACTGAGAGAGGCTATATATGGCCCCTTCTGGGTCATTTGGCATGCCCGCAGTGTGGGGATAATGTAGATAAGGACACATGTCTGTTGCTTAGGGAGACAATAGGCTTAGCCTAATTCCTATTACACACTGCTATTTTTTTTGTTCAACACAGTGGGCTGAACGAAAAGTAAATTACAGCTCTAGTCGGAGCTGCTGTACTAACAATCAAATGTTAGTACAGTGATCTCTCTTGCTGTTCTATTGTGTTCTGACAGGGGGACGCCCCCCCGCCAAAACACTCCGGTCAGCGCTCTCAGCCATTGGCTGAGAACACTAGTCAGGAGTTGGTCGGCAGACCTTTTTCAGTCATGCCCCTTCAACAGAGGCCGGCCGAACCGGTTGGAGTACACACGGGCTGAATGTCGGGCCGTTTTTTATTGAACCGGCCAATGCCGCCCGACATTTGGTCTGTGTGTACGTGGCTTCTGTGGATAAGCCCTGGTTCACAATGGTACGTTTTGACATGCGATTTGGCATGTCATATCGCATGTCGAAACGGTGGTATTTGCCGCAAATTGCCGGCAATGGCACTGTCCTAATCGGTGCGACGCCGCATCTGCGGCGCTGCATCGATTTCAAAAAGTAGTTTCTGTACTACTTTTTACTATTTTGGCCCAAGATTTACATTGACATCTGTGCAGAAACCTGCACAGATGTCTCTGTAATCGCGGGCGAAATCGGGACTGAAAGGCAGGAGTGAAATCATGCGAGTTCAGCTGAACTCGCACGGCTTAACTCTCGCAGCCCAGTGTGAACCTGGGCTTAGAGAGAGTTTAAAGGAGTAGTAAAGGTAAATGTTTTTTCACCTTAATGCATCTTATGCATTAAGATGAAAAAACATTTGACAATACCGGCCCCCCCGAGCCCCCGTTTTACTTACCTGGCCCCTCGAAAGTCCCGCGCTCGCTCCCGTCATCCTCCGAGTTCCTGTGCCTGGCCGTTGATTGGCTACTGTGGATGGATTGAAAGCAGCGCAGCCATTGGCTGGCGCTGCTGTCAATCACATCCAATGACGCGGCACGTCGGGGGGCGGGGCCGAGTGATACAGTCGGCGGCTATGGCCGCCGCTGTATCACGGGAGCGCGCCCGCAGTAACTCCACACCATGCGAGCTCGCTCGCATTATGGTGTGGAGTCCTTGCGGGGAGGAGCCGAGACAGCCGCCGAGGGACCCCAGAAGCGGAGGATCGGGGCCACTGTGTGCAAAACAAGCTGCACAGTGGAGGTAAGTATAATATGTTTGTTATTTAAAAAAAAAAAAAACAGGAACCTGTAGTGTTCCTTTAAGGATGGTCCTGTGAACTCCTCTAGAGAATATTTTTGCATTCTTGAAAGACCTTTGTGATCCAGTCTGTTATACAGTGGGTACGGAAAGTATTCAGACCCCCTTAAATTTTTCACTCTTTGTTATATTGCAGCCATTTTCTAAAATCATTTAAGTTCATTTTTTTTTCTCATTAACCACTTAAGCCCCGGACCATTTGGTAGCTAAAGGACCAGAGGTGAATTCAGAATTTTGCACTGCGCTGCTTTAACTGTAAATTGTGCGGACATGCAATGTTGTACCCAAACGAAATTTGCGTCCTTTTCTTCCCACAAATAGAGCTTTCTTTTAATGGTATTTGATTGCCTCTGCGATTTTTCTTTTTTGCGATATAAACGGAAAAAGACCGAAAATTTTGAAAAAAAATGATATTTTCTACTTTTTGTTATAAGAAAAATCAAATAAACTCAATTTTAGTCATACATTTAGGCCAAAATGTATTCAGCCACATGTCTTTAGTAAAAAAAATGTCAATAAGCGTATATTTATTGGTTTGCGCAAAAGTTATAGCGTTTACAAACTAGGGTACATTTTCTGGAATTTACACAGCTTTAAATTTATGACTGCCTATCTCAATTCTTGAGGTGCTAAAATGGCAGGGCAGTACAAAACCCCCCAAATGACCCCATTTTAGAAAGTAGACACCCCAAGGAAATTGCTGAGAGGCATGTTGAGCCCATTGAATATTTTTTTTTTGTCCCAAGTGATTGAATAATGACAAAAAAAAAAAAATTACAAAAAGTTGTCACTAAATGATATATTGCTCACACATGCCATGGTTATATGTGGAATTGCACCCCAAAATACATTCTGCTGCTTCTCCTGAGTACGGGGATACCACATGTGTGGGACTTTTTAGGAGCCTAGCCACGTACGGGACCCCGGAAACCAAGCACCGCCTTCAGGATTTCTAAGGGCGCAAATTTTTGATTTCACTCCTCACTACCTATCACAGTTTTGAAGGCCATAAAATGCCAAAATAGCACAAAACCCCCTCAAATGACCCCATTTTAGAAAGTAGACACCCCAAGGAAATTGCTGAGAGGCCTGTTGAGCCCATTGAATATTTTTTTTTTTGTCCCAAGTGATTGAATAATGACAAAAAAAAAAAAATTACAAAAAGTTGTCACTAAATGATATATTGCTCACACATGCCATGGTTATATGTGGAATTGCACCCCAAAATACATTCTGCTGCTTCTCCTGAGTACGGGGATACCACATGTGTGGGACTTTTTAGGAGCCTAGCCACGTACAGGACCCCGGAAACCAAGCACCGCCTTCAGGATTTCTAAGGGCGCAAATTTTTGATTTCACTCCTCACTACCTATCACAGTTTTGAAGGCCATAAAATGCCAAAATAGCACAAACCCCCCCCCAAATGACCCCATTTTGGAAAGTAGACACCCCAAGCTGTTTGCTGAGAGGCATGGTGAGTATTTTACAGCTCTCATTTGTTTTTGAAAATGAAGAAAGAACATTTTTTTTTTTTCTTTTTTTTTTTTCAATTTTCAAAACTTTGTGACAAAAAGCGAGATCTGCAAAATACTCACAATACCTCTCAGCAAATAGCTTGGGGTGTCTACTTTCCAAAATGGGGTCATTTGGGGGGGTTTTGTGCCATCTGGGCATTCCATGGCCTCCGAAACTGTGAAAGGCAGTGAGAAGTGAAATCAAAAATTTACACCCTGAAGGCGGTGATTGGTTTTTGGGGTCCCGTACGCGGCTAGGCTCCCAAAAAGTCTCACACATGTGGTATCCCCGTACTCAGGAGAAGCAACAGAATGTATTTTGGGGTGTAATTCCACATATGCCCATGGCATGTTTGAGCAATATATCATTTAGTGACAACTTTGTGCAAAAAAAAAAAAAAAAATTATTTTTTCCGCAACTTGTGTCAACATATAAAATATTCCATGGACTCGACATGCCTCTCAGTATATAGCTTGGGGTGTCTACTTTCCAAAATGGGGTCATTTGGGGGGGTTTTGAACTGTTCTGGCATTTTATACACAACATTAGGAAGCTTACATCCACTCTTCTAACCACTTGAAGACAAAGCCCTTTTTGACACTTTTTGTTTACATGAAAACATATTTTTTTTGCAAGAAAATTATGTTGAACCCCCAAACATTATATATATTTTTAAAGCAAAGGCCCTACAGAATAAAATGGTGGGTGTTGCATTTTTTTTTCTACACAGTATTTGCGCAGCGATTTTTCAAACGCATTTTTTGGGGAAAAAATACACTTTTTTTAATTTTAATGCACTAAAACACACTATATTTCCCAAATGTTTGATGAAATAAAAAAGATTATCTTAGGCCGAGTACATAGATACCAAACACAACATGCTTTAAAATTTCGCACAAACGCGCATTGGCGACAAACTACATACATTTTTAAAAGTCTTTAAAAGCATTTACAGGTTACCCCGTTAGATTTACAGAGGAGGTCTACTGCTAAAATTACTGCCCTCGATCTGACCTTCGCGGTGATACCTCACATGCATGGTGCAATTGCTGTTTACATATGACGCCAGATCAACGCTTGCGTTCGCCATTGGGCAAGAGCAGGGCAGGACAGGGGTGCTTTTTTTTTTTTTTTTTTTTTTTATTATTAATTTTGCTTTTTTATTTTATTTTTAAACTGTTGCTTCCATATTTTTTTTTTTTATCACTTTTATTGTTATCTCAGGGAATGTAAATATCCCCTATGATAGCAATAGGTAATGACAGGTACTCTTTTTTGAAAAAACTGGGGTCTATTGGACCCTAGATCTTTCCTCTGCCCTCAAAGCATCTGACCACGCCAAGATCGGTGTGATAAAATGCTTACCCAATTTCCCAATGGCGCTTTTTATATCCGGGGGGGGGACATTCCCTCCCACTGCTTGTAAAAGCAGTCCAGAGGCTAATTAGCCACTAGGATAGCTTTTACATGAAAGCCGGCCGCTGGCTGAAAAGAATGATACCAAGATGATACCTAAACCTGCAGGCATCATTCTGGTATAAACATTCAAAGTCCAGCAACATACCAGTACGTTGCTGGTCCTTGTTGGACATGTATTGTAATCTTTTTTTTCATGCAGCCTGTTGGCTGAACGAAAAAAAAAGATTGATCGGTGGGTATGCCCACCATTAGAATACCGCCCTTCATCCACCCACTTCTAATGATGGGCATATATGCACCATTTATATATGCCGAAGCATGGGGGCATCTTCTCGCAAAAGTTATGCCGCGTACACATGGTCAGACTTTTCCACGGGCAAGCCTCTGTCGGAATTTCGACCATATGTACGCGGCATTAGGAGCAAAATCACTCCGCCGCCCCTGCTGCCCCAATGCTTCGGCATATATGCTTTTTTTTTTTTAACTGTGGTGGTGAAATCACCTCCTACAGCACTGGAGTCGCAGGGATCAGGCCTGTCTCTGCGAACGCTGCAGTTATGTGTGTTGTGTTTTGCAAGTGACAGTGATCGATCGATACTGCACTTGGGTGGCCTGGGCTGGACGGAGGGGCAAAACGCAGGTGCCAGCAGGTATCTGGGCTGATCCCGCTAACACTGCGTTTTTGGGAACCCTAAACTGCTGGGGACGCTAGTATAGATCTGATCAGATCAGATATTGAGCTGATCAGATACTATACCACTAAGGGGGGTGTATGCTCCACGCGTGGGTGTTAGCGCTACTGGCACTAACCTGACGCTGCCTGGGGTGTGACGCAGACCCTCTCTGACGCTAAAACCTAATTGATATCACCCGCCGGGCGATCAGGGGGTTAAACCTTTATTGGGTTATATACGGCGGGTGCCCTGACACTATAAAAAGCAAACTAACTAACCAGCGTCACCCGTAACACTTATATGATGATCACTGGTGAAAGGGTTAACTAGGGGCAATTAGGGGGTTAAAACCTTTATTAGGTAATATATGGGGGTACCTGACGCTATAAAAACCTGACGGCGAACCTAAAAAAAAATTACTGGCTACCTATCGGCATCACCGACACTAAGACAACGATCTTAAAAACGATCGCTTAGCGACAGTGGTGATAGGGGTGAAAGGGTTACCTGGGGGGCGATCAGGGGGTTAAACCTTTATTAGGTAATATATGGGGGTACCTGACGCTATAAAAACCTGACGGCGAACCTAAAAAAAAATTACTGGCTACCTATCGGCATCACCGACACTAAGACAACGATCATAAAAACGATCGCTTAGCGACAGTGGTGATAGGGGTGAAAGGGTTACCTGGGGGGCGATCAGGGGGTTAAACCTTTATTAGATAATATATGGGGGTACCTGACGCTATAAAAACCTGCGGCGAACCTAAAAAAAATTACTGGCTACCGATCAGCATCACCGACGCTAAGACATCGATCAGAAAAATGATCGCATAGCGACAGCGGTGCTAGGGGGTGAAAGGGTTACCTGGGGGGTGATCAAGGGGGTTAAACCTTTATTAGGTAATATATGGGGGTACCCGACGCTATAAAAACCTGCGGCGAACCTAAAAAAAATTACTGGCTACCGATCAGCATCGCCGACGCTAAGACATCGATCAGAAAAATTATCGCCTAGTGACAGTGGTGATAGGGGGTGAAAGGGTTACCTGGGGGGCAATCAAGGGGGTTAAACCTTTATTAGGTAATATATGGGGGTACCCGACGCTATAAAAACCTGCGGCGAACCTAAAAAAAATTACTGGCTACCGATCAGCATCACCGACGCTAAGACATCGATCAGAAAAATGATCGCATAGCGACGGCGGTGCTAGGGGGTGAAAGGGTTACCTGGGGGGTGATCAAGGGGGTTAAACCTTTATTAGGTAATATATGGGGGTACCCGACGCTATAAAAACCTGCAGCGAACCTAAAAAAAATTACTGGCTACCGATCAGCATCACCGACGCTAAGACATCGATCAGAAAATTGATCGCATAGCGACGGCGGTGCTAGGGGGTAAAAGGGTTATCTGGGGGGTGATCAGGGGGTTAAACCTTTATTAGGGGGGGTTAGGGGGCTACACTGGACCTAAAACTAAATGTAGTGACACTTTTACAGCCACAAATGTCACTGATTGCAGTGATTACTAAATAAATGGTCACTGCAATCAGTGACACTGTGACTGGGGGGTGATCTGGGGGTGTCTGGGGGGGCGATTTATGTGCCTATGTGTCCTGGTGTCAATGTGCTGTTTTGTGTACTAACCTGCATCTTCTCCTGTACGGCGCTCGGTATATGTGAGCGCCGCAGGAGAGATGACATCACTTCCTCCTTCCTGGCAGGCAGGGGAAGCTCTCTCATTCGCCGGGAGCGATCGAGGGGGGGTGGCCAGAATCGAACGGCCGTCCCCTCATGCCGGATCGCTCCCGAAGGTAAAACGACCACCCACTGTAAAGAAGGGGGGTCCGATCGGACCCCCCAACTATACAAAGGCAATCACGTATATGTACGTGATTCTGCCTGTCGGTGCCATTCTGCTGACGTATATTTACAGTGGGCGGTCGTTAAGTGGTTAATGTACACACAGCGCCCCATATTGACAGAAAAACACAGAATTGTTGACATTTTTGCAGATTTATTAAAAAAGAAAAACTGAAATATCACATGGTCTTAACTATTCAGACCCTTTGCTGTGACACTCATATATTTAACTCAGGTGCTGTCCATTTCTTCTGATCATCCTTGAGATGGTTCTAATCTACACCTTCATTTGAGTCCAGCTGTGTTTGATTATACTGATTGGACTTGATTAGGAAAGCCACACACCTGTCATCTATATAAGACCTTACAGCTCACAGTGCATGTCAGAGCAAATGAGAATCATGAGGTCAAAGGAACTGCCTGAAGAGCTCAGAGACAGAACTGTGGCAAGGCACAGATCTGGTCAAGGTTACATAAAAAATTCTGCTGCACTTAAGGTTCCTAGGAGCACAGTGGCCTCCATAATCCTTAAATGGAAGACGTTTGGGACAACCAGAGCCCTTCCTAGAGCTGGCCATCCGGCCAAACTGAGCTATCGGGGGAGAAGAGCCTTGGTGAGAGAGGTAAAGAAGAACACAAAGATCATTGTGGCTGAGCTCCAGAGATGGAGATGGGAGAAAGTTGTAGAAAGTCAACCATCACTGCAGCTCTTCACCAGTCAGGGCTTTATGGCAGAGTGGCCAGACGGAAGCCTCTCCTCAGTGCAAGACACATGAAAACCTGCATGGAGTTAAAAAACACCTGAAGGACTCCAAGATGGTGAGAAATAAGATTCTCTGGTCTGATGAGACCAAGATAGAACTTTTTGGCCTTAATTCTAAGCGGTATGTGTGGAGAAAACCAGGCACTGCTCATGACCTGTCCAATACAGTTCCAACAGTGAAGCATGGTGGTGGCAGCACCATGCTGTGGGGGTGTTTTTCAGCTACAGGGACAGGACGACTGGTTGAAATCGAAGGAAAGATGAATGCGGCCAAGTACAGGGATACCCTGGACGAAAACCTTCTCCAGAGTGCTCAGGACCTCAGGCTGGGTCAAAGGTTTACCTTCCAACAAGACAATGACCCTAAGCACACAGCTAAAATAAAGAAGGAGTGGCTTCACAACAACTCCGTGACTGTTCTTGAATGGCCCAGGCAGAGCCCTGACTTGAACCCAATTGAGCATCTCTGGAGAGACCTAAAAATGGCTGTCCACCAACGTTTACCATCCCACCTGACAGAACTGGAGAGGATCTGCAAGGAGGAATGGCAGAGGATCCCCAAATCCAGGTGTGAAAAACTTGTTGCATCTTTCCCAAAAAGACTCATGGCTGTATTAGGTCAAAAGGGTGCTTCTACTAAATACTGAGCAAAGGGTCTGCATACTTAGGACCATGTGAAAGCACCATGCAGTTCCATGCAGGTACCCTGCTGATGCGTTTTGGAAAAAGGTTCAGAACCCCAAAGCACCCTCCCCATGTTGAGAGCATTTGGCCTGGTACGATTCAGGAGGGGGGGTGCTCTCTCACACCCCCCTCTTTTCCTATGGCCTGCCAGGTTGCATGCTCGGATAAGGGCCTGGTATAGATTTTGGGGGGACCCCCATGCAATTTTTTTTTTAATTTTGGCGTGGAATTTCCCTTAATATCCATACCAGACCTGAAGGGCCCGGTATGGACTGGAGAGGGGAACCCATGCCGTTTTCAATGATTTTTAATGTATATTGCCGGGATCCGACAATACATTACAGCCAGGATCAGTTTTAAATTAAATTTTTTCCTTTAGAAAAGGTAATTTTGCTGTGGTGCTGTTATAAAAATGGGAAAGATGCACCACTTTACAGGCAGACTAAGGGGACCCCCAGGCACAATATTTAAAAGAATATAACATTTTTATTGTTTCACTTTAACCAGTTCACATCCCACGTATATTCATATGACGCCCGCAGGAGGGATCTCCCATCCTGGGCGGGCATCATATGACGTCCTGGGCTTCCCTGCCATCTAGGGCGCGTGCGTCGCTGGCAGCGCGAGCGCACCCGCCGCATCGCTTGGGAGCCGGTGCGTGTGCCCGACGGCCGCGATGTCCGCCGGGCACCCGTGATTGCCGGTAAAAGAGCCAGGACCGTGGATCTGTGTGTGTAAACACACAGATCCACGTCCTGTCAGAAGAGAGGAGACCGATGGTGTGTTCCTTGTACAGAGAAACACTGATCGGTCTCCTCCCATTGTGAGTCCCCGCCCCCTACAGTTAGGATCACTCCCTAGGATACACATTTAACCCCTTGATTGCCCCCTAGTGTTAACCCCTTCACTGCCAGTCACATTTATACAGTAATCAATGCATTTTTATAGCACTGAATCGCAGATCGCCGCCATTACTAGTAAAATAAATAAAAAAGTAATAAAAATACCATAAATCTATCCCCTATTTTGTAGACACTATAACTTTGGCGCAAACCAATCAATATACGCTTATTGTTTTTTTTTTACCAAAAATATGTAGAGGAATACATATCGGCCTAAACTGAGGAACATTATTATAGCAAAAAAGTAAAAAGTATTAGTGTTTTTTTTCAAACTTGTCCCTCTTTTTTTGGTTTATAGCGCAAAAAATTAAAACCGCACAGGTGATCAAATACCACCAAAAGAAAGCTCTATTTGTGGGGAAAAAGGACTTCAATTTTGTTTGGGTACAACGTCGCACCACCGCGCATTTGTCAGTTAAAGTGTGACACATACATATTCCTTACATATTCTATACGATTTTTATAGATTGACTTTGTTTTAGAACATTTAGATTTTTAACCTTTTTAATTCTATAATGTTCTATAATGTTACTGCCAACTAATGTGCTAATTAGTAGATTGTGAGCAGTCAATAGCAGGCAAAGAAACATGATTGGATAGTTTTAAACACATGATTCGAAGTCAGGGTATATATGCCCTCAACCAAAATGGCGGAATCACAACTTCCTGATGACAGCCAATTTGATAGGCTGAAACGCATCGGCTTGAATCGCATCATCGCGACACACTTCCGCCCATACGTCAACCCGGAAATCGAACCACAACCACGTTAGCGGTTCACTTAACTGCTTGGGCAGATTTCACGGACGATTTTACCTGCTGTTCACATAGGGTGCCAGGAAATTAGGCACCCTTACATGTGAGTTGAATATTATGTTTTTATCTATGGAATTAAGTTCTAAACAGTACTGCGCAATGAAGTTTTTCCTGTTACATTTATCCACATGAGGAACATTTATCACAAAAAACGCCAGTCTAGAAGATATCCACAGTGGTCGCCCCACAAATGTATTTGACCATACTAGCGATAGTTGGTCCATTCCAAGGGGTGAGTGTACATCTATAGGGGAGCACCTTATCTGAGCACTTAAGGAGCACGGAACTCTTCATCAATGATTTGAGTACCAGCACTCTATTTGGGACTCTGAAATCTTTATGACTGTTCCAATTTGTATTTTTTAAGTGTAGCGGCCTCACCCCGTCTCCTTTGTCTAGGGGTATGTCACACGACGGGGTGAGATGCGCTAGGGCCCATGTCCTCCCCATAGCTGTGGGTGAGGTGAAGGCCAGCACCAGATATTTCCTCGGGCCTATGTGCTTTGTTCTAGAATACAGTCCTGCTGTGTCAACACTTCCCTCTGCTCCCATTAACCAGAGTCCCACACACCGATCACAGTCCAACTCTTGTTTTATTGCAAACTCCACAATAAACAGTGCTTCAGTAGCCAACTGGTTGCGACTTGATGACATTTTGATACGGGGGTGAGCAGGTCGAGGCACTATCCTGGTTATCAACTAAACCACTGCGATTTCGCCAGCGGTTACTATAGCATTCAGCAAGAAAGGACTTAGAATCTAAGAGTCTCTACCAGCGACTCAAGAGAACGTAGATAAGAGTACCTTTGCTGCGCTGCGGCCCCTATCAGGGGAAGATGTCCCTCCAAGGGAGTTACCAGAGGCCCATTCGTCACTGGGTTGATGCTGCTCCAGACTCTCCGGACGGGTAACCTCCCCGGCCTCCTCACCTCAGACATGGGCCCCATCCACCTCAGGGACCCTCGGACGTCTCCACCCTCGCGGGATCCAGTCGAAGTCACTGGACCCCAGGCCTCCTAGTTCAGTACCTCACCCCAGGCTGAAGGTGCCTGGGATGGACTCCAACTCCATTCCGGTCAGGCCTAGGGCACCTGAGCCGGAATCCAGAACCCGCCCGCACCCAGGCTTAAGGTGCCTGGGCGCGTGAAGAACTTCCTCCAGAAGACAGACCTCGTGGTTAGGGCGTCTCCCCCTTTTATCTCCTTCCATCAACACCACGGCAGGTTCCCCGCCCTCGCCGTACCATCTCCGTAAAGGGACAAAAAGGGTAGCACTGTAATGGCAAATCTACCTTGAGCCTGCAGGCACCCCGCCACCCAGAGGCCAAAGAGATTATTACACTATCCAATCCTCCACGAACACAAGTGGTCCACATAAATTTAGAGACCCCGCTACATACTCCCCCTTGTGATTTGACGCTGGTCCCCAGCGTCTGGTGCGAACCCATGTCTCCCATGGAGTGAGGACACAAGCTTAGCCCCAGAGGCTATCCCTAAAATTTTACACCTCAACCATACCAAGACCTGCTCAAAGGGAAAGGGAATATAAAACAATAAAACTTTTCCTTAAAACATCTATCATATACACATATACAATCCCTCCCTCCACTGTCTAAGAACCACCCCATACTCAGTAGTCTTGACAGACGAATCTCCTGCAGAGGGAAAAAAAAACACAACACACAAATAAATCACATCCTGACATTTGGTGTTATTTTGGAATGAATGGGTCTATCAGCCGAGAGACCCATTCGCTCCAATGAGTAAAGTGGTGCGCGTGTGAGAAAAAAACAAACAGCCGTTGCACAACACTGCCACCTGGTGACAGTGCCGCGGTAATGACACTTGGTGCAATCTTCATTCTTCCTGCGTCCCTACACTAATTCTACCCCCAAAGTCTGTCTTTGAACTGTGAGGAAGAGAGAACAAACAAAAACTGCTCTCATTCCTCCAGAGAGTAGAAAACAAAAGCCCAAATAAAAAACTAGGGCACAGTTCGAATGCTCCGGCAGGAACACTCCTAGAAGATTGTAGGAAAGGAAACAAGTGAGTCTCTTCTCACAAATAGAACTTCGGGTCAGGCAAGAACAAGGGCTTCAGATGTTTATCAAAAACCTCAATCGAATAGTCAGCATCCTCTCCATCTTTCCTGCAGATGCGCACCTTGTCTGCGTGGATATGGCGGCCCCACATCCAGTCTGCGCTGCAGTCCCGAAACTTTTTCCACACTGTTGATGAACAGGAGAAGTATCCTCGTGCATGGGGCACTTTGAGTTTCTCCCAAACAAATTTGTCATACCATCTCTGGCGTATGACCTCAACTTCAAAAAGCAAGTCCCGAGGCAAGTAGGGATATTCCCACCCATACTCACGGGCGACTCTCTGCGAGAAAAGTCTTTGCAATCTGGCCAAAGGAGGCATGGCTTCCCGCTCACCTTCTCCGGATTGAACGATGGCCTCCGGGTGCCAAGGTACTTTCACTACCTCTGATGGCTTTTCTCTTGGTGCTCGTAGTGAGGCTCGCTGCATCCCCGCCACCAAGACGGGCGATGTTGTAGATTGTGGGAAGCCATTCTGAGGACTAGACTTCCTCGTAGACTCCGGGGCTTGTACCTGGGGTGTGCTGTCTCCTACCGACATAGGGGAATCCTGCGGTACTCGTAACACAGGCAATGGGCGTTTGTCCCAGCCCTTCCGATGAAACAGTTCATCAATCTCTCCGTCATCTCCACAATCTGACAGCGACTCTAGGTCGGAAGTGTCATACATCTTGGCGGGAAGGTAGTCTCTGGTAGACGTGGTACTAGCTTCCCTTGCGAGCTCCACCGACTGTGGACCCCCGACAACTCCAACCACCACCACAGTCCCAGCCCCTGGCTCACCTTGACCTTTTGTAGAACTGGGATGTCCAGGACTCTTCCAACTGGATCCATCCAGGCCAGGCAAGCGACGGGGTGAAGCTCTTCCACGACCACAGGAAGCCTGCACCAGGCCGACTTTCCTCTTCGGAGGTGGGAGCAGAGAATCTGTGGTGACCGAAGCAGCATCCTCGGATTTTTCTCTCTCAGTCTCTGATTGGGCAGTCACATCGCCCTGGTCAGTGCGTACGGGAACCTCCGCAAAGGCCTGGATCTCTCCTTCCAGAGTAGCGGTACCTGTGAGGCTGTTGAGGCGAAGGGCCCGGGGCCTTACTGTGGATGGCTCTACCTCGAATAAGAATTCTTTGCACGCCTCGCAACGCCCGAATGGCTTCAGGTGGACCACCAGTCCCGAGCATCCGGGACAGATCACGCCGAGGGCCTCCGTGTCTCTGCATGAGTACAAAGCCAACTGCCCTCGGGGCCTGAGTCTTATCCCCGTGTCTGTAAGGGGAGCAGCAAACGTAGTCATCTTCGTGGGGTAGGGAACCGGAATCCACAGGGAGCTTGAGGCCATCCCGACTATCTGCTGCTCCATCACGCACTGACCACACGCCGAAGTCTCCACGTGAGTTCCTCCACATGGCCAGACTCCTCCCACGACTTGCACGTTTTTGCGGGCTTCCTTCAAGCTCCGCCCACGAATTGCGCAGTCACGGGGTGCCTCGTGGCGCAGTGCAATAAAAGCCCCCACATGTAGTACTTCACACGGCTGGACTTTTCCCTCTTCTCGCTCCTCTGCATGGGCCTTTCCCGTCCTAGGGTCATTTCCACGACTTTGAGCAGGGATGCACTTTGGCCAATCACATGGCCGACCTGCTCGGAACTCCTCCGGGCAGCAAAGTCCAGACACAGCCATTCTTTCTTCCAAAGTTAAAACACATATCATCCCGGACTCACGAGCCCCCACGTGTAGCGGCCTCACCCCGTCTCCTTTGTCTAGGGGTATGTCACACGACGGGGTGAGATGCGCTATGGCCCATGTCCTTCCCATAGCTGTGGGTGAGGTGAAGGCCAGCACCAGATATTTCCTCGGGCCTATGTGCTTTGTTCTAGAATACAGTCCTGCTGTGTCAACACTTCCCTCTGCTCCCATTAACCAGAGTCCCACACACCGATCACAGTCCAACTCTTGTTTTATTGCAAACTCCACAATAAACAGTGCTTCAGTAGCCAACTGGTTGCGACTTGATGACATTTTGGTACGGGGGTGAGCAGGTCGAGGCACTATCCTGGTTATCAACTAAACCACTGCGATTTCGCCAGCGGTTACTATAGCATTCAGCTAGAAAGGACTTAGAAGCTAAGAGTCTCTACCAGCGACTCAAGAGAACGTAGATAAGAGTACCTTCGCTGCGCTGCGGCCCCTATCAGGGGAAGATGTCCCTCCAAGGGAGTTACCAGAGGCCCATCCGTCACTGGGTTGATTCTGCTCCAGACTCTCCGGACGGGTAACCTCCCCGGCCTCCTCACCTCAGACATGGGCCCCATCCACCTCAGGGACCCTCGGACGTCTCCACCCTCGCGGGATCCAGTCGAAGTCACTGGACTCCAGGCCTCCTAGTTCAGTACCTCACCCCAGGCTGAAGGTGCCTGGGATGGACTCCAACTCCATTCCGGTCAGGCCTAGGGCACCTGAGCCGGAATCCAGAACCCGCCCGCACCCAGGCTTAAGGTGCCTGGGCGAGTGAAGAACTTCCTCCAGAAGACAGACCTCGTGGTTAGGGCGTTTCCCCTTTTTATCTCCTTCCATCAACACCACGGCAGGTTCCCCGCCCTCGCCGTACCATCTCCGGAAAGGGACAAAAAGGGTAGCACTGTAATGGCAAATCTACCTTGAGCCTCCAGGCACCCCGCCACCCAGAGGCCAAAGAGATTATTACACCATCCAATCCTCCACGAACACAAGTGGTCCACATAAATTTAGAGACCCCGCTACATAAGCATGAGCACTTTCTCACTGGGGACTGTTTGCCTTTTTCAGTGACTTACCTGTTTTGATCGCTATAACACATTTCGATTTTTTTAATATATCATATAGCGCGGTTTCTTATTTTCACTTTTTAATTGATTTATATTACCAATTTAACACTGTAGCTGCTATTCTCATGTAGTAACATTATTTGTTACCTATGGTATCACTTCATATTTATTATTATTTGTTATATTGTTCTTTGGCGTTTTTTTTTTTTTTTCAAAGTGCGACATTGCTGAAAACTAAAAATTGCCCTGGGCAGGAAGGGGGTGAAAATGCCCTGTATTGAAGTGGTTAAGCATTATTAAAATCACTGCTTCTAAAAAAACGTCCGTTTTAAAAACTTTTTGTTTTGCATTGATACATGTCCCCTGCGGCAGTACCCGGGTCCCCAAACACTTTTTATGACAATAACTTGCATATAAGCCTTTAAAATTAACACTTTTGATTTTTCACATTCGTGCCCTATAGACTTTAATGGTGTTCGCACCAATTTTTTGTCTGTTTGCATGTTGTGACGTGAACTGAACCAGGGGGTGTTCGGCTCATCCTTAGCCAAGAGCGTCCGCGCTTCATGTTTTGTGTGAATAAGGTAGGGCTCTGTGGGGAGGGGGCAGTGCTGTTATGTTATGTTATAAAAAGGACAGGGGTTTGATATTGAGAGAGGACTATGATGGGAGGTCAGTCTGTGATTGGGGGTCTGTGATTGGGGGGGTCAGTCTGTGATGGGGGGTCTGTAATTTGGGGGTCAGTCTGTGATGGGGTTCTGTGATTGGGGGGGATCAGTCTGTGAGGGGGGTCTGTGATTTGGGGGGTCAGTCTGTGATGGGGTATCTGTGATTTGGGGGTATAAGTCTGTGATTGGGGCTCTGTGATTTGGGGGGTCAGTCTGTGATGGCTCAGTCTGTGATGGGGGGATCAGTCTGTGATGGGGGGTCTGTGATGGGGGGATCAGTCTGTGATGGGGGGTCTGTGATGGGTCAAGTCAGACTGTGATGGGGAGGTCTGTAATGGGGTCAGTCTGTGATGGGGTCAGTCTGTGAGGGGGTCAGTCTGTGATGGGGGGGTCAGTCTGTAATGGTATCTGCTATGGGTCAGATCAGTCTGTGATGGGGGTCTGTGAGGGATTAGGTCAGTCTGTGATGGGAGGTCTGTGATGGGGGGATCAGTCTGTGATGGGTCAGTCTGTAATGGGGGCGTCTGTCATGGGGGGTCTGTAATGAGGCAGCCTGTGATGTAAAATGGGGGGGGGGGGGTGTGATGAGAAGGGAGGGACTGAGGACACTGATGTAAAAGGGGGTCTGTGATGTGATGTGAAGGGGGGACTGAAGACACTGATATAAAAGGGGGTCTGTGATGTGAAGGGGGGATTGAGGACACTGATGTACAAGGGGGTCTGTGATGTGATGTGAAGGGGGGACTTAAGACACTGATGTAAAAGGGGTTCTGTGATTTCTGCACTAGCAAAACACAGGTCTCTGCAAGGGAAATAAAAAACAATTGTTTTCTATGTGTCCTGTTCACACTGCAACAGCGCCCCTGAGTGCTGAGCAGTGCGGTGCAAAATGCATACTGGGCTGCGGTGCATACAAATTAAAAATGAATGAAATGTAATTTATTTTGACATTTCAATAAAGTTGATAGAAAAAAAGCACAAAGTGTGATGTGTGTGTGTGTGGAGGCGGGGGGGGGGGGGGGGGGTTGGGGGCGCTGTGATGTGCATGGGAGGCTGAGATGTCATGTGGAGTCATAGCACCAATATGACACTCAGGCCTCCTCTGGAGGAAAATTTTTCCGACAGGACCCCCTTGAATTTTAATTCAGTACCCCTGCTATAAGAGAAATAAAGTAGAATGGCTAATGGCCAGTGAAGGAGGGGGGCTTGGGTGGCCATCAGGGTTGGACGGGGGGGCGGGTTTGTCCGGCTAGCCGGTATGGGAGAGACTTGTCATCCGCACTGCCCATCACCTCACTTCATAGTGCGCAACCCGGCTCAGCCTCAGCGCCGCTGCGTTGGAAGGCAGCCAATGGCTGTGCAGCAATGCCGGTTTCTGAAATTCCAGCCAATGAGGCTGTAGTAATGTTCCTGGATGACGTTAGCCCTTCCACTTCACTTGTTCACTTGTTTTTGTGTGTGTTTGCAAAATTAAAGTGGGCTGCTCTAGATGAAGTCCAGGGCCAAATTTTTGTCCCAGTCCAGCCTTGGGTGTGAGTGCATCTGTACGCACAGTGAGGTGAAGATGTTTTTCCTGAACCCAAGCAGCACAAGGTCTTGGGCAAGCCCTGGTCAAGGGAGTGGGCTCACTCACAATTTTGCCTAAGAACACATCTATGAATAAAGAATGGTAGAAAAAAACATCTTTTGAGAGCAACTTCTCCCAACCATCCAAGAACAGTTTGGTGAGGGACAATACCTTTTCTAGGATGATGGAGCACCTTGCCATAAGGCAAAAGTGAGAACTAGGTGTCGGGGAACAAAACATAACAATTTTGGTTCTATAGCCAGGAAAATCCCCAGACCTTAATCCTATTGAGAACTTGTGGTCAATCCTCAAGGGGCGGATGAACAAAAAAAACCCCACAAACTCCAAGCATTGATTAGGCAAAAATGGACTGCCATCACTCAGGATGTGGCCCAGAAATAGATTGACAGCATGCCAGGGCGAATTGCAGAGGTCTTGAAAAAAAAAAGTGTCAACACTGCAAATATTGACTCTTTGCATAAACTTAATGTAATTGTCAATAAAAGCCTTAGACACTTATGAAATGCTTGTAATTATACTTCAGTATAACATAGTAACATCTGACAAAAAGATCTAAGCAGCAGACTTTGTGAAAGTTAATATTTGTGTCATTCTCAAAACTTTTGGCCACGGCTGTATAGTGTATTTTTATTTTTCAGGCTATATGTTGTCTGTGATATTTGTACACAGATTGTAAACAAGTCAATGATTTCTCAGAACTTCTTCCTTAGGTAGTTACTAAGAAAGTCATCTCAAATGCATTGCCCATTATGGTGTGTTTGAGTGAAGCAGAATTTGATCTCGTCTCCATTAAAAACCAACGTAATGCCCTGACACTGATCAGATTCCATGCTATGAAATGCATGGGATAAAACTGTTGCCATAGAAGACACTTTTAAAGGAGACATCAAAATATACAAAGTAGACTGTAAAGTCAGAGGAACCAGTAATAGGTGATCCATCAGGGGTTGTATGCGGGGCTTCCGCAGCATTAAACTCTTGTACACGGGAGTAAAAAAACGCCACATTTTTTACTGATTTGAAATGACATGCGATGTTGTCTATGGAACCATGCACACAGCTGAGTAAAAAGCAGTAATACAGTGATGAGTACAGAGCCATTTGAGTGCGGTAATTTACTTGCATACACATGTTTACTTGTCTATAAGCATGTTTACGCAAGTATAAATCAGTATACAACAACAACACTGGCAATGAAGAAGAATTTTTCTTGTCTATAAGTAGTGATGAGCCGAACACCCCCGGGTTCGGTTCGCACCAGAACCCGCGAACGGACCGAAAGTTTGCACGAACATTAGAACCCTATTAAATACAATGGATGCGAACGTTCGGATTCTAAAGTGCTAATTATAACGACTATTATCCATGTTATTGTCCTAAACAGAGTTTGGGAACCCGGGTTCTGCACCAGGGGACATGTATCAATGCAAAAAGAAGTTTTAAAAACGGACGTTTTCCGGGAGCAGTCATTTTAATGATGCATAAAGTGAAAAAAAAAAGTCAAATATTCCTTTAAATATTGTACCTGGGGGGTGTCTAAAGTATGCCTGTGAAGTGCCACGTGTTTCCCGTGTTTAGAACTGTCCCTGCACAAAATTACATTTCCAAAAGAAAAAAAAGCCATTTAAAACTGCTTGCGGCTTTAATGTAATGTCTGGTCCCGGTAATATGGATGAAAATCTTTAAGAAAAATGGCATAGCTACCCCATCACACACCCCCCCCCCTACCCCAGCCCATTACCTGCCCCTTTGGGTCTTGTATGGATATTAAGGGGAACCCCGCACACAAAATAAAAAAGGCCCTATATACTCTGAACAGCCGTATACAGGCGGTGCATACAAGACAGGGACTGTAGGTTTGTTCTTATGTAGAATCTGTTTGTAATTTTGAACAGCTACATTGTTTAAGTGTAGCTCCAGCCCAAATACCTATTTTTAAGCTTTTTGGAAAACATAGGGAAGGGTTATCACCCCTGTAACATTTGTTTTGCTGTCTGTGCCCCTGTTCAGAACATTTCACCTCACTTTGCGTCCCAATGACAACTGTTTTTGAAATGTGGTGTTTTTATTGAAACAAGGATTGGTGATAAAGCATCAGTAGAGAGGAGACACCTTTCTCCCATATTAATTCTTACAGGAGAGAATTTTCCTTCCATGGGGTAGATTTCCTCTCACTTCCTGTTGTCTTCTTCCGTTTGCAAGTAGTAGTCGTTTGTAAGTTGGATGTTTGAAAGTAGGGACCTGCCGTATATACTCTGCAGAAATTGGCCCCTTAGGTGTTGGTGTTGGCACAACACTGTAAGCACTCACAGTTACTCTTGGTGGGTGCTGGAACGCCCTGCTGTCAACTATTATATCAGGAATTGTAATAACATATAATTGTTGAACAGTGGTAGTAAAAATTGGGCCTTTGATGGTGGTGCTGGTGCCACAACACTGTAAGGCCTGACAGTTACTCTTGGTGGGCGCAGCAATGGGCCCTGCTGTGAATTATTAGATCAATAATTATAATTGCATGCCCCTGTTGAACAGGGGCTGAAAAATTGGGCCTTTGGTGGTGGTGGTGGTGGTGGTGTTGACACAACACTGTAAGGCCTGACAGTTACTCTTGGTGGGCGCAGCAATGGGCCCTGCTGTGAATTATTAGATCAATAATTATAATTGCATGCCCCTGTTGAACAGGGGCTGAAAAATTGGGCCTTAGGCACTGGTGGCACAACACTGCAACCCCTCACAGATACTGTACTTGGAGCACAGCAATGAGCCCTGTTGCAAAGTATTGCATCAAAAATTGTAATTACACGCCCCTGTTAAACAGGGGCTGAAAAATTGGTCCTTAGCCACTGGTGGCACAACACTGCAACCCCTCACAGATACTGTACTTGGAGCACAGCAATGAGCCCTGTTGCAAAGTATTGCATCAAAAATTGTAATTACACGCCCCTGTTAAACAGGGGCTGAAAAATTGGGCCTTAGCCACTGGTGGCACAACACTGCAACCCCTCACAGATACTGTACTTGGAGCACAGCAAGGAGCCCTGTTGCAAAGTATTGCATCAAAAATTGTAATTACACGCCCCTGTTAAACAGGGGCTGAAAAATTGGGCCTTAGCCACTGGTGGCACAACACTGCAACCCCTCACAGATACTGTACTTGGAGCACAGCAATGAGCCCTGTTGCAAAGTATTGCATCAAAAATTGTAATTACACGCCCCTGTTAAACAGGGGCTGAAAAATTGGGCCTTAGCCACTGGTGGCAGCACCCATAAACCAAAATGATCTTCCAAGCTATCATCATTAATCGGATCATTGAGGAGGAGGAGGAGGAGGATAGCCAGTCAACATAACAGCACAGGCACTCAGCATCAGCATCAGTCTTGAAGGGATGTGACATTTTAAAATCAATTAGTCTGTTATATCAGCATCAGGTGTGTGGTAGCTGGTGGTGATCCAAGACTGGTTCATCTTGATGAAAGTCAGTCGATCAACCGAGTCGGTGGACAGGCGCACCCTGTGATCCGTGACAAATCCTCCAGCAGCACTAAATGTGCGTTCTGAAAGAACGCTGGATGCAGGACAGGCCAGTAGCTCAATTGCATACTGTGCAAGCTCTGGCCAGTGATCAATCCTCAAGACCCAGTAAGCCAGAGGATTTTCGGTGGGGAAGGTGTCCAAGTCTGACCTTGCCCCTAGGTATTCCTGCACCATGTATATCAGACGCTGGCGATGGTTGCTGGAACCGATCATACTTTGGGGCTGCGGACTAAAGAATTGTCTGAACGCATCGGTCAGACGGCCACCTTCCCCACCGCTCCTTCTTTGACTGCCCGAAGCCTCAGCAACTCGTTGTCCAGGACCAGGAGTTTGTAACCTCCCAGTCTCTGGGAACGCGTTGCACAGACCTTTCTGCAAGGCCTCCCGGAGTTGTCTCATCCTCTGCTCCCTCTGCGACGGTAACATAAGGTCCGCAACCTTACCCTTGTACCGTGGATCAAGGAGAGTGGCCAGCCAGTAATGGTCCCTCTCCTTGATCCGAAGAATACGAGGATCCTTCCGCAGACTTTGCAGGATAAGGGAGGCCATGCAACGTAGGTTAGCTGAGGCATTCAGTCCGGAGTCCTCTGGGTCACTAAGGACGACATGATCCGCAGCCACCTCCTCCCAGCCACGTACAAGTCCACTGGTTTCTTGGGACTGTAAATCATCCCTAAAAGACTGCTGCTGATGATGCTGAGTGCCAGCATCCACCTCCATGCTGACACAATCCTCCTCCTCCTCCTCCTCCTCCTCTTCCTGTGCGATGGGTGGGACAGAAGGAACACTGTCTGGGTAAAGGGGGCCTTGAGAGGCAAGGAAGTCCTCCTCTTCCTGCCTCTGTTCTGCCTCAAGTGCCCTGTCCATTATTCCACGCAGCGTGTGCTCCAACAGGTGGACAAGAGGTGCAGTGTCACTGATGCATGCACTGTCACTGCTCACCATCCTCGTGGCCTCCTCAAATGGTGCCAGGACAGTGCATGCATCCCTGATCATGCCCCACTGGCGTGGTGAAAAAAACCCGAGCTCCCCTGACCCTGTCCTGGTGCCGTAGTCGCACAGGTACTCATTGATGGCCCTCTGCTGCGTGTGCAGCCACTGCAGCATGGCCAACGTTGAGTTCCACCTGGTGGGCATGTCACATATAAGGCGGTTCTTGGGCAGGTTCAACTCCTTTTGCAGCTCAGCCAGGCGAGCACTGGCATTATAAGATCTGCGGAAATGCACACAGACTTTCCTGGCCTGCCTCAGGACATCCTGTAAGCCCGGGTACCTGCCCAAGAACCGCTGCACCACCAGGTTAAGGACGTGAGCCATACAGGGCACATGGGTCAGTTGTCCCTGTCGGAGGGCGGAGAGGAGGTTGGTGCCATTGTCGCAAACCACCATTCCTGGCTTAAGCTGGCGTGGCGCCAACCACCTCTCGGCCTGCCCCTGCAGAGCAGACAGGACCTCTGCCCCAGTGTGGCTCCTGTCCCCCAAACACACCAGCGCAAGCACGGCATGGCATCTTTTTGCCTGCGTACTTGCGTAGCCCCTTGAACGCCTATGGAGCACCGCTGGTTCCGAGGACAAACCACAGGAAGAGGCCATGGAGGAAGAAGAAGAGGAGGGGGTGGAGGAGAGAGGTGTGTCACAACCAGTAGTAGCATTTTGGAGGCGTGGCGGTGGAACAACCTCCAACACTACTGCACCTTGTCCTGCATCCTTCCCAGCTGCCAAAAGAGTGGGCCGTGAAAGAAAGGTAACGTCCCTGTCCATGCCTGCTGGACCATGAGTCAGCGGTAATATGCACCTTACCGCTGACCGCCCTGTCCAGCGAGGCCAAGACATTGCCTTCCACATGCCTGTAGAGAGCCGGAATCGCCTTCCGTGAGAAAAAGTGGCGTTTGGGAACCTGCCACTGAGGAACCGCACATTGCACAAACTCACGGAAGGGGGCCGAGTCTACCAACTGAAAAGGCAGCAGTTGAAGCGCTAGCAATTTAGCCAAGCTAGCATTCAACCGCTGGGCATGTGGATGGCTGGGAGTGAACTTCTTTCGACGGTCCAGCAGCTGGGGCAGGGAAATTTGCCTGCTAGAATCGGACGTCGGTGTACTGCTAGCAGAGTGGCCACAAGTACTTGGCTGTGACACACCTAATTTTACACCTTCATTCCTCTCAGTGCAGGTTTCAGAGAGGACTGATGGTATAGTGGGGTTGGAGATCCCAGCTGATGCGGTGCAAGGAGAGGTCTGCTTTGTTCTTTGGTGTGGGTCTTTAAGGTAGGCTTGCCAACGAGCTGCATGGCAGGTCAACATATGTCTGATCAAGCATGTGGTGCCCAAGCGGCTGATGTTTTGGCCACGCGATATACGCTTGAGACATATGTTGCAAACAGCAGCTGTGCGATCTGATGCACTCGCCTCAAAAAAGGCCCACACCAAAGAACTTTTTGAATGAGGGGCAGAGGCAGCGCCCTGCACAGGCGGAGCTCTGCGGTGTGATTCTGTCGGTGTGCTGCCCATACGCTGGCCACCCAAGGGCATCCTGCCTCGTTGGAGATGTGCCTCCTCCTCATCCTCCTCCTCCTCCTCTCTCCTATTAGGCACCCACGTGGAGTCAGTGACCTCATCATCCCCTCCCTCCTCATCACTGGAGCCAATCTGGCAGTATGCTGCAGCTGCTGGAGCATGACTGTCAGATTGGTGTCCTTCTTGAGCATCCCCTCTCTCTGCTCTCACGCTACTGCCTTCCTCTAGCTGGGTATCATCATCAGATCCTTTGAAACGCTGGGCATCCTCCTGGAGCATGTACCCAACACTGTGCTCAAACAGTTCGGGGAACTCCTCAGGAGGAGGACATGGTGGGTCTAGGGAAGGAGTGACTAATGATGACATTGATACCAGAGAAGAGGACGCTTTGGCAGCTGCTTTGCCAGTACCCTGAGCCTGGGTGAGAGAGGATGAGGAGGATGAGGTGGGCTTGGTCATCCACTCTACCAAGTCTTCGGCATGATGTGGCTCAACATGTCCAGCTGCCGAAAAGAAGGACAAGCGTGTCCCATGGCCACGTGCTGATGACAATGCACCGCGTCCACGACCAGCACTGTTGCCCCCAGACACAGAGCCTGCTTGCCCTCTTTTTTTGCCTCCTGACTGTCTGCCTCTCCTTGTTTGCCTTGCAGACATTTTAATGGATGGCCTGCAGGGAGATGGGAAAAATAGCAATAAGGGCTACCTTCAGGTGTATACTGTGCAGGAGGCTTAGCAACAAAGACACTGACACTGTCCCCTGCCTATCCTTCTCTGTCCCTAAACACAAGGATTTGCAATATGCTTCAGCAAGATTGGTTTAGCACAGAATAGCACACTGATAGTTTCCACGAGTGTCCTTCTCTGTCCCTAAACTCAAGGATTTCAAATATGGTTCAGCAAGATTGGTTTAGAACAGAATAGCACACTGACAGTTTCCCCGAGTGTCCTTCTCTGTCCCTAAACTCAAGGATTTAAAATATGGTTCAGCAAGATTGGTTTAGGACAGAATAGCACACTGACACTTTCCCTCACTGTCCTTCTCTGTCCCTACAAACAAGATTTAGCACAGAATAGCACACTGATAGTTTCCACGAGTGTCCTTCTCTGTCAGTAAACTCAAGGATTTAAAATATGGTTCAGCAAGATTGGTTTAGAACAGAATAGCACACTGACAGTTTCCCCGAGTGTCCTTCTCTGTCCCTAAACTCAAGGATTTCAAATATGGTTCAGCAAGATTGGTTTAGGACAGAATAGCACACTGACACTTTCCCTCACTGTCCTTCTCTGTCCCTACAAACAAGATTTAGCACAGAATAGCACACTGATAGTTTCCCCGAGTGTCCTTCTCTGTCCCTAAACTCAAGGATTTCAAATATGGTTCAGCAAGATTGGTTTAGAACAGAATAGCACACTGACACTTTCCCTCACTGTCCTTCTCTGTCCCTACAAACAAGATTTAGCACAGAATAGCACACTGATAGTTTCCACGAGTGTCCTTCTCTGTCCCTAAACTCAAGGATTTCAAATATGGTTCAGCAAGATTGGTTTAGGACAGAATAGCACACTGACACTTTCCCTCACTGTCCTTCTCTGTCCCTACAAACAAGATTTAGCACAGAATAGCACACTGATAGTTTCCCCGAGTGTCCTTCTCTGTCCCTAAACTCAAGGATTTCAAATATGGTTCAGCAAGATTGGTTTAGGACAGAATAGCACACTGACACTTTCCCTCACTGTCCTTCTCTGTCCCTACAAACAAGATTTAGCACAGAATAGCACACTGATAGTTTCCACGAGTGTCCTTCTCTGTCCCTAAACTCAAGGATTTCAAATACGGTTCAGCAAGATTGGTTTAGAACAGAATAGCACACTGACACTTTCCCTCACTGTCCTTCTCTGTCCCTACAAACAAGGTTTAGCACAGAATGACACACTGACACTCTCCCTACCTATCCTTCTCTGTCCCTAAACACAAGGAATCCAGGATTAGTAAAGTAAAAAAATGACACTGTCCCTGCCTATGCTTCTCTTTCCCTGCTCCGGAACACACTACACAAGGCCGCCGTGCTGGCGGCCTTTTATAGTGTGAGGCGTGTACTAAACCCCCTCAGCAATAATTGGCCACAGGCATCCTGCCTGTGGCCAATCATTGCTCTCCTCGCTGCCGGCGTTGTGATTGGCCAAGCATGCAGGGTCACAGTGCATGCTTGGCCAATCACAGCGCCTGGATGACACTGCGATGGCGTAGTGCATTGTGGGCCGTTCGCGTCACTCGAATTTGGCACGAACGGCCCAAATCGTTCGATCTTCGTCGAACGATCGAACAGCCGATGTTCGAGTCGAACGTATGTTCGACTCGAACACGAAGCTCATCCCTATCTATAAGCCTATGCACCTTTACACGCCTATATTCAACATTACTCAGGTCTTTACATACAGTTTTTTTACTCACATACTTTTTGTCAACAACATGTAAACACCCATGTGCAAGGGGCCTTAATAAGCCAGTTTCTTCCATGTTGGCCTCCACCACCTTCCTGTCATTGCTCTTGTGATCAGTACAGAAAAGGATGTTAAGAAGCGCAATCGGAACTCCAGCGCTCTAAAGCACATGCCCTACCCAAAGATTCTCAGCTGGGGTTCTGTGATAAGTCCCCAGAGGTTTTTACAACAATCTGCCATTGGAGCAGATTTATATCCACTCTTACAATGGCTTCAATGCTCTGCTTTCCTCGTATCCCCAGGTAAATGTATATCCACCTGCTAGTACTGTTAACTTTCCCAGGTATCCCAAGGTAAATGGATATCCACCTGCTAGTACTGTTAAATTTCCCAGGTATCCCAAGGTAAATGGATATCCACCTGCTAGTACTGTTAAATTTCCCAGGTATCCCCAGGTAAATGGATATCCACCTGCTAGTACTGTTACATTTCCCAGGTATCCCCAGGTAAATGGATATCCACCTGCTAGTACTGTTAAATTTCCCAGGTATCCCCAGGTAAATGGATATCCACCTGCTAGTACTGTTACATTTCCCAGGTATCCCCAGGTAAATGGATATCCACCTGCTAGTACTGTTAAATTTCCCAGGTATCCCCAGGTAAATGGATATCCACCTGCTAGTACTGTTACATTTCCCAGGTATCCCCAGGTAAATGGATATCCACCTGCTAGTACTGTTAAATTTCCAGCTGCTGGTATCATCATAGAGGCACGGGATGAGGGCAGTGTTTGACACAAAGCCGGGAGTGTGAGACAGAAGGGCTGCTCCTGTTTCCAGGTAAGTACTCAATGGTGTAGCCTCTGTTTGAAAGCCATTCTGTAGAGGACACATCATCCATGTCTAATGGCAGGTGCCACCTGTGGAAATATTAATATCCCTTCAGCTCTTGTGCTTAGTGCTGACAGCCAGCAGTTCCAGCAAAAGTTCCGGGGGGCCTGCAGGAGTCACTGAGACTGATCGCTGTTCGAAAACGTCACTTGGACCAATAGCCACTATTCTAGAGCTGTTTCAACATGGTGCTGAGGACTCAAAAGTTTAAAGTGGTATTCAGGCCAAAACCTTTTGCTTGGTTTGCACAAAGTGAGGCAGAGCTAAAATCTCTGTCTGGGTTTTTATTGATGTCAGTGTCCCCACTGGTGAGATTTAACTTCACTTCTTGTTCCAGTAGCAAAATAGTAAGGTTAGATCTGTCTCCAAACCTTCTAAACAAAGGGCCAGTTTACTGTCTTTCAGACTTTAGGGGGGCCGGACTGTGGCCAGCAGGAATATAAAAAAAATTCTGGCATCAATGGGAGTAAACCGTGCCCATCTTTGGTATTAGGGGGAGGAATAGTGTCACATTGGTGATGTCAGTGGCAGGAATTATGCTCCATTTCTGGAGTCAGAGGGCAAAATAGTGTCTCATATCAGTGGGATGAATAGTGCCCCAAGGGGCCGGATAAATGCAAGCAAAGGGCCCCTGGTCTAAAGCAAGAGGAAATCCCTGTAACGTTTGTCCTCACAACTATAAAATGTCAGATTTCCCCTGTACCACAGATAACTGTAAAACCAATACAACAGTACTGCACCACTGATAGCGTGCTAACAATGATTCAACATCACATAATTTTAAATAAAAGAGATGGAGCATGTTGGCTGTTCCTCCCTCTGGGTGGCCCTGGCTGGGCGCTCACCTACTTTTCATTGTGTTATTTAAAATGTTTTCGTACTATATATGTACATTTTTGTGGATACTGATTTTTTTTTAATTTCCTATTCTTGTTACAGGAAGTCCCTGAGTTACGAATATCCGACTTGCGAACGACTCCTACTTACGAACAGGAGGCTGCATGAAGTATCTGCCGTTCTGCGCATGTGCGGCCACTTTTCGACGGCGGGCACATTCGACGGAACATCAGAAAATTACGTATCTGACGTTCTGCGCATGCTGTTCCGATTTACGAACATATTCGACAAACGAACAAACCTACAGTCCCTAGCCCGTTCGTAACTTCGGGGACTGCTTGTAATTGAAATGACACTAGCACTTTTCCTTAAAGCATACCTTCCAACTTTTTGAGATGGGAATGAGGAACACCTATCAGCAAAAGTATGCAGGCATAGGACACACCCTTTGCCACGCCCCCTTAAAGGAGAATTGTACAAAAAAATAAGATCGGTTAAACCCACAAGTGCTTTTTTTTTACCACTACTATTTCTTTATATTGGCTTTTGGAATTTACAAATGCAGCAATTTATAAATCAAATGAAAGGTTTAGCACTGGGAAACACTTTTTGATAGCTAAAAAGTAAATGTTATATACATCTATATAGATCAGACCAAAATGAGGGACAAATGAGGAGGAATGAGGGACAGAGGGACATTTCTAAAAATCAGGGACAGTCCCTCAAAATCAGGGACAGTTGGGAACTTTGCTTATGGTAGGTGTTCATCATATTATTTAAACCAGGGTCTACCCTCACTTAACACTGATGAGGTAATATGAATACATAAAATAATATATATTTTTATAATGGTAGTGTTGTATTTGCCACATGCTTTTATGCTTGGAGAAACATAATTTTTTTAAATATTCACTCCGGGTATTTAAATATTTCAAAGTATAAATACATTTACAATTTACAATAAAGTTTAGTACTTTAATAAACTTTTTTATTTGAAAATATGTGCAGAAGTATGGCTGCATTCATACTATAGCAGTGTGTTCATAAAAAATGCAAAAAAAAAAAAGCCTGTTAATTACGTTAATGGCACCCCAAACGCAGCAAGCTGATGCACACAATTTATTAAAAAAAAATATATACGATATCAGGATGGATTCCAATGCTTCACCTTCCTAATTGTCAGTAGTTAACTTCAGCTGCAAATTGTCCCTGTAATTTTAACCATTTGTAGACCTTTTCTGACACATTATGTTTACATGTAAACATCATAATTTTTTTGCTAGAAAATTACCTAAAACCCCCTAAACATTATCATTTTTTTAAAAAGCAAAGGCCCTAGAGCAGTGGTTGCCAAACTGCAGCCTGTGGGCCGGATTTGGCCCTTTGCTTGGCTTTATCCGGCCCTTGGGACACTATTCCTACTTCTGACATCAACAATGGGGTATTTTTCCTCTCACTGACATCAATGATGGAACATAATTCTTGTTCTGACACCAAAGATGGTGTACTATTCCTCCCACTTATACCAATGATGGGGCACTAACCCTCCCACTGACACAGACAATGGGGCACTATCCTTCCCACTTATACCAATGATGGGGCACTAACCCTCCCACTGACAGCAATGATGGGGCACAATCCCTCCCACTGACACCAATGATGGGGCTCTATCCCTCCCACTGACAGCAATGATGGGGAACTATCCCTCCCACTGGCACCAATGATGGAGCATAAATTCTTCCTCTGACACCAAAGATGGGGCACTAACCCTCCCACTGACACAAACAATGTGGTACTATTTCTCCCACTGACACCAATGATAGGGGCACTATTCCTTCCACTAATACCAACAATTGCAAACTATTCCTTCACCTACCCACAAGGTTGCTTATTAATTTTTTACTCCACTGACCGCCAACCCTGAGGCATTATCTACTCCTGCTGGCCACAGTCCGGCCCCACTAAAGTCTGAAGAACAGTAAATTGGCCCTTTTTTTAGAAAGTTTGGAGACCCCTGCCATAGAGAATAAAATGGTGGGTGTTACAATTTTTTGTATCACACAAAATTTGAGTAAGCAGTTTTTAAAACACAATTTTTGGGGAAAAAGACACTTTAATGGATTTTAATGCAAAAAAACACAGTATAATACCCAATTATTTAGTAAAATTTAAAAGATGACATTACGCCGCGTAAACAGATACTAAACATGTCACGCTTTAAAATTGTGCACGCCCACGGAACGGCGACAAACTATGTACATTATGTTATTCAGAGGCGACGCTTTAAAAGCTTTTAATTGTACCACTTTCAATATACACAAGAGGTCTGGTGCTAGAATTATTGCTCTCGATCTGATGTTCACGATGATGCCTCACATGTAGGGTACGATCGCTGTTTACGTACCAACGTGGGACCAATGCATGCATACGCCATTGCACACAAGCATGGGGGGTAGGGACGCTTTAAAAAATTGTGTCTATTTATTTATTTATTTATTATCACTTTTATTGTTATCACAAGCAATGTAAACATTCCTTGTGATAGCAATACGCAGTGACAGGTCCTCTTTACTGAGACATCTGGGGTCTATTAGACCCCAAATATTTCCTCTGCCCTTAAAAGCTTTTTTCAAACAAGCAATGGTTTGTTTACAACAGGCAAACGCGGATGTGACGATCTACCTAATGTTTCTGGTTTCATCGACCATAAAGATGATCGGGCCATTCCAGTCCTAAATTATCTCTGTGGTCAGCTTGCGGAACCACTGGCTGCAGTCCCTGGTTCCCCGGTGGGACGGGAAAGCCCAAGAAGGAGGATGGGGGACCACATCCTGCCACTTGTAAAAGTAATCCAGCGGCTATTTTGCCACTAAGATTGCTTTTACATGAAAGTGCTTCGTCAGCCGATTTTTTTTTTTAATGATGCCTGCTGGCATCCTCCCGGTATAACCACTGAAAGTCCTGCGACGTACGGTTACGTCACAATGCCGCAAGTGGTAGATTTGTCATACTTTTATTTTTGGTAAAGTGAGTCAGGTTTTTACTGCTATCCAGGGCTCAGAGAGATTTACTCTCACTTCCTGCCCTGCTGACAACAATTTCCCCAGACAGGAAGTGAGGGAAAATCTACAATAGGGACATAGACAGAAATAGAGTTCTGACAGGGGTTCTAGTCTTCCCCTACTCTACTAAAAAAATGCATTTTTATTTCTGCCTGTGTTGCTGTTGAAAATTTACCCTCACTTCCTCACTGGTAAAATACTGTCAGCACTACAGGAAGCGGAGGTAAATATATGTAAGGCCTCGTGTACATGGATGTTGACATGCTCAAAAGTCTTCTATGCATTTATTGAGCACTACAGTGCGTTATTTAATTATTTTTTTTAAATAACACATTGCCTTTTCTTTTCCCCTTATCGACCAGTGCACATAATCAGGGAATGTTAATGTGAACTGGGTGAATATGTCCTTGCATTGAGGTAGTGTTTAGCAGTGCAGTACAATGCAGCTTGTGTGATCTCCTTTTTAAATATCTTGTTCATAACAACTGCTTATACACTTACCATACTGTTAAAACATCCACAATTTTAACTGCATCAATTAAACAGCATACAGTATATTAGAGATGTGCACGAAAGAAAAAAAAAATTGTTTCGGATTAATTTGTTAGGTTAATAATTTCATTTTCGTCATATTCGTTATGTTGGAATGATTTGTTTTTGGAATTTGTTTCGTATATTCAGAATTAGTTTTTGTATATTCAGATTCGTTTCGTATATTCATTGTTTCAAATCGATTTGTATTTTCAGATGTTATTTAGGAAGATTCGGATTTATTCGTTATATTATGATTTGGCCATTCTGATGGATCCACTTCCATACATCCCAAACACAAGTAGTAGGAATCATCTTTTTTCACTTTTATACCTTACTGTAACTATTTATTGCAATATATTTCCATTTCATATGTATTATATAGTGCATTTTTTATCATTCACACTCACTAAAATAAAAATGAGTAGATCTGCATCAACTCGGATCATTTGTTATTATATTACCCTATTTTGGATGCTTCAAACATTAACAAAAGGCCCAAACTATTGCCTTGTGTAATTCACATGAAACAAATGAATATGAATGAATTAGTTGTCGCAATGATTTGTCTGTTTAGGATTATCTGAAATCCGTTACTATTGTGATTTGGAGATTCGGATACATCCGAATCTCCGAAAAAGGAAAATTTTGTCTGAATTTTGAAAAACAAAATCGCACACACCTCTCTCTCTCTCTCTCTCTCTCTCTCTGTATATATATATATATATACACACACACACACATATACTGCATATACACATATGTAAAATCTATCAAAATCGAAAGTCACTGCACATTGTTTAAATAATATTTGCCCAGGCGCACTGCAGCAAAGTAGCATCGTTTGATAAATAGAAAGTGGTCGGTTTACGTCTGCCACTCCTTGGAGATGCATGGAGGGTCGAATTGGGTCAGACTGACTGTGTGAAAGGGGCCCAAAGCTGCTTTCACACTGATGCGCTGTGGTTTTTCCCGTACTGCGGGTGCAATGCAGTGTACCTTTTGGCTTTCCTGCACTTTGCAATAGACTTCTATTATATTCTGCAGGTTTGATGCACTTTCAGAAAACTCATCAAACTCGCAGGTAATAACAGTAGTCTATGGCTCAGTGCAGGTAACCCGCAGGTGCACTGCTCTGCACCTGCGAATCAGTTTGAAAGCAGCCCAGTAACCACTGCAGAAGAGATATGCCCATATATACACTGTGATTTTAGTAATAGAATGACCTTTAATAACAGTATTCTATTATATTCTGAACCATCCCAGAGCAGGAGGTCGCGGGCCACATCCGAGGGCTCCGCGGGCCACATGTGGCCCCCGGGCCCCTGGTTGGGCACCACTGGTCTAGACAAAGATGGACAGCAATCCATTGAAAAGTTGGACAGAATGTTTTTTGTTGGAACACATACACCTGCTCAAGACCCATGGGTGGCGCTTCTACTTAATATTAATATATATATATATATATATATATATATATATATATATATATATATATATTGTAAGTAGTATAGTGTATAAAGTATATTTTGATCTTAGGAATATTTGAAGTTATTGTCTGTATAACATATCTCAAACCAGAGCTCCTTCAAGTCTGTATTCGCACAATACAAGACATAGATCGTTACAGTCCATCTTGCACGTATCGATATTGGATACACACACTGAAATTTCTATATGTTGTCAGCACACACAATACAATGAAAAAAACTAGCATCAAATCATTCTAAAATCCTCAAGTAGCTAAGTATATTGCAGGCATTTGCTACAGTTACAATCAAGCTGAATGAAGAAAACATTACCCAAGACCAGTTGTACTCCAAGCCCAGGGGAATCCCGGCTAGGGTCAATCTCTTGTCTTCTAAGTGATCCTCGGGAAGGCTGTCTTGTTTCCCCTTTTCTAGGTGATCTTTGGAGACATCTTCTTCAGTATTAACATCCATTCCCAGAAAGCCTATAAAGTGGTGAGTGTGGGCTAAAATCTCCCCACTTTGGTGTGGATAACCAGCATTCTATGCAGAAGAAACTGCTTTGGACAATGTGATCTGTGGCTAAACCTATTTACACTGATCATGTTTGCTTGCTAATTTTACCTGCACAAGTTCTTGGAATGGCAGCTAACTAAGAAATCTGAGACAGACGTCCAGCGCACTCTTTGACTCCTGAAGTATTCCAGGCCAGGAACCAGCTCGAGTTCATACACAAAGCCTGCTCCAAGACATAAACTAAGCTGCCCTATCTCCTCTCTTTAGTCTCTCCAGTTACTGAAAAGCTGTTTGACACTTGGAGCGTTAAAGTGCACCTGTCTGACTTGCACCAATCAGAGACAATTCTCTAACTCTGTCCCTTGGTTGGAAGAGCTGATGTGGGGTGATGAAGAAGAGAGGCCTTCCATTATGATATTTCACGTTTTGGTGGTAAAGTAAAGAGGCAAGGGTGAAATTTGTGGCTCCAAAGGGCCAAACATCAAAGCGGAATACCGTGCTTATACTGGGGAAAGGGCCTCCTCTGGAAGCACCAACTTAATGTTAAAAGTCATATTGCATGGTATCATCAAAGCCCTAGTCATTGGGATACAAGTTTATATGTCTGTGTTGCTGGACTGGTGTTTAAGGGAAGATAGAAGAGTTTTTGACATTTTTAAATATTTTATTATATATTACTGTAGCATTACCCTCATAAGGGCCTCTGGATTTATGGCTCCCTCTAACATGCACAGCCAGGCAACAGGAAATTTCCAGCATTCACTTAGCAGTCAAGAATGAGTCCAGGGTGTTTTGTTTTTGGTTTATTAGGGGATGAATTTGGACAGGGATGGGAAGGTATGGGATGCCCAGAACTGTAGCTTGAATGTAACTCGAGGACTTGAAACTGGCTACCAAAAATCACATGGCTGTCCTCCAGTAGGATACATGGATCAACTGGTAAAGAAAGATTTCCAATCACTGAATGTAGGTGTTCAATCGTTGTAGAAAATTCCAAGGCACCTAGCTGCTCTTTAGATTCTCCAAACAAGAGGTGTAGGGTAATGGTCTTGCACCTGGCTGGTTCTCCTCTATCAGGCTCTAGGATGCAGTGGTTGAAGCTACTCACTCACTCCCTTTGGTGGATCCTGAAGCACATGTGACTGCTGAACAGGCCTCCTGCTGGACAGGTCCCAATGGCTCCCAGGATGGCTACAGCTAAGCCTAGCTGAAGCTGGAGCGGTGTGAGACTTCATCTGCTTCTCTCTCTCTTGTTCCTTCCTTCTGGCCAAGGGCAGAGCCCCGAAGCATAGGGGTCCCTCCAGGCAACTGGACCCTGGACTCTGCTCACTACCAGCTTCCAGAATATTAATGACCTGTCTATCCACCTTCTTGGCCGTCCCCACCCAGGGATTGGAATAGATTCCATAAATATTCAGGCCTCATCTTTGCTCCTCCGCCCTCTAGAACCCTCCAGCAGTCCCAAAAGCCAGGGGGAAGCAACAGAGACTCAGCCTTTGGGACTCTAACTCCAAACAAATTAACCCTGGCTCCTCTGCCTGCAGAGGAGCCCAACTAATGTCTCCTACACTGTACACATAGGGTGCTACATTAGAGATTTTTAAACTTTACTGATATGTTCTGCTTTGTTTGCATGTTGTTGGTGCACACTAGGCATCAGAAGGCAGAAAAGAACATTTTACAGTGTACATTGGCAGTATATTCTGGTCGGCATTTACATGGCTATTTATAGTTGGACCTAGGTAGACAAGGGAAGACTTTATCACATTGGTCCAGGCAAAAATGCATTGCGAAGTTGTTTTTAATCTATTTTAATACAGAATTAGGTAGGGAAGATTTCATTTGGATGCACTTAGCATCATTGCTTTCCCACTCTCCACAATGTAAAATGGAATTTTTTTTCTGTGTTTTGAAACCTTTTTTCCCCCTTTTTTTTGATCCACCCTGCTCCCTAGCTGTCACTGTCATCCAGGCCAAAATTATGTCTTTATAGTTCTGAAGCCTCCTGGAATAAGTACACAGGGCTTTTTTTCTCAGAGAATTGGTGCAGGAGCTCCCCCTTTCCAAGCCATCCCTTTTCTCCGCCCCTACCCACCTCCGAGCACCATTCCTTGGTTCCATTCTCTACCCACCTCCTAGTACTGCCCTTTTGGACAATGCAGAACCAAGTATCATTTTGCGGTGCTAAGTAATTTGTAAGGAATTTGGTAATGATAACAAGAAAACCAAAAAAAAGAGATCCCCTGTAGGTACATCTCTTATTGCAGGATGCTTTCTGATCCATTCACTGTGGCTGGAGAAGGGCAAAACCCAGTGGCAGCTGGTGCTCCATCGGTCGGGGGGGTGCTAGACGGACCTGACCACAGACCCCCCCCGTTGCTCCATGGCCCGCCACCACGCACCACCCCCCCACCCCCCAGAATGGTGCTCAGCACATTGGAATGCCTGCTGCTGGTGGAGAATGAACAGAGCCAGGCAGAGGAGAGCGGCTCTTCCCCATGTTTGAATCCATTGGTGGCACCTTCCCCCTTTGTCTCCTCTGTGTCCTTGCCTCTGTGTCCCCCCTCCGTCTCCTCCTCCCAGCCAATCGCACTCCTGAATGGCTGGGAGGAGAAACGGGAAGAAAATAGCGAATAATAATTTGCTAATGTCACACAAGCAGGTGGGCTCGGAACACAGTGCTCTGCACCCCGAGCCCACTCTTTTTTTAAGCCAATTAGAGCCTCAGGCTCTAATCATGCACTTCTAAAAAAAAAAAACATTGAAATCCATGCGTTCGGCACACTGCATGTAGATTAGGGGCCGAATGGATGGATGGGGGGAGGGGAAGCGCGGTGCCCATGCCTATTGATGGGCCGCAACTAGCGAAACCAGTGGTACATCATCAAGAGGTACTGTATGTGGCACAAGGCATGTGGCAGTGGCTCAGTGAATTACAGCAGGACAAGTCTGGATTTGATGCCTGGGCGAGTATGTGAATTGTGCATTACACCAGCAGAAAAAGAAAAAAGGGAAGAGCGCATATAAACCAAAACCCAAAATATTTTATAGTGCAGATTACTAATCCTTTGCTGCATTTGTTATCTTTGTTTAGTCTTATTAAAGAGTATGTAAACCCAACATTTTGTATTCTTTTTATGTGCCTGCTGTACCAAGTATCATGTTCTCTTTGTATTGCTTCCTTTATGTGAAATTCCTTGTGTTGCTGTCAGTCCCTCTGCTTTGCTATTAAAAACTGACCACACTAGGCAGGAAAACACACCATGGTCAGTTCTCAAGCTATGCTGGGAACTCAGGCTGCTCTCTATGACTTCTATGACTAAGCCCCGGTGGGCAAGCAAAATACATCAGAGAGGAGTGGCTTAGAAGGCGTTCCAGGCTGAGGCCGTTCACATTTCTCTCCACCTGGTGAGCTAGTGGTGTGTGGTGTCTATCATCCCTACCACTTTTGCTGGACAGCTTCATCTGTTAAGGAAGGGAGTTTTTTTTTTTTTTTAAATGACTTACTGGGAGGATTACCAAAGAAAAATAAAGAAGAATACAACCCCCAAAAAAAGTACGGTTACCACATTTGAGGGTTCATAGGCTGCATTATATTACATTTGTTTTCAGATAGGTCATAGACCTTTGCTACACCAGCCCAGGCCTAAGTGGCATTTTCACAAATTTGGGACTACTAGTTTTATGACCATTAAAAGGCTAAGCCCCATACTAATTTTTCTTCAGCCAGTCCCACCAGGCTGTGCATGGTCTTTCCACTTGAATCCATGCATCTGTAGGGCTCCACTTGTTAAATTACTTATTATAGCTATTTACAGTATATAGCTTCAACAATTTGTTCAGCACTATATATATTGTGACAGCAGAAAGGTAAAGTCACCTGGTTGCATCCAGGGGGGTAGATATATTTCTCCCAGATTCAGGCTTTATGCTGACTTATACAACTAGGGTGGAGAGTTGTATAAGCCCAGCTGAGGCTAGTAGGCTCATGGATGACTCATACCTCTAGGGAGAGTGTGGGCGTCGTACAGACAGGGAGTTGATGAGGCCAGCTGAAGCTTGTCAGCTCATTTAGGCCTCTATAAGAACTCCCAGCTTCATTAGATGTTAGCTCATGCCTGGAACCAGACCTGTGTGGACTGTCTAGGGAGAGTGAACCCCTGTGCGGTGAGAAAAAGCCTGTGTGGCTATTTGCTTGGACATTTAAAACCAGGGACTTAGGGACTAGGACAGCACTAGGCTGATCCCAGTTGTTAGTTAGGAAACCTGTATGTTTAGTCAGAGGTCAAGTTGACCAGGATTTATTTTGTTTATATGTTTCTTTTGGCTTTGCTGTGTTTTGTCACTGTAAATAGAAAATAAACCGCACCTTTTTTTTGATTTTGAAAACCACAACCTCCGTTTGCTGGGCCTGTTTTTGTGTGGGGAGCCCATCCCGGGGGTCACACACACCCGCTGCCGAGCTAACCCCCTCACAGTTGGTGGAGAACCAGTGGCAGTTTTTTTTAAGCCAGCATGGAGGAGATACTGAAGCAGCTGGCTCTAGCAAATGCCAATCAACAGCAGACAAATGCAGGTTTGCAAAAGAGCCTTGCAGCTCAACAACAGAACTTCGCAGCCCAGCAGCAAGCTCATCAACAGAGCCTTGCAGCCCAGCAGCAAGCTCACCAACAGAGTCTGGAAGCTCAGCAACAAGCCCAGCAGCAATCTGAGGCCCGCTTCATAGACCTGTTACAGAAGCAAGAGCAGAGACTACAACAAATGGAAGCAGTAATGCAGCAACGTCCGCAGACCAGTGAGGAAAGCCGTCCCACTAATACCGCGTCCTTTGGGGTGAGTCGTTTATTGACAAAAATGACTGGAGAGGATGATCCAGAGGTATTTTTGACCACATTTGAAAGGACTGCTGAAAGAGAAAAGTGGCCTGAGGAGCAGTGGGCTGGACTGGTGGCTCCTCTGTTAACTGGTGAATCGCAGAAGGCTTACTATGACCTAGAGCCTGACCAAGCAAAAGACTATGTGATGCTAAAAGCTGAGATATTGGCAAGGCTGGGTGTCACCCAGGCTGTCCGGGCTCAGCGTGTGCATAACTGGACTTTCCAGCTTGGAAAACCCCCCAGGTCTCAAATGTATGATCTCATTCACCTGAGCAGAAAGTGGCTACAGCCAGAGACTTTGTCCGCACCAAAGATTGTGGAACGTGTTGTAATGGATCGGTTTTTGAGAGCTCTTCCTACTGCCATCCAAAACTGGGTAAGCCATGGAGACCCAGAGACGGCCGATGGTCTTGTGGATCGTGTGGAGAAATACTTGGCTACAGAGAACCTGACGGCCTCTTCCAGAGACACTCGGACTTTCCACCCTAAGACCAGACCATCCCCAGGGGCGGATAAGAGGATTCCAAGGGGTAAGGGTGGAGAGAGTGAGAGGGTGGGAGCTCTACCCCAAGTTTGGCGAGAACAGCCTGGGAAATCAGCGGCTCAAGAGGCGGCAAGAAGGATCGTTTGCTACCGCTGCCGGCAAGCGGGACATATTGCAGCCAATTGCCCGGTTGTGGAGGAACCCATGCAGTGTGACTTTCTGACGGGCAGACGTCAGTCGCTGTGTGCGACAGTCGCATGCACTGCCATTCGAGGAATTGAGAAACATTTATGCAAAATGCGTGTTAATGGTAGAAATGTTGTGGTATTGCTGGATTCAGGTAGCCTTGTGACCCTGATAAAGGCTGAGTTAGTTAAAACAGAGGTCTCTGGGAATAGCAAGGTAGCTGTTATTTGTGTGCATGGGGACACCCGAGAGTATCCAGTGACTACAGTGTGTTTCGAGACCCCCAAAGGTACCCTCTCTCATCCAGTGGGCTTAGTATCTCAGTTACCGTATGACGCCATTGTGGGAAGGGATTTTCCGAAGTTCTGGGAACTGTGGGATGATCCTGAGCCCCCCACTGGTGCCCCTATGTACCAGGAATGTGATAGCCAGAACTCCCCTGAGAGTGGTGAGGACTCTCCGGAATTTCCCTTATCAGTATTGGCAGGGGAGACTCAAGAAACTGGAGAGGAGCCCACCTCCTCAGACGAAAACCTACCGTCTGTGGAGTTTTCTGATCTTGAGGTTCACAGGGAAAACTTTGCCACAGAACAGTTGAAAGACCCCGCCCTAATAAAGGCACGCGAAAACGTAGTGAAAATAGATGGCGAGTTAGTGAACCCAGATAATACCTGCACTTACCCATACTTCAGCGTAGAGAAGGACCTACTGTATCGGGTGGCAAAAAGGGCAGAAGAAACCGTTGAGCAGCTTGTGGTGCCCAAACCTTACAGGAAGTTGGTGTTGGAGTTGGCCCATGGGCACATTCTTGGAGGTCATCTGGGGACAGAGAAAACCCGAGAGAGGGTATTACAGAGATTCTATTGGCCGGGGGTGATGAAGGACATAGAAAATTATTGTTCCTCCTGCCCTGTGTGTCAGAGGTCGGCCCCGATGCCACATTTCCGTAGCCCGCTGGTCCCTCTACCCATCATTGAGGTCCCGTTTGAGAGGATCGCCATGGATTTGGTAGGTCCTATAATCAAGTCCGCTAGGGGGCACCAGTACATATTAGTTATAATGGACTATGCCACCCGTTATCCAGAAGCGATCCCTCTCCGAAATACCTCGGCCAAAACCATAGCCAAAGAGCTATCTCTTGTGTTTAGCCGGGTGGGTATTTGTAAAGAACTGCTTACGGACCAAGGTACACCCTTTATGTCCCGGGTTATGAAGGAGCTGTGTAAATTGTTCAAAGTGACGCAATTACGTACATCTGTGTATCACCCCCAAACCGATGGGCTGGTTGAAAGATTCAACAAAACCCTAAAACAAATGTTGAAGAAAGTGGTGGATAGAGATGGAAAGGATTGGGACTGTCTACTTCCTTATCTGATGTTTGCTATTAGGGAGGTGCCCCAATCCTCTACGGGATTCTCCCCCTTTGAGTTACTGTATGGGAGACACCCAAGAGTGCTGTTGGATATTGCCAAGGAAACTTGGGAAAGTGAGAGTTCTCCCCACAGGAGTGTGATTGAGCATGTCGCCCTGATGCAAGACCGAATTGCACAGGTAATGCCCATCGTGAAGGAACATTTGGCCCAAGCGCAGTTAGCACAGCAGAGAGTGTACAACCGTGGAGCCAAGACCCGTACCTTTTCCCCGGGGGATAGGATACTGGTACTTGTCCCTACGGTTGAAAGTAAATTCCATGCCAAATGGCAAGGCCCCTACGAGATAATGGAAAAAGTGAGTGAAGTGAATTACAAGGTCAGACAACCAGGAAGGCGAAAGCCCGAACAGATCTATCACGTTAATCTGTTGAAAGCCTGGAGGGATAGAGAGTCCCTAGTCGCAGACACTTGGTCACCAGCTCAAACTGGTTGCGTGATTCCGGAGGTTGGAATAGCAGCCACCTTGTCACAACCCCAACAACAGGAGGTTAAGGAGTTTGTGCTTCGCAACAAGGAGGTATTCTCTGAGCTGCCGGGACAAACATTTGGGGTAGAGCATGACATCATTACCCCGCCCGGTGAAAGGGTGAAGTTAAAACCCTATCGGATCCCAGAGGCCCGACGGGAGGCAATACGGGAGGAAGTACAGAAAATGCTGAACTTAGGGGTGATAGAGGAGTCCCAAAGTGATTGGTCTAGTCCCATTGTGTTGGTGCCTAAACCGGATGGGAGCTGGCGATTTTGTAACGATTTTCGTCAGTTGAACAAAGTTACAAAATTTGACACCTACCCCATGCCACGTATAGATGAGTTGATCGACCGGCTGGGAACAGCCCGATACATGACGACTCTTGACCTCACAAAAGGGTATTGGCAAATTCCCCTGGCCAAGTCGGCCAAAGAGAAAACCGCATTTGTAACCCCAGACGGGGCGTTCCAATATAAGAGAATGCCGTTCGGGTTACAGAATGCGCCGGCCACATTCCAGCGGAAAATGGACCAGATACTGAGGCCCCATCGGAAGTATGCTGCGGCTTACCTGGATGACGTAATTGTCCATAGCACAGATTGGGCCTCACATCTGCCAAAAGTGCAAGCAGTCCTAGACTCTATCCGGGAAGCGGGGTTTACGGCTAACCCCAAGAAGTGTACCATTGGGCAGGAGGAGGCCAAATATCTTGGGTACACCATTGGGAGGGGAGTAATAAAACCCCAACTCAACAAAGTCGAGGCCATCCAGAGTTGGCCACGTCCCAACAGCAAGAAGCAGGTACGAGCCTTTCTGGGAATCGCTGGGTATTATCGGCGATTCATTCCCCACTTTGCTTCTAAGGCTGTGCCCCTAACCAACCTAACGAAGGGGAAAGGGTCGGTCATGATTAAATGGACCCCCGAGGCTGAGGCAGCATTCCAATTCTTGAAACAAGCCTTATGTAGCCAGCCAGTGTTGTACTCACCCGACTTCTCTAAAGACTTTGTTGTACAAAGTGATGCGTCAGATGTGGGGTTAGGAGCAGTATTGTCCCAGGTCTGGAACGGGGAAGAGCACCCAGTCATTTACCTCAGCAGGAAGTTGAAGTCCCATGAGGTAAATTACGCCACCGTTGAAAAGGAGTGTTTAGCGGTGAAGTGGGCTCTAGATTCCCTTCGGTACTACCTGCTAGGTAGGCACTTTGACATGGTTACGGATCACGCTCCGTTAAAGTGGATGGCTCAAAACAAGGAAACAAATAGAAGAGTGAATAGGTGGTTCCTGGCCCTCCAGGAATTCAACTTCACAGTAAAGCATCGCCCTGGCGTTCAAATGGGGAATGTGGATGCTTTGTCTCGAGTACATGAATGCCTGATTGCTGGTGTTCCAACCCCAAGGTTAAAACAAGAGGGGGGGGGGTATGTGACAGCAGGAAGGTAAAGTCACCTGGTTGCATCCAGGGGGGTAGATATATTTCTCCCAGATTCAGGCTTTATGCTGACTTATACAACTAGGGTGGAGAGTTGTATAAGCCCAGCTGAGGCTAGTAGGCTCATGGATGACTCATACCTCTAGGGAGAGTGTGGGCGTCGTACAGACAGGGAGTTGATGAGGCCAGCTGAAGCTTGTCAGCTCATTTAGGCCTCTATAAGAACTCCCAGCTTCATTAGATGTTAGCTCATGCCTGGAACCAGACCTGTGTGGACTGTCTAGGGAGAGTGAACCCCTGTGCGGTGAGAAAAAGCCTGTGTGGCTATTTGCTTGGACATTTAAAACCAGGGACTTAGGGACTAGGACAGCACTAGGCTGATCCCAGTTGTTAGTTAGGAAACCTGTATGTTTAGTCAGAGGTCAAGTTGACCAGGATTTATTTTGTTTATATGTTTCTTTTGGCTTTGCTGTGTTTTGTCACTGTAAATAGAAAATAAACCGCACCTTTTTTTTGATTTTGAAAACCACAACCTCCGTTTGCTGGGCCTGTTTTTGTGTGGGGAGCCCATCCCGGGGGTCACACACACCCGCTGCCGAGCTAACCCCCTCACAGTATATATATATATATATATATATATATATATAGCGGCCTCACCCCTCTCACCCCTTCTTCTTCTCGGCTTTTTGTCTTGTCTAGGGGGATCAGGGAGGAGGGATGCGGTACACTACGGCCTATGTCCTCTAATGTGTAGAGGTGAAAGCCAACACCTGTTTACCTTCGGGCTGTGTGCATAACCCAGAGCCAAGTCCGCTCTGCAGATGACCCCCCTTGCTCCCAGTAACTGATGTTCCACACCACTGAAAAGGTCCAACTCTTATTTATTCTCTGACAGCAATAAATCGTCCTTTAACAGCAGACAGGTTGTGACCCAAAGAACAGTTCAGTAAAAGTGGGGAGTAGGTCAAGGCACAATCCTCAAATAGAACTAACCATTGTAGTGTCACCAATGGTTATTACGCACAGCCGCTGCCACTGACCGTGTAGAACAGGAACAGAATTACCTTCGCTAAGTGCAGCCCCTGTCAGAGGGAAGACATCCTTCCAAGAGAGTTACCAGAGGCCCAGCCGTCACCGGCAATGCTGCACCGGACTGTTCAGAGGGGTTACGCTCCCTGGCCTCCTCGTCTCAGATTCGGGCGCCCAACACCTTAGGGCCCCTCGGACTCTTCCACCCCTGCGGAACCCAGTCGAAGGTACTGGGCCCCGGGCCTTCTCCGTAGCACCTCACCGCAGGCTGAAGGTGCCTGGAATTGACTCCATCTCCCGCTCCGGCCAGGCCAAGGGCGCCTGGGCCCGGAACTCCGAAACACCGGCACCCAGGCTGAAGATGCCTGGGCGCGGCTGTGACCTCCGACTCTGAACCTCGTGTTGAGGGCGTCTCTCCCCTTTATCTCCTCTCCCGACAGGCACAGCAGGTTCCCCGCCCCGCCGTACGGCTGCCGAAACAGGACAAAAAGGGAACAGCACTGCAGTGATGTTTCAACCCCGGCCCAGGGCGACAGTGCCACCCACAGGCCGCAGGGAACTGCACACCACTGAAGTCCTCCACGAACAGAAAATGGTCCCAAATTCCCTAACAATCAGTGCATCTGAGTCATACTACCACCCAGATGCTCCCCCTAAATTTAAATACACGCTACATATATATATGTAGCGGGGTCCTCAATTTAGTGGGATACTCCTGGGGGTAGTGTGACCCAGGTGTGTAATTGTGTTAGGGTTCAGACCCCTTTTTGTTATTCGTGGAGGATTGGGTGGTGTAGTATTCTCCTTGACCAGTGGGTGTCAGTGTACCTACTGACTCAGGGTAGAATCACTACCGGAGTGCTACCCTTCTTTGTCCCTTCCTGGAGATGGTACGGCCGGGGCGGGGAACCCGCCGTGGTATCGACGGGAGGAGATAAAATGGGGAGACGCCCTCGCCACAAGGTCTTTTTCGGGGGATCATCTCTTCACGCACCCAGGCACCTTCAGCCTGGGTGCGGGCGGTTCAAGGTTCCGGCCTAGGCGCTCTAGGCCTGGCCGGAATGAAGCTGGGATTCCATCCCAGGCACCTTCAGCCTGGCATGAGGTACTATTGAGGAGGCCTGGGACCCAGTGACTCCGACTGGGTCCCGTGAGGGTGAAGTTGCTCCAGGGCGCCCCTTGCGAGGGGACCCGCATCTGAGGTGAGGAGGCTGGGGAGGTCACCCGTTCGTAGACCCGGTGTAGTGTCAACCCGGTGACGGATGGGCATTCGGTAACTCTCTTGGAGGACATCTTCCCTGATAGAGGCCGCAACGCAACGGAGGTACTCATGTCAAGACTCCTACAACCCTTGGTCTTAGCATAGGGGGTGTAGGGACCCAGATCAGTATAGTGCCTCGACCTGCTCATTTCACCGTATCATGCCATCGCATTGCCTGTATGTGGAGATACGAAATAAACCAACAGTTGGACTGTGATCGGTGTATGGACTCTGTTAATGGGAGCAAAGGGTGGTTCGGTGGTTTCTGCACGACAGACTCGGTACATGCTCAGGACACACCGGGGGAGGACATGGGCCGTAGCACACCTCACCCTGTCGCGTGACATACCCCTAGCTAAAGAGGACGGGGTGAGGGGATCGCTACACGTGGGGGCTCGTCCGGGATAGTGTGTGTCTTGGCGATGGAACTGAGAACGTCTGTGTTTGAACTTTGCTGCCCGGAGGAGTTCCGAACAGGTCGGCCATGTGATTGGCCAAAGTGCATCCCTGCTCGGAGTTGTGGACATGACCCTAAGTCGGGAAAGGCCCACGCAGAGGAGCGTAAAAAGGGAGAGGTCCAGCCGTGTGAAGTACTACATGTGGGGACTGTTAATGCACTGCGCCACGAGGCACCCCATGACTGTACAATTCGTGGGCGGAGGCTGGCGGAAGCCCGCGAAAACGTACAAGTTGTGGGAGGAGTCTGGCCACGTGTGGAGATACACGTGGAGACTCCGGCGCGTGGTCAGCGCGTGATGGAACAGCAAGTGGTCGGGATGGCCTCAAGCTCCCCGTGGATGCCGGTATCTTACCCCACGAAAATGACTGCATTTGCTGCTCCCCTGACAGACACGGGAATAAGGCTCAGGCCCCGAGGACAGTTGGCTCTGTATTCATGCAGAGACACGGAGGCTCTCGGTGTGATCTGTCCCGGATGCTCGGGACTGGTGGTCCAACTAAAGCCATTCGGGCGATGTGAGGCATGCAAGGAGTTCCTTTTTTAAGTTGAACCATACACGGAAAGGCCCCGGGCCCTACGCCTCAACTGCATCACAGGAACCGCCACTCCGGAGGGAGAGATCCAGGCCTCTGCGGAGGTCCCCGTACGCGCTGACCAGGGCGAAGTGACTGCCCAACCAGAGATTGAGAGAGAAAAATCCGAAGACACTGCTTCGGTCACCACAGACTCCCTGCTGCCACCCCCGAAGAGGAAGATAGGCCTGGTGCAGGCATCCTGTGGTCGTGGTCGAGCTTCACCCCGCCGCTTGCCTGGCCTGGATGACGCCGGTAGAGAAGAGAGTCCCGGACATCCCAGTTCTTCAGTAGGTCCAGGTGAGCTAGGGGCTGGGACTGTGGTGTTGGTTGGAGGTGTTGGGAGTTCACAGCCGGTGGAGCCCGAAAGGGAGGGTAGCCTTCCGTCTACTAGAGACTACCTTCCCGCCGAGATGTATGACACCTCCGACCTAGAGTCGTTGTCAGACTGTGGTGATGACGGAGAAATAGACGAGCTGTTTCACCGGAAGGGATGGGACAGACGCCCGCTACCTGTGCTGAGTAAACCACAGGATTCCCCCATGTCCATAGAAGACAGTACGCTCCGGGCGCAGGCCTCGGAGGTCCCGAGGAAGTCTAACCCTCTGACCAACTTTCCTCATTCAACTACATCACCCGCTCTGATGGTGGGGACGCAGCGTGCTTCGTTGCGGGCACCAAAGACAAAGCAACCCGAGATGGTGAAGGTACCTCGGCACCCGGAGGCCATCGTACAGCCAGGAGAAGATGAGCGAGATGTGATGCCGCCCCTAGCCAGATTGCAGAGACTTTTCTCCCAGAGAGTCGCCCGTGAATATGGGTGGGAGTACCCCTACTTGCCTCGGGACTTATTGTATGAAGTTGAGGTCCTGCGACCAAGATGGTATGACGAGTTTGTATCGGAAAAGCTTAAAGTACCCCATGCCAGGCGATACCTGTCATGTTCGCCGCCTGTGTCTAAAAAGTTCAAGGACTGCAGAGCTGATTGGAGACTTGGACGCCATATTCATGCCGATAAGGTCCTCATCTGTAGGAAAGAAGGAGAGGATGTCGAGTATTCAGTGGAAGTGTTTGACGGGCACCTGAAGCCTCTGTTTCTGCCGGATCCAAGGTTCTACTTATAGGAGAAGTGAGCTCCTATCTTGTTGCTGTTGAAACTTTCTGGATGAGACATTCCCAGACGCCTAGAACTGTGCCCTACTTTTGTTTTGATTTGGGCTTTTCTTTTACTCACTGGAGACTTGGGAGCTGTTGTTTTTTTTTCTCCCTTTTCTTCATGTGCCAAAGGCAGAGACTTTTGGGGTAGAGTCAGAGTAGGAAAGCAGGAAGAATGAAGATCTCACCAAGTGTCATTACCGCAGCTCTGTCACCAGGTGGCAGTGTTGTGCAACGGTTGTTCGAAATGCTACACATGCGTTACTTACTTATTGGAGTGAGCGGGTCTCTCGGCTGACGGACCCACTCATGCCAGGTTAACACCGAGTGTTAGGATGTGTTTTCTTTTGTTGTTTCCCTTCTGCAGGAGATTCATCGGTCAAGACTACTGAGAGTGGGGTGGTTCTTAGACAGCGATGGGAGGGATTGTACATGTGTACAGAATAGATGTCTTATATAAATGTTTATCGTTTTATATTTCCCCTTTCCCTTTTGAGCAGGTCTTGGCACACTTAGTATCCAAAAATTTGAGGGATAGCCTCTGGGGCCCACTTCATGTCGCCACTCCTTGGGAGACATGGGTGTGCACCTGACGCTGGGGACCAGCGTCAAATCACAGGGGGGAGTGTGTAGCGGGGTCCTCAATTTAGTGGGATACACCTGGGGGTAGTGTGACCCAGGTATGTAATTGTGTTAGGGTTCAGACCCCTTTTTGTTATTCGTGGAGGATTGGGTGGTGTAGTATTCTCCTTGACCAGTGGGTGTCAGTGTACCTACTGACTCAGGGTAGAATCACTACCGGAGTGCTACCCTTCTTTGTCCCTTCCTGGAGATGGTACGGCCGGGGCGGGGAACCCGCCGTGGTATCGACGGGAGGAGATAAAATGGGGAGACGCCCTCGCCACGAGGTCTTTTTCGGGGGATCATCTCTTCTTGCACCCAGGCACCTTCAGCCTGGGTGCGGGCGGTTCAAGGTTCCGGCCTAGGCACCCTAGGCCTGGCCGGAATGAAGCTGGGATTCCATCCCAGGCACCTTCAGCCTGGGATGAGGTACTATTGAGGAGGCCTGGGACCCAGTGACTCCGACTGGGTCCCGCGAGGGTGAAGTTGCTCCAGGGCGCCCCTTGCGAGGGGACCCGCATATGAGGTGAGGAGGCTGGGGAGGTCACCCGTTCGAAGACCCGGTGTAGTGTCAACCTGGTGACGGATGGGCCTTCGGTAACTCTCTTGGAGGACATCTTCCCCTGATAGAGGCCGCAACGTAACGGAGGTACTCATGTCAAGACTCCTACAACCCTTGGTCTTAGCATAGGGGGTGTAGGGACCCAGATCAGTATAGTGCCTCGACCTGCTCATTTCACCGTATCATGCCATCGCATTGCCTGTATGTGGAGATACGAAATAAACCAACAGTTGGACTGTGATCGGTGTATGGACTCTGTTAATGGGAGCAAAGGGTGGTTCGGTGGTTTCTGCACGACAGACTCGGTACATGCTCAGGACACACCGGCCAGAGGAAACATCAGGTATTGGCCTTCACCTCGCCCGCCGTTGTGGGGAGGACATGGGCCATAGCACACCTCACCCTGTCGCGTGACATACCCCTAGCTAAAGAGGACGGGGTGAGGGGATCGCTACACATATATATATATATATATATATATATATATATATATATATTGTGAGGGGGTTAGCTCGGTAGCGGGTGTGTGTGACCCCCTGGATGGGCTCCCCACACAAAAACAGGCCCAGCAGACGGAGGTTGTGGTTTTCAAGATCAAAAGGTGCGGTTTATTTCTCTATTTACAGTGACAAAAACACAGCAAAGCAAAAAGAAACATAAACAAAATAAATCCTGGTCAGCTTGACCTCTGACTAAACATGCAGGTTTCCCTAACTAACAACTGGGATCAGCCTGGTGCTGTCCTAGTCCCTAAGTCCCTGGTTTAGTAAATGTCCAAACAAATAGCCACACAGGCTTTGTCTCACCGCACAGGGGTTCACTCTCCCTAGACAGTCCACACAGGTCTGGTTCCAGGCATGAGCTAACACCTAATGAAGCTGGGAGTTTTTATAAAGGCCTTAAACGAGCTGACAAGCTTCAGCTGGTCTCATCAACTCCCTGCCTGCACGACGCCCAGCACTCTCCCTAGTTGTATAAGTCGGCATAAAGCCTGAATCTGGGAGAAATATACCTACCCCCCTGGATGCAACCAGGTGACTTTACCTTCCTGCTGTCACATACCCCCCCTCTTGTTTTAACCTTGGGGTTGGAACACCAGCAATCAGGCATTCATGTACTCGAGACAAAGCATCCACATTCCCCATTTGAACGCCAGGGCGATGCTTTACTGTGAAGTTGAATTCCTGTAGGGCCAGGAACCACCTATTTACTCTTCTATTTGTCTCCTTGTTTTGAGCCATCCACTTTAACAGAGCGTGATCCGTAACCATGTCAAAGTGCCTACCTAGCAGATAGTACCGAAGGGAATCTAGAGCCCACTTCACCGCTAAACACTCCTTTTCAACCGTGGCGTAATTTACCTCATGGGACTTCAACTTCCTGCTGAGGTAAATGACTGGGTGCTCTTCCCCGTTCCAGACCTGGGACAATACTGCTCCTAACCCCACATCTGACGCATCACTTTGTACGACAAAGTCTTTAGAGAAGTCGGGTGAGTACAACACTGGCTGGCTACATAAGGCTTGTTTCAAGAATTGGAATGCTGCCTCAGCCTCGGGGGTCCATTTAATCATGACCGACCCTTTCCCTTTCGTCAGGTTGGTTAGGGGCACAGCCTTAGAAGCAAAGTGGGGAATGAAGCGCCGATAATAACCCGCGATTCCCAGAAAGGCTCGTACCTGCTTCTTGCTGTTGGGACGTGGCCAACTCTGGATGGCCTCGACTTTGTTGAGTTGGGGTTTTATTACTCCCCTGCCAATGGTGTACCCAAGATATTTGGCCTCCTCCTGCCCAATGGTACACTTCTTGGGGTTAGCCGTAAACCCCGCTTCCCGGATAGAGTCTAGGACTGCTTGCACTTTTGGCAGATGTGAGGCCCAATCTGTGCTATGGACAATTACGTCATCCAGGTAAGCCGCAGCATACTTCCGATGGGGCCTCAGTATCTGGTCCATTTTCCGCTGGAATGTGGCCGGCGCATTCTGTAACCCGAACGGCATTCTCTTATATTGGAACGCCCCGTCTGGGGTTACAAATGCGGTTTTCTCTTTGGCCGACTTGGCCAGGGGAATTTGCCAATACCCTTTTGTGAGGTCAAGAGTCGTCATGTATCGGGCTGTTCCCAGCCGGTCGATCAACTCATCTATACGTGGCATGGGGTAGGTGTCAAATTTTGTAACTTTGTTCAACTGACGAAAATCGTTACAAAATCGCCAGCTCCCATCCGGTTTAGGCACCAACACAATAGGACTAGACCAATCACTTTGGGACTCCTCTATCACCCCTAAGTTCAGCATTTTCTGTGCTTCCTCCCGTATTGCCTCCCGTCGGGCCTCTGGGATCCGATAGGGTTTTAACTTCACCCTTTCACCGGGCGGGGTAATAATATCATGCTCTACCCCAGATGTTTGTCCCGGCAGCTCAGAGAACACCTCCTTGTTGCGAAGCACAAACTCCTTAACCTCCTGTTGTTGGGGTTGTGACAAGGTGGCTGCTATTCCAACCTCCGGAATCACGCAACCAGTTTGAGCTGGTGACCAAGTTTCTGCGACTAGGGACTCTCTATCCCTCCAGGCTTTCAACAGATTAACGTGATAGATCTGTTGGGCTTTCGCCTTCCTGGTTGTCTGACCTTGTAATTCACTTCGCTCACTTTTTCCATTATCTCGTAGGGGCCTTGCCATTTGGCAAGGAATTTACTTTCAACCGTAGGGACAAGTACCAATATCCTATCCCCGGGGAAAAGGTACGGGTCTTGGCTCCACGGTTGTACACTCTCTGCTGTGCCAACTGCGCTTGGGCCAAATGTTCCTTCACGATGGGCATTACCTGTGCAATTCGATCTTGCATCAGGGCGACATGCTCAATCACACTCCTGCGGGGAGAACTCTCACTTTCCCAAGTTTCCTTGGCAATATCCAACAGCCCTCTTGGGTGTCTCCCATACAGTAACTCAAAGGGGGAGAATCCCGTAGAGGATTGGGGCACCTCCCTAATAGCAAACATCAAATAAGGAAGTAGACAGTCCCAATCCTTTCCATCTCTATCCACCACTTTCTTCAACATTTGTTTTAGGGTTTTGTTGAATCTTTCAACCAGCCCATCGGTTTGGGGGTGATACACAGACGTACGCAATTGCGTCACTTTGAACAATTTACACAGCTCTTTCATAACCCGGGACATAAAGGGTGTACCTTGGTCCGTAAGCAGTTCTTTACAAATACCCACCCGGCTAAAAACAAGAGATAGCTCTTTGGCTATGGTTTTGGCCGAGGTATTTCGGAGAGGGATCGCTTCTGGATAACGGGTGGCATAGTCCATTATAACTAATATGTACTGGTGCCCCCTAGCGGACTTGATTATAGGACCTACCAAATCCATTGCGATCCTCTCAAACGGGACCTCAATGATGGGTAGAGGGACCAGCGGGCTACGGAAATGTGGCATCGGGGCCGACCTCTGACACACAGGGCAGGAGGAACAATAATTTTCTATGTCCTTCATCACCCCAGGCCAATAGAATCTCTGTAATACCCTCTCTCGGGTTTTCTCTGTCCCCAGATGACCTCCAAGAATGTGCCCATGGGCCAACTCCAACACCAACTTCCTGTAAGGTTTGGGCACTACAAGCTGCTCAACGGTTTCTTCTGCCCTTTTTGCCACCCGATACAGTAGGTCCTTCTCTACGCTGAAGTATGGGTAAGTGCAGGTATTATCTGGGTTCACTAATTCGCCATCTATTTCCACTACGTTTTCCCGTGCCTTTATTAAGGCGGGGTCTTTTAACTGTTCTGTGGCAAAATTTTCCCTGTGAACCTCAAGATCAGAAAACTCCACAGACGGTAGGTTTTCGTCTGAGGAGGTGGGCTCCTCTCCAGTTTCTTGAGTCTCGCCTGCCAATACTGACAAGGGAAATTCTGGAGAGTCCTCACCACTCTCAGAGGAGTTCTGGCTATCACCTTCCTGGTACATAGGGGCACCAGTGGGGGGCTCAGGATCATCCCACAGTTCCCAGAACTTCGGAAAATCCCTTCCCACAATGGCATCATGCGGTAGTTGAGATACTAACCCCACTGGATGAGAGAGGGTACCTTTGGGGGTCTTGAAACACACTGTAGTCACTGGATACTCTCGGGTGTCCCCATGCACACAAATAACAGCTACCTTGCTATTCCCAGAGACCTCTGTTTTAACTAATTCAGCCTTTATCAGGGTCACAAGGCTACCTGAATCCAGTAATACCACAACATTTCTACCATTAATACACATTTTGCATAAATGTTTCTCAGTTCCCCGAATGGCAGTGCATGCGACTGTCGCACACAGCGACTGACGTCTGTCCGTCAGAAAGTCACATTGCATGGGTTCCTCCACAACCGGGCAATTTGCTGCAATATGTCCCGCTTGCCGGCAGCGGTAGCAAACAATCCTTTTGGCTGCCTCTTGAGCCCCCGACTTCCCAGGCTGTTCTCGCCAAACCCTGGGCAGAGCTCCCACCCTCTCACTCTCTCCACCCTCACCCCTTGGAATCATCTTATCCGCCCCTGGGGATGGTCTGGTCTTAGGGTGGAAAGTCCGAGAGTCTCTGGAAGAGGCCGTCAGGTTCTCTGCAGCCAAGTATCTCTCTACACGATCCACAAGTTTACCGGCCGTTTCTGGGTCTCCATGGCTTACCCACTTTTGAATGGCGGTAGGAAGAGCTCTCAAGAAACGATCCATCACAACACGTTCCACAATCTCCGGTGCGGACAAAGTCTCTGGCTGTAGCCACTTCCTGCTCAGGTGAATGAGATCATACATTTGAGACCTGGGGGGTTTTCCAAGCTGGAAAGTCCAGTTATGCACACGCTGAGCCCGGACAGCCAGGGTGACACCCAGCCTTGCCAATATTTCAGCTTTTAGCATCACATAGTCTTTTGCTTGGTCAGGCTCTAGGTCATAGTAAGCTTTCTGCGATTCACCAGTTAACAGAGGAGCCACCAGTCCAGCCCACTGCTCCTCAGGCCACTTTTCTCTTTCAGCAGTCCTTTCAAATGTGGTCAAAAATACCTCTGGATCATCCTCTCCAGTCATTTTTGTCAATAAACGACTCACCCCAAAGGACGCGGTATTAGTGGGACGGCTTTCCTCACTGGTCTGCGGACGTTGCTGCATTACTGTTTCCATCTGTTGTTGTAGTCTCTGCTCTTGCTTCTGCAACAGGTCTATGAAGCGGGCCTCAGATTGCTGCTGGGCTTGTTGCTGGGCTGCGAAGCTCTGTTGTTGAGCTGCAAGGCTCTTTTGCAAACCTGCATTTGTCTGCTGTTGATTGGCATGTGCTAGAGCCAGCTGTTTCAGTATCTCCTCCATGCTGGCTTAAAAAAAACTGCCACTGGTTCTCCACCAACTGTGAGGGGGTTAGCTCGGTAGCGGGTGTGTGTGACCCCCTGGATGGGCTCCCCACACAAAAACAGGCCCAGCAGACGGAGGTTGTGGTTTTCAAGATCAAAAGGTGCGGTTTATTTCTCTATTTACAGTGACAAAAACACAGCAAAGCAAAAAGAAACATAAACAAAATAAATCCTGGTCAGCTTGACCTCTGACTAAACATGCAGGTTTCCCTAACTAACAACTGGGATCAGCCTGGTGCTGTCCTAGTCCCTAAGTCCCTGGTTTAGTAAATGTCCAAACAAATAGCCACACAGGCTTTGTCTCACCGCACAGGGGTTCACTCTCCCTAGATAGTCCACACAGGTCTGGTTCCAGGCATGAGCTAACACCTAATGAAGCTGGGAGTTTTTATAGAGGCCTTAAACGAGCTGACAAGCTTCAGCTGGTCTCATCAACTCCCTGCCTGCACGACGCCCAGCACTCTCCCTAGTTGTATAAGTCGGCATAAAGCCTGAATCTGGGAGAAATATACCTACCCCCCTGGATGCAACCAGGTGACTTTACCTTCCTGCTGTCACAATATATATATATATATACTGTATATATATATATATACATACATATATATTGTACATTGCCATCAGTACCTGCCCTCAAGGAGCTTACAATCTAAGGCCCCTATATTAATTCATATGCTAGGGCCAATTTACCTACAAGAAAGTCATTGGCATGTGGGAGGAAGCCCACTCAAGCGGAGAACATGCAAACACAATACAGGTAGTGTCATAGTTGGGATTCCAACAACCCCAACACTAGCAGGCAGGAGTGCTAACCACTAAGCCACTGTCTGGGCTGCCCTGTGGTCAAGAAGAAAAGGCTGTCAGAGACAGGTAAGTATATTTCCTGGTAGTAGGCATATGGGCCAATGAAGAGTAAATGAACTGCGGTTCCTCTGACTGCCATCCTTGCAGTGTGTCAGATATGAAGATTCTGCCATGCACCATTGTGCTGCAAGATTTCACGAATGGGCAGATTCTTTTGCAGGTGATGCTTTAAATACAACATAGTCTTTATGAAATAATTAATTGAAAGAGGTTGTATCCCTCAAATTTTAAATATGAACAATGCATATCTCTCGATGTACTTGTCTCAAGTGCAATAAGTGTAATTTTTAATCGGCCGCTTTGTTACTGTGCAATTAGCATGAATCACTTCTGACACGTTTTTGTGACACCAAGAGAAAAAAGGTGACACGGGAAGGACCTCCAACTGATTGACAACCTCACTCAGCTCTGTGCCTGTGTGCTGTGAGAAGGGGGCGGGGTGTACCTTCCCTCCCATCAGCTCTCCTCACTAACCTCTGAAAAGTGTAATTTCAGCTCTCCACCCCCTGTTTTCTGAACTCTCAGACAAGCTTTATAAAAGGTATCACTTTGAACAGACGTAGAGAAGAGAAGACCGCAGATAAACAGGTAAAATTCATGTAGGAGGATTTGTTTCATTGCTATATCACTAAAGGCCGGACACTACACTGGGTATATGTAAGAGTTTACAATCACTTGAAACGCTAAAGATCAATTGTACTTCTCCAAATCAATTCATCCAAACTTATACGCTGAGGAAAATTATTCCTTTACATAGGAAGTGGAGATATGACTTTGAACATGTTGTTAGATAATAGAACGAGATGTGCTGCTCCTCTGATGTGCAGTCATAGCAGCTGAAATTTTCCAGCAAGGCATGACGCCAACAAAGCAATTGCCTTCCACGCGTTTCGTCTTCTCAGCTGTTTGTCAACACAGCCTGGACTTGGAATATGCTGAGAATTAACTAATTGTGCACATGAGACAAATTTGCAAATATGCAGGGCATAATTACATCTTCTTTTTAGGGGCAATGCTGGTTCTCAATCAGAGAATGTATTGTATTTCTCTTTGGGCTTCATGTATGCCAGAGTTTACTGAAAGTTACACTGTTGGCACATTGCTGGGTACATAGTATAATCAGATTTATAGCCGTGGCCTCTGAGCCATCTGATTTTTAAATCAAGAACATTTATTCGATCCATTTTGTCCACTGGTACTATTTAAGGAAAATACACATTTGAAGTGAACCTGCACTTTACTCAAATTGGGCAAACAGGTTTGCTGTTTTGTAGGCACTATAATAGGACTGCGGTTACCTACCCTATGTTCCCATGCTGCACCGATCCATGATCAATGGTCCTCCAAATTCCTGTACATGTTACTGAAAGTAAAATATCTGTACAGGTCTCAGCATACTCCTTACAAAGCTCTGTGACAGCACTCGGACCTGATAATTGGCCACTGAGGTGCCAAGCATTGCATTACAGGCCTGATAATTGGCCACTGAGGTATCAAGCATTGCATTATGGGTCTGACAACTGGCCACTGAGGTGCAAAGCATTGCATTACGTGCCTGATAACTGGCGACTGAGGTGCCAAGCATTGCAATATGGGCCTGACAAACATTTTTATATTTTTTATGAGTTACCCTGTCTCAGTTCCAGACCACATCCAGGAAACCCTTTACATGCTAAAGAAACATTCCAAATATAAAATGATAAATTTAACTATGTGTAGCGCACCCACCTATCCCCCAGCCTGCATTTAACTTGGCTCCTCGCAGGGGGGGGGGAAGGCACACCGCGCTATCAGCCCATACCCTCTTGTGCAAAAGGTTGAGCGGTGTTATTGTTGGGTCTTGTCTGCAGCCAGGGCCAGAATCCTCCCGAGAATGATTCTCACCTCTACCGTGAGTAGATTCAAGTCCTTAACTTCCCCAGTAACATGACTGTCCACACCAGCTGAAACTCCAACTTAAGATTTATTCTTGCTTTACAATACACAGTCTCTTGGATAGGAAAAAGGTTGGAGCAAAGGAACAGAACAGCTCAAGGTGTGGAGGAGGTCCAGGCACAAACGTAGCTCTTCACTGTACTACTCAGATTCTCAAGCAGTATACTAGGCGCACAGTCTCTGCCACAGACCATGAGTTTGGTCTCTGCCACAGGCCCGGTGAATAAGGCCACTGCCACTGACCTGTTGAACGGGAACTTCCTTCTTAGAACATGGCCCCTATCAAGGAGAAGATTTCCCTCCAGAGAGTCAACAGACCCTTCCTTCACCGTGACTCCCACATCGGTCCTTCGGAATGATCCTCCCTTCTCTGAGAGTGCGGGTCCCCTCGCAAGGTGACACCCTGGACTCCTCAATCCTTAGCGGACCCCAGCCGAAGGTGCTGGGCCCCCGGGTCTTCTCCGCATCCCCTGGGTCTTCATACCCAGGCGAACAGGACAGCAGGGTAGTACCTCATCCCAGGCCAAAGGTGCCTGAGATGGAACAGGAACACAGCCTCTGGGCCTAGGGCACCCGGAGATGAACCGCACTCACTCCCAGGCTGAAGGTGCCTGGGGGTGGACACCGATCAGGAGATGTCTGCCCCTTTTATATCCTCCCCCGGCATGCACAGCAGGTTCCCCGCCCCACTGTACGGCTGCCGAGAGGGGACACAAAAGGCATAGCACTACGCTCGTGGTTCAACCCCGGCCCAGAATGGCAGCGCCACCTGTAGGCCACAGTGAACTCATCACCAGCATTATCCCCTGAAGACAAAAATGGTCCATAGCCACTAACAAATCCACGTGTTTGAGCCTAATTACCACTCAGAGACTCCCACTAAATTTACCACCCCGCTACACATTCCCCCCACTAATGGACACTGGTCCCCAGTGTCTGGAGCAAACCCATGCCTCCCGAACCGAGTCAGCATAGGCCTATCCCAGAGACAAGAAAAACAACAAAACAAATTTAAAAAACTGCTTGTTTGTGCCGGAACCTAACATGGGGAAAAGGGAGTTGAATATAGAAATGAAAGAAGAGCAATAGAAACACGTGCGCATTACAGTCTCAAATGTCACATAAACACATCTCCAATATTTACATTTCCCTCCCCCGTCTGCACTAGCAAAATCTACCCCATTCTCAGTGACTTGCTTGTTGTTCACCTGCAGAGGGAGAAAGCACATATAAAACCCAACACATTAACAGCAGAAGTGAAAAGATTCTCCCCGGAGCAACAATCCTTCCCTTCCAAAAGTAAAACACACATATATATTTTTTTTTAGACGGTGCAACACCCCCACCTAGTGGACATGCCACCGTCAAGACATCTGTTCCAGAAACTTTCTCTTGAGGGTAAATCTTCCTCTTCTTCTTTACTGTGGCCCTGAACTATCTATACCCCAAAGTCCTTGTGTCTTTGTGGTGCTGAGAGAGGGGAGAAAAGAAAAAACAACTGCTCCCGCTCTTCCAACAAGTAGAATACCCAGCTGCAAGGGCAAAAATTTCTTGGGCTCCAGAGAGTACACTCCAGAAACAAAAGCAACATAAGGAGTCTGGTCTCTCAGAGATAATATTGTGGATGCGGCAACACCAGTGGCTTCCAATGTCTGTCAAAAGTGTCGATGTGGTATTCGACATTGTCTGTGTCCTTTCGGCAAATAACCACCTTATCCGCATGTATGTGCCGACCAAGCATCCAGGCTTTCCTACAGTCTTTGTACCGCTTGGTAGCTGTAGCAGAACATGAATAGTACCTACGGGCCTGGGGTACCTTGATATGTGTCCAAACAAAGTCCGCATACCACCGGTGTCTATAGGCCTCTACTTCAAACAGAAGCTTCTTTGACAAGTACGGGTACTCCCACCCGTATTCACTGGCAACCTTCTGGTTAAATAACCTCTGCAAACGGGAAAAAGGTGGCATGGTAAGACGATTTCCCATACCAGGCAAGACTATGGTGTCCGGATGTTGAGGTACTTTCACTACCTCAGGACCAGACACAGGGGCCCACAATGACACTCGTTCCATCCCAACAACGGATCCAGGTATCTCCAACGGTGGAAGGGCAGGCAACGGGGCAGATCCCTCCTCAGGCTCCGGGGCCTCCACCCGGGGTGTGCTCTCCCCAGTGGACATGGGTGGGTCCCTATTTCTACGGGACAAGGACAGGGGCATCTTATCCCAACCCTCCCGCTCAAATACTTCATCAATGGCTGCGTCGTCTCCTGGATCAGAGACCGACTCCAGGTCAGAGGTGTCACACTCCTCCACAGGCAAGTAACTCCGGGTAGAAGATGAATCACCTACTCTAACCAGTTCAAGGGCCCTGGGATCCCGGACCCAAGCATCCCCGACACTTCGGACCTCAGACAGAGTCTCTTTTCCCGGCTTACCTCGGCTTGTAGCTGAGCCAGGACGTCCGGAACTTTTTCCTTCGGATGCATCCGTTCCGAGTAAGCGCTGGGGCGTAACTCCACCACGGCCGCAGGAAGCCTTCACGAAACCAATCTTCCTCTTGGGCGGTGGGAGTAAGGACTCTGTGGTGACCGAGGCAGCATCCTCCGGTCTCTCCGACTCCGGTTCATCAATCTCCGGAACATCTCTGCTCGCGACTTCCTCCGAAGTCTCAACAGTGCGCGTAGGGGTGGCTGTGAAAGCTCTGGCTCCTTCCTCCAAAGTAGTGGCACTCGTAAGGCAGTTGAGGCAGAAAGCCCGAGGCTTTTCTGTGGGTTGCTCCACCTCAAATAGAAACTCAGTCAGGGTTCTCCTCATGGCGCAGTTCTCAATATGGCTGACCTCCACGGAACTTCACTGGGGAATAAAGTTCAAACTCTGGGGGGTCTCCACACTTTTCAGCCGCAGACAAATCCCGGACGAGCCCCCACGTCTAGCACACCCACCTATCCCCCAGCCTGCATTTAACTCGGCTCCTTGCAGTGGGGGAAAGTCACACCGCGTTATCAGCCCATACCCTCTTGTGCAAAAGGTTGAGCGGTGTTATTGTTGGGTCTTGTCTGCAGCTCAGGGCCAGAATCCTCCTCCTCGCCCCACTGTACGGCTGCCAAGAGGGGACACAAAAGGCACAGCACTACGCTCGTGGTTCAACCTCGGCCCAGAATGGCAGCGCCACCCGCAGGTCACAGGGAACTTATCACCAGCATTATACCCTGAAGACAAAAATGGTCCATAGCCACTAACAAATCAAGGTGTCTGAGCCTAATTACCACTCAGAGACTCCCACTAAATTGACCACCCTGCTACATATGTGTAGCGGACCCCCCAAATTTGGGGTCGCTATGCTTTAAATTTAAGGGTAGCCTGAGCATAAGTTTGGCTCAGGTTCTCTGGTGTTGCCTGGAGTGTAGTTCCCCTTGGCCTGTAGGTGGCGCTGTTGCCTAGGTCTCGGGTTGAACCACAGGTGGCGTTGCAGGATTGGGTGTCCTCTCTCGGCTGCCGTGCGGTGGGCGGGTTCTGCCTGCTTGCATGCCGGGAGAGGGTATATAAAGGGCAGGCGCCATGATCTGGGGTGGTGTGCCGGGGGGATTCCAAGGAGGACCCCTGATGGCGAAGTCGCACGCTTTGGCCTTGCTGGCCGGGGGGTGCGTGAACTGGTCGAGGAGTCTCGGGCACCTTTAGCCAGAGGCTATAGAGTTCCAGGTAGGTCCAGTACCTTCAACTGGGTCTACAACCAACCACTGGAGTCCCAGGGAGCCAGAGTGAGGGTGGCCCGCTCTGAAATAGAGGAAACCAGGGTAGGACCTGTCCGGAGGACCGGAAGTCACTGTCTCAGGAAGGCCTGGTTGCCTATCAGAGGGAAGGATTCGTGAGTTGCAAGATAGCTTCTGTAGTGTGCCCCATTGGCACCTATGGTCTCTAATAATATAAAGGGGTTTTAAAGTTCTAATTCAGGAATTAAAGGATTCTGTGGCAGAGGATCTCCTGAACTTGTCCGTGAAGGGGACGAAATAAAAGTAACCGTTCGTGCTTCATTCTGGCTGCTAGAACCGTGAGAGGGGACTATCCGGGTGAGCAAAGCCCACTCAGGCTTGAGTGGCAAAGTGTAACGATAGGTGTTGTGTGCCTGAATCTACCTCCCTATCCAACTTCTTTCTCTCTTCAACCTCCCCCTGTTGTTATCAAGCAAAGGAAAAATAAACTCTTTGTTGGAGTTGAAACTGTCTGGACATTGGCCTTCTTAAGCAGGAAAGATAGACTCTTCCCTACACTCTAGGGACGAGAACCAGTGGAAGGGGGTAACTCGCCGCAGGACCCAAAAATTACAAAAACACAGCTCAACCTCTTATACCAGGAGGATATGGGCATGTGGCATGGTGTACCTTAAACCTGCGAGTGAAGGAAAGCAGGAAAAAAGGGTCTGTGTGCTACATATAGATAAAAGAATCCTGCCCTATTAATAACGCAAAAAAATAAGAAAACAAAAAGGTTCAGAGCAGCTATCCCAAAAAGTGCAATAACCACACTAATAAAAAGCATATAGTTAGAATAATAAGTAAAGAGATCTATAATTAAATCCTTTCCCTAAACTACACAATCTAAACAAAATAATATGTATTATAAAAAAAAATCTTAAGCAAGCCGATTCGGCGATACACGCTAGGTGGGCAGTAATGTCATTATCTAGGGTGGAGCTAGGACACCATCTCACTGAGGTTTTTTGTATAGTGAAAAAACCCTTTTCTCATGCAGTATTGGATATGATCGGAAAAGGAGATTTAGCTCTTAACCACTTAAGCCCCGGACCATTTTGTAGCTAAAGGACCAGAGGTGATTTCAGAATTTTGTACTGCGCTGCTTTAACTGTAAATTGTGCGGACATGCAATGTTGTACCGAAACAAAATTTGCGTCCTTTTCTTCCCACAAATAGAGCTTTCTTTTAATGGTATTTGATTGCCTCTGCAATTTTTATTTTTTGCGATATAAATGGAAATAGACCGAAAATTTTGAAAAAAAATTATATTTTATAATTTTTGTTATAAGAAAAATCAAATAAACTAAATTTTAGTCATACATTTAGGCCAAAATGTATTCAGCCACATGTCTTTAGTAAAAAAAATGTCAATAAGCGTATATTTATTGGTTTGCGCAAAAGCTATAGCGTCTACAAACTAGGGTACATTTTCTGGAATTTACACAGCTTTTAGTTTATGACTGCCTATCTCATTTATTGAGGTGCTAAAATGGCAGGGCAGTACAAAACCCCCCCCCCCAAATGACCCCATTTTGGAAAGTAGACATCCCAAGGAAATTGCTGAGAGGCATGTTGAGCCCATTGAATATTAATTTTTTTTTGTCTCAAGTGATTGAATAATGACAAAAAAATAAATAAAAAAAATTACTAAAAGTTGTCACTAAATGATATATTGCTCACACATGCCATGGTTATATGTGGAATTGCACCCCAAAATACATTTTGCTGCTTCTCCTGAGTACGAGGATACCACATGTGTGGGACTTTTTGGGAGCCTAGCCGCGTACGGGCCCCCGGAAACCAAGCACCGCCTTCAGGATTTCTAATGGCGCAAATTTTTGATTTCACTCCTCACTACGTATCACAGTTTTGAAGGCCATAAAATGCCAAAATAGCACAAAACCCCCCCAAATGACCCCATTTTAGAAAGTAGACACCCCAAGGAAATTGCTGAGAGGCCTGTTGAGCCCATTGAATATTTTTTTTTTGTCCCAAGTGATTGAATAATGACAAAAAAAAAAAAAAAATTACAAAAAGTTGTCACTAAATGATATATTGCTCACACATGCCATGGTTATATGTGGAATTACACCCCAAAATACATTTTGCTGCTTCTCCTGAGTACGGGAATACCACATGTTTGGGACTTTTTAGGAGCCTAGCCGCGTACGGGACCCCGAAAACCAAGCACCGCCTTCAGGATTTCTAGGCACAAATTTTTGATTTCACTCCTCACTACCTATCACAGTTTCGAAGGCCATAAAATGCCAAAATAGCACAAAACCCCCCCAAATGACCCCATTTTGGAAAGTAGACACCTCAAGCTATTTGCTGAGAGGCATGGTGAGTATTTTACAGCTCTCATTTTGTTTTTGAAAATGAAGAAAGACATTTTTTTTTTTTTTTTTCAATTTTCAAAACTTTGTGACAAAAAGCGAGATCTGCAAAATACTCACAATACCTCTCAGCAAATAGCTTGGAGTGTCTACTTTCCAAAATGGGGTCATTTGGGGGGGTTTGTGCCATCTGGGCATTCCATGGCCTCCGAAACTGTGATAGGCAGTGAGAAGTGAAATCAAAAATTTACACCCTTAGAAAAGCCTGAATGCGGTGCTTGGTTTTTGGGGTCCCGTACGCGGCTAGGCTCCCAAAAAGTCTCACATATGTGGTATCCCCGTACTCAGGAGAAGCAACAGAATGTATTTTGGGGTGTAATTCCACATATGCCCATGGCATGTTTGAGCAATATATCATTTAGTGACAACTTTGTGCAAAAAATAAAAAAATAAATTATTTTTTCCGCATCTGGTGTCAACATATAAAATATTCCATGGACTCGACATGCCTCTCAGTATATAGCTTGGGGTGTCTACTTTCCAAAATGGGGTCATTTGGGGGGGGTTTTGAACTGTTCTGGCATTTTATACACAACATTAGGAAGCTTACATCCACTCTTCTAACCACTTGAAGACAAAGCCCCTTTTGACACTTTTTGTTTACATGAAAACATATTTTTTTTTGCAAGAAGATTATGTTGAACCCCCAAACATTATATATATATTTAAAGCAAAGGCTCTACAGATTAAAATGGTGGGTGTTGCATTTTTTTTTTTCTACACAGTATTTGCACAGCGATTTTTCAAATGCATTTTTTGGGGAAAAAATACACTTTCTTGTTCATACATCACGGGACACAGAGCAGCATAGTCATTACTATGTGGGTTATATAGATTACCTTCAGGTGCTGGCACTGGCAACTTCCAAAACAGGAAGTACCCTCCCCTATATAAGCCCCTCCCATCCGGGAGTACCTCAGTTTTTTGCCAGTGTCTAAGGTGTTGGCCAAGGTTAACATGTATTCATCTGGGCTTGTGTACAGGTTCTCTGGGCCTTAGCAAGCTATTCCGGATCCGACCAAAAAAGCTTCATAGCTAAACGGTCGGTACCCGGGCCTTGCAGAGAAGAGCAGGGTTTTGCCTGTAATGCCTCTCTTAGGAGGGCTGGACCCTGGGATCCAGAGCTCTGGTCATACCCAAAACCAAGAGGCTATCTGTGCAGGGTGCTATACAGGTCCAGGGGAGTGGAATCCTTGGGAACCCGGTCCCTGAAGGTCTAGTACAATGCCTGCCGTGAGAGGTGAAGTTTGGGCTTCTGTGGACCAAACAAAGTCCTGCGGCGGGGAAAAGGTAAGTGGGGGCCCCTCAGGAACTTGGTTCTATTGAGGGGACCCCCAAGCCTAATATGTCTTTCTGCCTGTTACCTAAAGGGTATTCCCGCTAATAGCTGTATATGCCTAAGAAATCCTAGAAATGTTTTTTCATAAGGGAAGTTTTAAAAAAACTGTAAACCTGGAAATGTTTTTTCATAAAGGAGGTTTTAAAAAAAAAAAAAAAAAAAGACAAAGGTGCGGTACCTGTGTTTGTCCACTAGAGGCCGCTGTGGAACGTCTTTTTTCTTGGGACTATTCCTTCCATGGTGAAAGTCCAGGCAGATGAGTGAGCTCTCTATCAGGGAAGCTGCATTCCTCTGTCATGCTGCCAAGTAGTTTCCTTCCATCCCCGAGTCCTGGTGAAACAGGGACCCTGGCTCCTCTCCCTACATGGCGCCAAGAGCGCACACGTGCACGCGCGCGCGCGCGCACACATGCTTTCCTTTTATAAGGTTTAGCTTAAAAAAAGGGGGCGGAGCCTGGCGGATGACGCGCTCTGTGCGCCCAGCGCTTCTGCGCATGTGCGGGCGTCCCAGCAAGATAAAAGGACTCAGTCCACGCTGCTTGCTATGGACACAGAGCATGAAAAGGAGCTGGTAGCATGGTATAGGGGCTTACAGCGGGCGGTTGATACAGGCATCCCCAGAAAGACGCATTAGTAGACACCCACTGATGTACATAGCAGCAAATTGCATTAGACTATTTCAGTAAGGGGTGTATTGCGGCTGGAATACCTCAGCTTTGAACTAAGGAATATGCCACCTAAAAAACTCCGAGATATACCTCTCAGGAAGTGTAGGGGGTCTCCATCGGGCTCTGAGGATCTGGAGCAGTCATCTGCACCCTCCTCCCCTGAGAAATCAGAGGTTAATACCCATAAGGAACCCCCGGGAGTGCCAGGTACTGCGGCTGTCCTCAGTCCACCTGCTCCTGCATATATAACAGAGGAGGTTTTTTCCTCAACTCTGGAGGGATTGGAGCAGAGATTGGCAGCATTGATCGCTTCTTCTCTACAGGAAAGAAAGCGCGCCAGATCTCCATCACCTCCATTAGAGTGCCTGTTGGCAGAGCAACAGTCCCAGGAAGGGACCGACCTACCTGAAGGGGATCAGGAGGAGGTTAGCTCTGTTTTTGAGGAATCGACAGTAGATGAACCATTTTCAGCATCGCAGACTGAAAGATTGTGGGTCCAGACCCTAACTGACATGGTTCGATCTGCATTTAAAATGCCTCTTGTTGAACCATCAACTACTGCTGTCTCCTCATTGGGGTCGCTAAAAGCTCCCCAGGTTAATTGCTCCTTTCCAATACATCCATTATTGGAAGGACTTATATACCAGGACTGGGAACATCCTGATAAACTATTTGTTCCGCCTAAAAGGTTTCCGGTGATCTATCCCATGGAGGAAAAGTTCACCCAGAGATGGAATGTTCCTACGGTGGATGCAGCCATCTCTTCTGTGAACAAATCACTGACATGTCCAGTAGATAATGTTCAAATGTTCAAAGATCCAGTGGATAAAAAATTGGAATCTTTATTAAAATCTGCTTTTTCCACAGCAGGGGCTGTTACACAGCCAGCAGTGGCAGCTATTGGGGTCTGCCAAGCTTTAAAGGATCAAATGAAAATGGTCCTGAGGGATTTGCCAGACCAGCAGGCCCAGGCTCTGGCTGATCTGCCTAGAGCATTATGCTTTGCGGTTGACGCCATCAAGGATTCTATCCATCAGGCCTCCCGCCTCACGCTGTCTTTGGTACATATGCGTAGGCTTCTGTGGCTCAAAAACTGGTCTGCTGAAGCTCCCTGTAAGAAGCTCTTAGTTAGCTTCCCATTTCATGGGGAACGCCTTTTTGGCGAAGACCTGGATAAGTATATCCAGAAGATTTCCAGTGGTAAAAGTACTCTCTTACCGAGTAAAAAGAGGTCTAGGGGTCCATCTTTTAAGAGGACTACCTCTCCTATCCCTGCGACGTCTGCTACTAAGCAGTTCCGACGGCCTCCTCGGTCAAACTCAGGAGGTAAAAATCAGGGACAGCCACAGGGTAATAAAAAGCCCTGGATCCGAAGAGGTACTAAACCAGCCTCCAAGTCAAGCCTATGAAGGGCTGCCCCCACTCAAACGGGTGGGGGGAAGACTTCAGTTGTTCGCAGAGACCTGGCGGGAGACGATCAAAGACAGATGGGTGCTCTCCGCAGTAACTCTGGGATACAAGTTGGAGTTAAAAGAGTCTCCTCCGTCCCATTTTATGTGGTCAGGCATGCCAAGAGACCCTCTAAAAAGAGGGTCTCTCCTATTGGCGTTAGAACAACTATTGCTCCAAGGAGTAATTATGGAGGTTCCTATGGAAGAGTGGGGGTTGGGTTTCTACTCAAACCTTTTCACAGTCCCGAAGCCAAACGGGGACATAAGACCCATATTGGACCTAAAGAGTCTAAACAAATTTCTAAACGTCCGGTCTTTCCGGATGGAGTCGATCCGATCGGTCACCGCTGCCCTACAAGGGGAGGAATGGTTAGCCTCGATCGACATCAAAGATGCTTACTTGCATGTTCCCATCTTTCCAGGTCATCAAAAATTCCTACGCTTTGCAGTAGAAGGGCGCCATTTTCAGTTCAGAGCCTTACCATTTGGTCTGGCCACAGCACCACGAGTATTCACAAAAATTCTGGCCCCACTGTTGGCCGATCTAAGAACACGGGGTGTAACGATAATGGCATACCTAGACGACCTGTTGTTGATGGACCACTCAGTTGCCAAGCTAGAAGTGGTAATTGTCGATACAATCAAGTATCTAGAGTCTCACGGTTGGGTCATCAACCTGGACAAGTCAGCCCTACAGCCAGTGAAAAACCTGGTATATCTAGGGCTACGGCTGGATTCAGACCAGAGGAAGATTTTCTTACCTCTAGACAAGGTATCCTCTTTGAGGGCCTTGGTCCGTCTGCTTTGTGCAAAAAGACAGCCGTCCATACGCCTGTGCATGAGGCTGCTAGGAAAGATGGTAGCATCATTCGAAGCTGTACCATACGCCCAATTCCACTCAAGGAATTTACAAAGGGCCATATTGTCAGCCTGGAACGGAAAAGTTCAGGCTCTAGACTTCCCGATGGCTTTGTCCCCTTCCGTTCGGAAGAGTCTCTGCTGGTGGTTGATCCCCCAGAATCTCCAGAAGGGAAAACCCTTCAGCCCGATATCTTGGAAGGTGGTCACTACAGATGCCAGCCTTATAGGCTGGGGGGCAGTACTGGAGCAATGGTCTCTCCAGGGCAGATGGTCAAATGTAGTAAAAACCCTGCCCATCAATCTATTAGAGATACGAGCAGCCCGGTACGCCCTAGTAGCCTGGACATCCAGACTCCAAGGGTCCCCTGTCAGAATTCAATCAGACAATGCCACGGCAGTGGCATATATCAATCATCAGGGAGGCACCAGGAGTCGTGCAGCCCAGAGGGAAGTAAGTCACATCCTGGAATGGGCAGAAAAGCATGTCCCATGTATATCAGCTGTCTTCATTCCAGGGGTGGAGAATTGGAAGGCGGACTTTCTGAGTCGCCAACAGTTATGCCCAGGGGAATGGTCCCTTCATCCCGAGGTCTTCCGAGCAATATGTCAGCGGTGGGGAACACCGGATGTAGATCTGCTAGCATCCAGATTCAACGCAAAGGTGGACAGATTTGTCTCCCGGACAAGGGATCCCCTCGCTTGCGGCTCGGATGCTCTGGTGTTCCCTTGGGATCAGTTCAGACTGATATATGCATTCCCTCCGCTACAATTGTTGCCTCGACTCCTTCGCAGAGTCAGGTTGGAGAAGAAGCCGGTGATCCTGGTGGCTCCAGCGTGGCCCCGAAGGGCCTGGTACACGGAGATCATCAAAATGTCTGTGGGGAGTCCTTGGACCCTTCCACGTCGTCCGGACCTGCTTTCGCAAGGACCGATATACCACCCTTCCTTACTAACTCTAAGTTTAACGGCCTGGCTATTGAATCCCACATCCTAAAGAAGAGAGGTCTCTCTAACTCTGTGGTATCAACTATAATCAATGCCAGGAAGCCTGTATCCAGGCAGATCTACTATAGAGTTTGGAAGGCGTACATCACTTGGTGCGAGGCCAGAAAATGGCATCCACGTAAGTACGTTATAGGCAGAATTCTGGACTTCCTGCAGTGGGCTGTAGACAGGAAGTTTGCCTTAAGTACTATCAAGGGCCAGGTTTCGGCCTTGTCAATACTATTTCAAAGGCCCCTGGCTATGCATTCACTTGTCAAATCCTTTATGCAAGGTGTGACTCGTATTATTCCACCAATTAAGGCTCCCATATGCCCATGGGATCTAAATTTGGTTCTGTCGGTTCTGCAGAAGCAGCCATTTGAACCTTTGCGGCACATTTCCTTGGTTCTACTCACCAGGAAATTGATATTTTTAGTAGCCATATGCTCGGCTAGAAGAGTGTCGGAATTAGCCGCCATGTCCTGTAAAGAGCCATATCTGGTTATCCATAAGGACAGAGTAGTATTACGTCCTCACCCAGCCTTTCTTCCTAAGGTGGTATCGAGGTTTCACTTGAACCAGGATGTGGTTCTTCCTTCTTTTTTCCCCAAACCAAGCTCGGTAGAGGAAAAGTTATTGCATTCTTTGGATGTAGTAAGAGCAGTTAAAGCTTATCTAGAAGCCACTGCTCAGATTCGTAGAACGGATTCTTTGTTTGTTCTGCCGGAAGGCCCCAGAAAGGGTCAGGCAGCATCAAAATCTACTTTAGCCAAGTGGATTCGACAGGTCATAATACAAGCCTATGGCTTGAGAAGTAGACCGCCTCCGTTCAAAGTTAGGGCGCACTCCACGAGAGCAGTTGGAACTTCATGGGCAGTGCATCACCAGGCCTCCCTGGCGCAAATTTGTAGGGCCGCAACATGGTCTTCAGTACACACGTTTACTAGGTTCTACCAGGTGGACGTTAGAAGTCAGGAGGATGTCGCCTTTGGGCGCAGTGTGTTGCAGGCCGCAAAAGATCCTCATGCCTGATGGCGCCCAGCTTATGTATGGTGTATCCCCCCCCTCATGTGGCATTGCTTTGGGACGTCCCACATAGTAATGACTATGCTGCTCTGTGTCCCGTGATGTATGAACAAGAAAGTAGGATTTTTAAAACAGCTTACCTGTAAAATCCTTTTCTTGGAGTACATCACGGGACACAGAGCTCCCACCCCTCTTTTGGGGACACGTATTGCTTTGCTACAAAACTGAGGTACTCCCGGATGGGAGGGGCTTATATAGGGGAGGGTACTTCCTGTTTTGGAAGTTGCCAGTGCCAGCACCTGAAGGTAATCTATATAACCCACATAGTAATGACTATGCTGCTCTGTGTCCCGTGATGTACTCCAAGAAAAGGATTTTACAGGTAAGCTGTTTTAAAAATCCTACTTTTTTTAATTTTAATGCACTAAAACACACTATATTGCCCAAATGTTTGATGAAATAAAAAAGATGATCTTAGGCCGAGTACATAGATACCAAACATGACATGCTTTAAAATTTCGCACAAACGCGCATTGGCGACAAACTACATACATTTTTAAAAGCCTTTAAAAGCCTTTACAGGTTACCCCGTTAGATTTACAGAGGAGGTCTACTGCTAAAATTACTGCCCTCGATCTGACCTTTGCGGTGATACCTCACATGCATGGTGCAATTGCTGTTTACATATGACGCCAGACCGACGCTTGTGGTCGCCATTGGGCAAGAGCAGGGCAGGACAGGGGTGCTTTTTTTTTTATTATTAATTTTGCTTTTTTATTTTATTTTTAAATTGTTCCTTCCATATTTTTTATTTTTTTAAATTATTTTTATTGTTATCTCAGGGAATGTAAATATCCCCTATGATAGCAATAGGTAGTGACAGGTACTCTTTTTTTGAAAAAACTGGGGTCTTCTAGACCCTAGATCTTTCCTCTGCCCTCAAAGCATCTGACCACACCAAGATCGGTGTGATAAAATGCTTTCCCAAATTCCCAATGGCGCTTTTTATATCCGGTGGGGGGACATTCCCTCCCACTGCTTGTAAAAGCAGTCCAGAGGCTAATTAGCCACTAGGATTGCTTTTACATGAAAGCCGGCCGCTGGCTGAAAATAATGATACCAAGATGATACCTAAACCCGCAGGCATCATTCTGGTATAAACATTCAAAGTCCAGCAACATACCAGTACATTGCTGGTCCTTGTTGGACATGTATTGTAATCTTTTTTTTTCATGCAGCCAGTTGGCTGAACGAAAAAAGAGATTGATCGGTGGGTATGCCCACCATTAGAATACCGCCCTTCATCCACCCACTTCTAATGATGGGCATACATGCACCATTTATATATGCCAAAGCATGGGGGCATCCTCCCGCAAAAAAGTTATGCCGCACACACATGGTCGGACTTTTCCACGGGCAAGCCTCCGTCGGAATTTCGACAGTATGTACGCGGCATTAGGAGCAAAATCGCTCCTCCGCCCCTGCTGCCCCAATGCTTCGGCATATGTGCTTTTTTTTTTTTAACTGTGGTGGTGAAATCACCTCCTACAGCACTGGAGTCGCAGGGATCAGGCCTGTCTCTGCAAACGCTGCAGTTATGTGTGTTGTGTTTTGTAAGTGACAGTGATCGATCGATACTGCACTTGGGTGGCCAGGGCTGGACCGAGGGGCAAAACGCAGGTGCTAGCAGGTATCTGGGCTGATCCCGCTAACACTGCGTTTTTGGGAACCCTAAACTGCTGGGGACGCTAGTATAGATCTGATCAGATCAGATATTGATCTGATCAGATACTATACCACTAAGGGGGGTGTATGCTTCACGCGTGGGTGTTAGCGTTACTGGCACTAACCTGACGCTGCCTGGGGTGTGACGCAGACCCTCTCTGACGCTAAAACCTAATTGATATCACCCGCTATAAAAACCTGACGGGGAACCTAAAAAAAATTACTGGCTACCGATCTGCATCACCGACGCTAAGACAGCGATCAGAAAAATGATCGCTTAGCGACAGTGGTGATAGGGGGTGAAAGGGTTACCTGGGGGCGATCAAGGGGGTTAAACCTTTATTAGATAATTTATGGGGGTACCTGACGCTATAAAAACCTGCGGCGAACCTAAAAAAAATTACTGGCTACCGATCTGCATCACCGACGCTAAGACAGCGATCAGAAAAATGATCGCTTAGCGACAGTGGTGATAGGGGGTGAAAGGGTTACCTGGGGGGCGATCAAGGGGGTTAAACCTTTATTAATTTATGGGGGTACCTGACGCTATAAAAACCTGCGGCAAACCTAAAAAAAATTACTGGCTACCGATCTGCATCACCGACACTAAGACAGCGTTCAGAAAAACGATCGCTTCGCGACAGTGGTGATAGGGGGTGAAAGGGTTACCTGGGGGGCGATCAAGGGGGTTAAACCTTTATTAGATAATTTATGGGGGTACCTGACGCTATAAAAACCTGCGGCGAATCTAAAAAAATTACTGGCTACCGACCTGCATCACCGACACTAAGACAGCGATCAGAAAAACGATCGCTTAGCGACAGTGGTGATAGGGGGTGAACGGGTTACCTGGGGGGTGATCAAGGGGGTTAAACCTTTATTAGATAATTTATGGGGGTACCTGACGCTATAAAAACCTGCGGCGAACCTAAAAAAAATTACTGGCTACCGATCTGCATCACCGATGCTAAGACAGCGATCAGAAAAATGATCACTTAGCGACAGTGGTGATAGGGGGTGAAAGGGTTACCTGAGGGGCGATCAAGGGGGTTAAACCTTTATTCGATAATTTATGGGGGTACCCGACGCTATAAAAACCTGCGGCGAACCTAAAAATAATTACTGGCTACCGATCTGCATCACCGACGCTAAGACAGCGATCAGAAAAATGATCGCTTAGCGACGGCGGTGCTAGGGGGTGAAAGGGTTATCTGTGGGGTGATCAGGGGGTTAAACCTTTATTAGGGGGGGTTAGGGGGCTACACTGGACCTAAAACTATTTTTAGTGACACTTTTACAATCACAAATGTCACTGATTGCAGTGATCAGTAAATAAATGGTCACTGCAATCAGTGACACTGTGACTGGGGGCTGATCTGGGGGGCCTGGGGGGGCGATTTGTGTGCCTATGTGTCCTGGTGTCAGTGTAGTGTTAGTGTACTGACCTGTGTGTCTTCTCTTGTACGGCGCTCGGTATATGTGAGCGCCGCATGAGAGATGACATCACTTCCTCCTGCTTCCTCTGCCTGTGTAAACATTACACAGCAGAGGGAGCATTTCCATTCGCCGGGAGCGATCGCGGGGGGGGTGGCCGGAATCGAATGGCCGCCCCCTCATCTCGGAACGCTCCCCAACGAATACCGACCGCTCACTGTATAGGAGGGGGGTCCGATCGGACCCCCCAACTGTACAAAGGCAATCACGTACACTGTACGTGATTGTGCCTGTCGGTGCCATTCTGCCGACGTACATATACAGTGAGCGGTCGTTAAGTGGTTAAATACTGCAGAATTATGTATCCTTTTGTAACGGATGGTTGCTACTAGTTACTAACATCCACCATATCACCCTGCTGCCAGACCTCCATATATCACTCTCAGAGACAATGAACAATCATTTGCGTTGTTTTGTTTATTGGGGGTAGGGATGAGCCGAACACCCCCCGGTTCGGTTTGCACCAGAACCTGCGAACGGACCGAACTTTCGCGCGAACGTTAGAACCCTATTAAATACAATGGACGCGAACGTTCGAAATCTAAAGTGCAAATTATAACGGCTAATATGCATATTATTGTCCTAAAAAGGGTTTGGGGACCTGGGTTCTGCCCCAGGGGACATGCATCAATGCAAAATGCAAAATTAAGTTTTAAAAACGGCCGTTTTTTCTGAAGCAGTCATTTTAATGATGCATAAAGTGAAAAAAAAAAGTAAAATATTTCTTTAAATATCGTACCTGGGGGGTGTCTAAAGTATGCCTGTGAAGTGGCATGTGTTTCCCGTGTTTAGAACTGGCCCTGCACAAAATGACATTTGTAAAGGAAAAAAAGCCATTTAAAACTGCTTGCGGCTTTAATGTCATGTCTTGTCCTGGCAATATGGATGAAAATCTTTGAGAAAAATGGCATGGCCTGTTAAATAGGGGCTGAAAAATTGGGCCTTAGCCACTCGGGTCGGCACCCAGAAACAAAAATGTTCTTCCAAGCTATCATGAGGATCATTGAGGAGGAAGAGGATAGTCAGTCAACATAACAGGACAGTCACTCAGCATTAGCATAGGCAGTCTTGAAGGGATGTGACATTTCAAAATAAATTATTCTGTTACATCAGCTTCAGGTGCCTGGTAGCTGGTGGTGATCCAAGACTGATTCATCTTTATGAATGTCAGTCGATCAACCGAGTCGGTGGACAGGCGCACCCTGTGATCGGTGACAAAGCCTGCAGCAGAACTGAATGTGCGTTCCAAAAGAACGCTGGATGCAGCACAGGCCAGCAGCTCAATTGCATACTGTGCAAGCTCTGGCCAGTGATCCATCCTCAAGACCCAGTAAGCCAGAGGATTTTTGGTGGGAAAGGTGTCCAAGTCTGACCTTGCCCCTAGGTATTCCTGCACCATGTATATCAGACGCTGGCGATGGTTGCTGGAACCGATCATACCTTGGGACTACGGACTAAAAAATTGTCTGAACGCATCGGTCAGACGGCCACCTTCTCCACCGCTCCTTCTGCTACTGACCGAAGCCTCAGCAACTCGTTGTCCAGGACCAGGAGTTTGTAACCTCCCAGTCTCTGGGAACGCGTTGCACAGACCTTTCTGCAAGGCCTCCCCGAGATGTCTCATCCTCTGCGACGGCAAGATAAGGTCCACAACCTTACCTTGGACCGTGAATCAAGGAGAGTGGTCAGCCAGTAATGGTCTCTCTCCTTGATCCGAAGAATACGAGGATCCTTCCGCAGACTTTGCAGGATCAGGGAGGCCATGCAGCGTAGGTTAGCTGAGACATTCAGTCCAGGGTCCTCTGGGTCACTAAGGACGACATAATCTGCAGCCACCTCCTCCCAGCCACGTACAAGTCCACGGGTTTCTTGGGACTGTAAATCATCCCTAAAAGACTGCTGCTGTTGATGCTGAGTTCCAGGCTCAACCTCCATGCTGACACAATCCTCCTCCTCGTCCTCTTCCTGTGTGATGGGTGGGACAGAAGGAACACTGTCTGGGTAAAGGGGGCCTTGAGAGGCAACGAAGGCCTCCTCTTTCTGCCTCTGTTCTGCCTCAAGTGCCCTGTCCATTATTCCACGCAGCGTATGCTCCAACAGGTGGGCAAGAGGTACAGTGTCACTGATGCATGCACTGTCACTGCTCACCATCCTCGTGGCCTCCTCAAATGGTGCCAGGACAGTGCATGCATCCCTGATCATGCCCCACTGGCGTGGTGAAAAAAAACCGAGCTCCCCTGACCCTGTCCTGGTGCCGTAGTCGAACAGGTACTTATTGATGGCCCTCTGCTGCATGTGCAGCCGCTGCAGCATGGCCAACGTTGAGTTCCACCTGGTGGGCATGTCAAATATAAGGCGGTTCTTGGGCAGGTTCAACTCCTTTTGCAGCTCAGCCAGCCGAGCACTGGCATTATATGATCTGCGGAAATGCACACAGACTTTCCTGGCCTGCCCCAGGACATCCTATAAGCCCGGGTACCTGCCCAAGAACCGCTGCACCACCAGGTTAAGGACGTGAGCCACACAGGGCACATGGGTCAGTTGTCCCTGTCGGAGGGCAGAGAGGAGGTTGGTGCCATTGTCGCAAACCACCATTCCTGGCTTAAGCTGGCGTGGCATCAACCACCTCTCGGCCTGTCCCTGCAGAGCTGACAGAACCTCTGCCCCAGTGTGGCTCCTGTCCCCCAAACACACCAGCACAAGCACGGCATGGCATCTTTTTGCCTGCGTACTTGCGTAGCCCCTTGAACGCCTATGGAGCACCACTGGTTCCGAGGACAAAGCACAGGAAGAGGCCATGGAGGAAGAAGAAGAGGAGGGGGTGGAGGAGAGAGGTGTGTCACAACCAGTAGTAGCATTTTGGAGGCGTGGCGGCGGAATAACCTCCAACACTACTGCACCTTGTCCTGCATCCTTCCCAGCTGCCAAAAGAGTGACCCAATGGGCCGTGAAAGAAAGGTAACGTCCCTGTCCATGCCTGCTGGACCATGAGTCAGCGGTAATATGCACCTTACCGCTGACCGCCCTGTCCAGCGAGGCATGGACATTGCCTTCCACATGCCGGTAGAGAGCCGGAATTGCCTTCCGTGAGAAAAAGCGGCGTTTGGGAACTTGCTACTGAGGAACCGCACATTGCACAAACTAACGGAAGGGGGCCGAGTCTACCAACTGAAAAGGCAGCAGTTGAAGTGCTAGCAATTTAGCCAAGCTAGCTGGGCATGTGGATGGCTGGGAGTGAAGTTCTTTCGAAGGTCCAGCAGCTGGGGCAGGGAAATTTGCCTGCTACAATCGGACGTCGGTGTACTGCTAGCAGAGTGCCCGCAAGTACTTGGCTGTGACACACCTAATTCTACACCTTCACTCCTCTCAGTGCAGGTTTCAGAGAGGACTGAAGGTATAGTGGGGTTGCAGATCCCAGCTGATGAGGAGCAAGGAGAGGTCCGCTTTGTTCTTTGGTGTGGGTCTTTAACCACTTCAATACCATGCACTTATACAGCTTCCTGCCCAAGCCAATTTTGAGCTTTCAGCGCTGTCGCAATTTGAATGACAATTGCGCGGTCATGCTACACTGTACCCAAACAAATTTTTTATCATTTTGTTCCCACAAATAGAGCTCTCTTTCGGTGGTATTTGATCGTCTCTGCGATTTTTATTTTTTGCGCAACAAATAAAAAAAGAGCGAAAATTTAAAAAAAAACTATGTTTTTCTTTGTTTCTGTTATTTTTTTTGTAAATAAGTACCTTTTCTACTTCAATGATGGGCACTGATAAGGCGGCACTGAAGGGCACTGATAAGGCGACACTGATGGGCACCGATGAGGTGGCACCAATGAGGTGGCACTGATGAGGTGGCACTGATGGGCACTGATGATGGGCACTGATAGGCGGCACTGATATGTGGCACTGGTATGCGGCACTGATGGGCACTCATAGGTGGCACTGATTGGCACTCATAGGCGGCACTGATTGGCACTCATAGGCGGCACTAATGGGCACTTTTAGGCGGCACTGATGGGCACTTATGGGTGGCACTGATAGGTGGCACGGACGGGCACTGATAGGTGGGCACTTATGGGCACAGATGGGCACGGATGGGCACTGATAGGTGGCACTGATGGACACTAGTAGGTGGCACTGGTGACACTGCTGCCTAGCAATGCCAGCCACCACACATTATTTTCTTGGCATGATTGTGCCAGTCAGTGCCCATGTGTGGGCACTGATTGGCATATTTTTTTATGTTTTTTTTTTACATATTTTTTTTTTTACTACATGTGGATGGCCATGGGGGCCATCCACATGCTTAGGGCTTCCCTGGTGGTCCTTGGGGGCTTCCCTGGTGGTCCAGTGTGGGTATCCGAGGGGGGGCTGCGCTGATAAACAATTAGCGCGAACCCCCCCTGTCAGGAGAGCCGCCGATCGGCTCTCCTCTACTCGCGTCTGTCAGACGCGAGTGAGGAAGAGCCGATCAACGGCTCTTCCTGTTTACTTCCTGATCAGCCGTGATTCGACACGGCTGATCATATGGTAAAAAGCCTCCGACGGAGGCTTTTTACCGAGATCAGTGTAGCGGTGGGTCAGACTGACCCACCGCTCCACCGATCGCCGCGATGCGCGCCCCCCCCCGGGCGCGCGGCGGCTGTTGTCCCGCAGGACGTCATATGACGTCCAGTGTGGATAACAGAACCACTTCCCGGACGTCAATATGCTATTGACTGGGCGGGAAGTGGTTAAGGTACGCTTGCCAACGAGCTGCATGGCAGGTCAACATATGTCTGGTCAAGCATGTGGTGCCCAAGCGGCTGATGTTTTGGCCACGCGAGATACGCTTGAGACATATGTTGCAAATAGCAGTGATGCGATCTGATGCACTCAACTCAAAAAAGGCCCACACCAAAGAACTTTTGGAATAACGGGCAGAGGCAGCGCCCTGCACAGGCGGAGCTCTGCGGTGTGATTCAGTCATGTGCTGCCCTTACGCTGGCCCCCGGAGGGCATCCTGCCTCGTTGGAGATGTGCCTCCTCCTCATCCTCCTCCTCTTTCCTATCAGGCACCCACGTGGAGTCAGTGACCTCATCATCCCCTCCCTCTTGATCACTGCAGCAAACCTGGCAGTATGCTGCAGCTGCTGGAACACGACTGCCAGATTGCTGTCCTTGAGCATCCCTTCTCTCTGCGCTCACGCTACTGCCTTCCTCTAGCTGTGTATCATCATCAGACCCTTCAAAACGCTGGGCATCCTCCTGGAGCATGTACTCAACACTGTGCTCAAACAGTTTGGGGGACTCCTCAGGAGGACATGGTGGGTCTAGGGAAGGAGTGACTGATGATGACATTGATACGAGGGAAGAGGACGCATTGGCAGCTGCTTTGCCAGTACCCTGAGCCTGGATGAGAGAGGATGAGGAGGATGAGGAGGGCTTGGTCATCCACTCTACCAAGCCTTCGGCATGATGCGGCTCAACACGTCCAGCTGCCGAAAATAAGGACAAGCGTGTCCCATGGCCACGTGCTGATGACAATACACCGCGTCCATCACCAGCACTGATGTCTCTAGACACAGAGCCTGCTTTCCCTCTTTTATTGGCTCGTGACTGTCTGCCTCTCCTTGTTGGCCTTCCAGACATAGTAATGGCCTGCAGGGAGATGGGAAAACCAGCAATTGGGTAGTGTATATTGTGCTGGAGGCACACAACACCCACTGTAAAGGCTGCAGATGCCTGTATTAGAGAACACCAGCAATAAAGGGTAGATACAGGTGTATACTGTGCTGTGCTGGAGGCACACAACACCCACTAACTCCTGCAGATGCCTGTATTAAAGAACACCAGCAATAAAGGGTAGATACAGGTGTATATTGTGCTGGAGGCACACAACACCCACTAACTCCTGCAGATGCCTGTATTAGAGAACACCAGCAATAAACGGTAGATACAGGTGTATACTGTGCTGGAGGCACACAACACCCACTAACTAGACATGTGCATTCGTTTTCGTCCGAATGCATTTTCGTCCGAATTTCAGGTATTTTCGTTATCGTTTTAACAAACAAAAACGAAAGCACAGAATCCGAAAACCGAAAGATCCGACATAAACAAATGCTTTATTTTCGTTTTCGTTGCGACAACAGTTCGATATAGATAGGAGATTCGACATGACGCTGACAATAACAATCTGTGTCTATCGAACCTGTGGTCGAATGTGCCTAACCTTAACTCTATTAGTCCAAGATTATTCTACATAGAGAGAAAAGATTCGACATTGAGAGAAAAGATTCGACATTATAGAGAGAAAAGATTTGACATAGAGAGAAAAGAACGTTGCTGGAATTGGTCGGGGGAAGTAAAATAAAAATAATGATGATGATGAATGTTATTGGCTGATTGTAACCAAAGAGGAGGAGCAGTAAAATAGCTAGAACTAACTTGACAATTCAACATGAATGACGAAGATTCGACAAAGCAACGAAAAACATACAACGTCAAATCTGTCATTGAAGGCTTATGGTGTCTGTCGAAAGTTCTAAGAAGATTCGACGGAGCAGCTAAACTGTACGACGCTGCAATTGTACATTTCCGGTCAAATGCATCCGCTCATAGGCTATAGAAGAATTCTAATGTTGGTTGACTAGTAATAGTAATTAATAAACATAAATATTACTAGTCATACAACATTAGAATTCTACTATAGCTTGTAGGCGGAACATTCGACCGGAAATGTATGATTGCGGCGTTGTACAGTTTCGCTGCTCCGTCGAATCTTCTTTAAACATTCGACAGACACCATAATCCTTCAATGACAGATTCAACCTTAATTAATTCAGATTTTCGGACGAATGCAATTTCTAACGAAAAACAAAATAAATAAAAACGAATTTCGGGAGTAACTAAATAAATTTATTTTTTGGACGAAAACGAAATTCCGAAACGAAATATTTCAGTGTGCACTTGTCTACTACTAACTCCTGCAGATGCCTGTATTAGAGAACAACAGCAATAAAGGGTAGATACAGGTGTATACTGTGCTGGAGGCACACAACACCCACTAATTCCTGCAGATGCCTGTATTAGAGAACACCAGCAATAAACGGTAGATACAGGTGTATACTGTGCTCGACGCACACAACACCCACTAACTCCTGCAGATGCCTGTATTAGAGAACACCAGCAATAAACGGTAGATACAGGTGTATACTGTGCTGGAGGCACACAACACCCACTAACTCCTGCAGATGCCTGTATTAGAGAACACCAGCAATAAAAGGTAGATACAGGTGTATACTGTGCTGGAGGCACACAACACCCACTAACTCCTGCAGATGCCTGTATTAGAGAACACCAGCAATAAACGGTAGATTCAGGTGAAAACTGTGCTGGAGGCACACACCACCCACTAACTCCTGCAGATGCCTGTATTAGAGAACACCAGCAATAAATGGTAGATACAGGTGTATACTGTGCTGGAGGCACACACCACCCACTAACTCCTGCAGATGCCTGTATTAGAGAACACCAGCAATAAACGGTAGATACAGGTGTATACTGTGCTGGAGGCACACAACACTCACTAACTCCTGCAGATGCCTGTATTAGAGAACACCAGCAATAAAAGGTAGATACAGGTGTATACTGTGCTGGAGGCACACAACACCCACTAACTCCTGCAGATGCCTGTATTAGAGAACAACAGCAATAAAGGGTAGATACAGGTGTATACTGCGCTGGAGGCACACAACACCCACTAACTCCTGCAGATGCCTGTATTAGAGAGAACAACAGCAATAAAGGGTAGATACAGGTGTATACTGCACTGGAGGCACACAACACCCACTAACTCCTGCAGATGCCTGAGAAAAGAACACACTGTCCCTGCCTATCTAACTCTTTCCCTGCACGCTGGAACACACTACACAAGGCCGCCGCGGTGGTGGCCTTATATAGTGTGGGGCGTGTACTAAACCCCCTGAGCTATAATTGGTCACAGGCATCCTGCCTGTGGCCAATTATGGCTCTCCTCGCTGCTGGCGCTGTGATTGGCCAAGCATGCAGGGTCACAGTGCATGCTTGGCCAATCATCAGCCAGCAATGCACTGCGACTGGTGCAGTGCATTGTGGGCCGTTCGTATCACACAAATTTGATGCGAACGGCCCACAAAGTTCTGGCTTCGTCGAACGGACGAACGGCCGATGTTCGATTCGAACATGGGTTTGAATCGAACACCAGGCTCATCCCTAATTGGGGGATATAACTTGGTTGAGGAAAAGGGATTATGGGATGCTCATAGAACGGATTACTTTGCCATCATATTTTAAGAATTCGTTGAATGAATTGAGCATTTGAAGAACTGATAGACACTAATAATCACAGTCACTTCCCCTGTATAAACTCCTGCAGACCGTTGCTCCTCCTCTGCATCAACTCCTGCAGACTGTTACTCCCAGGACTTCTCTCCTCCTGCACAAAGTTCCACTGTGAACTATTAGTCTTCCCTCCTCATCATCTTCACTGTACATAAAGGATTACACTGAATAGTCCTATATGCTTGCTGACTTGCTGAACTGTTAATAGACCAGGGGCCTGCAGTACCCCTTCTTGTGGCTTAGTTGATTAGCAGCTTGTATTAGTTGGTGGACTACTGATCCCAGCTAGCCCGACTTGCAAATCCTGTGCCCGCAGGCCACATCGATTTGACACAAAACCCCACAGTCTCTCCTCTGACCTTGCACCCAGCTCCCCTGGCATGCCTCCTCCAGATATCCACTGTGCTTCACTCACAACCTTCTCCTGCCCTGAGTCCATGATGAAGAACTTAACTGGACATGCGTTTCAATCACTTCTCCAGCCCCTCTGTTCCGGGACACCTCTTTCATGACCATTTAAGGACAAGGCTCCCTCCCAGCTCTCCCGGGCTCCTCCGCTGAGGCGCGCACCCCCCCCCCCCCAGATGGGGATGGGCCTCCTGCTGTGATCTAGCACTCCATTCTTCACGTCTCCCAGCCGACAACCCCCCTCCAGTGGGCTAGATCTGAGCTCATATGGGAGGCCTGCCCCCTGCCAATTCCAGTTGGGGATTGGTCAGCGCTCCTCACATGAGCTCCCTGTCACTCCAGCTCTCAGCATTTCCCCTCTTCCAGAACATTCTTCCTGGAAACAGGGGGGGCACCCAAGAACTGAAACACAGGTGATCACACCAACTGCTACACTAACCACTCCCTGCCCCCAGATCAAAACAAACAGGCCTAGCATGCAGCATAGGCCTTCCTAAATTTACCTGCATGGCAGTTTACCACACAAAAATCCTCACCTCTAGCACCTACCTATGGTAGAGGGTGCTACACTTTAAACCTAAAGCAGAAGTAAAGGTATTCATACTCACCTGTCTAATGGTCCCCTACCGGCGCTGGCATCTTCCTCTGATTGCCAGTCTTTAAGCCTCTTCATTGACCAGTGCGGGATGATGTCACTCCTGCACATGCTCAGAAGCCAGTCACCCTTGTACTCAGAGACAGCCATGGTGCTGTAAGCTGAGCAAGCACAGCTCAGTTTACAGCACCAGAGAATATAAAAAAAAATTGAAAATACACTCACATGGCAGAAATGGTAAATAAACTTTAGCTTTAAAATTCTATTTTTTTCATAGTTTACAAAGTTCACCTTTAGAAAAAAAATAGTAAACACACATATTTTTGCAGGGAAGAAAATGGGGGGTGTTCAGCAAGATGTTATATGTTACACCCTAAATATGGGTGTAACATGTTGCCAAAGGTGGAGTTATCCTTTAAAATAATTTATGTAGATTGACTTAATTTTTTACAAGAGCTTTTATATACAGAATATTGCTGGTCTGAATGGCAGCTGGACTGAAACATAGCTGACTATTTTAGGTGAACTTCACATTCTGCAATAATTCCTTTAAAAAGGACAGTTCTGATTCGGTTTGTGTTTTTTTTTTCCAGCAGGCACAGGAGTTTAACCACTTCAGCTCCGGACTATTTTGCAGCTAAAGGACCAGGCCCTTTTTGAGATTCGGCACTGCGTCGCTTTAACTGACAATTGCGCGGTCGTGCGACATGGCTCCCAAACAAAATTGACGTCCTTTTTTTCCCACAAATAGAGCTTTCTTTTGGTGGTATTTGATCACCTCTGCGAATTTTATTTTTTGCGCTATAAACAAAAATAGAGCGACAATTTTGAAAAAAATTACATATTTTTTACTTTTTGCTATAATAAATATCCCCCAAAAATATGTAAAAAAAAATTTTTTTTCCTCAGTTTAGGCCGATACGTATTCTACATATTTTTGGTAAAAAAAATCACAATAAGCGTTTATTGATTGGTTTTCACAAAAGTTATAGCATCTACAAAATAGGGGATAGTATTATGGCATTTTTATTAATATTTTTTTTTTACTAGTATAAGCGATGATCAGCAATTTTTATTGTGACTGCGACATTATGGCGAACATATCGGACACTTTTGACACATTTTTGGGACCATTGTCATTTTTTCAGCGATCAGTGCTATAAATATGCACTGATTACTGTGAAAATGACACTGGCAGTGAAGGGGTTAACCTCTAGGTGGTGCTGTAGGGGTTAAGTGTGACCTAATGAGTGATTCTAACTGTAGGGGGGCGTGGCTTGGCGTGTGACGTCACTAATCATCATTCCCTATGACAGGGAACAGACGATCACTGACATGCCACTATGAAGAACGGGGAAAGGTTTGTTTACACTTACCTCTCCCCGTTCTTCAGCTCTGTGACCCGATCGCGGGACACCGGCGGCGATCAGGTCCGCGGGTCCCGCGGGCGCGGTCATGGAGCTTCGAACCGGGTTCTTAAAGGGGACGTACCTGTACGCCCTTGTGCCTGTCCGTGCCATTCTGTTGACGTACATCGTCGTGCGGCGGTCCTTAAGTGGGAGAAGTTGGAGTACCAAACCCTCAACTTGGGCATACCTGGCATATTACCATGCAGGATTTGCAGGATTGAGGCAGCTGTAATTAGAAGTGTTAAACTTTTAGGCATTCAAGTAAATCAATCATTAGAGAAATGCAGGAGCTGTAAAACAGCTTTAGAAAATCTTCTTTCCGCGTTTTATATGCTGACCTATGGCTTCAGTATTTTCTGAGTAACTGACCTGGAAAAAGCATGCCCATTAAAAAAGCAGAAGTGCGGGCTATGGGGCAGAAGTGTGGGCTCGATCCCGAGCTGTGTCGTGTGCTTCTATTGACACACACAGAGGGACTCTGCCCTGCCCCCCTGCTCTCTTCACATAAAATTTGTTTTTGATTGACAGCAGCAGGGGGCCATGGCTCCTGCTGCTACCTCCATGTTCTGTGAATTGTGCTGGTACTCTCGGGCACAGTGCTGGATCAGGTAAGTATTTGGGAGGGGCTGTGGGGGAGCTGATCATGGAAGTTTTTTTTACCTCAATGCAGATAATGCATTAAGGCAAAAACCCAAAGCCTTTACAACCACTTTAAAGGAGAATTACAGCCAAAGCTCGTTTGGCTGTACTTCTCCTGTGGATCACAGGAGCGCAGTTTGTTCTGCACTCCTGTGACCTGATTTCAGCAGACAGCGGGCTGAAGCCCGCTGTCGGCTGACATCACAGAGTCGGTCCAGGCTCAGGCAAGATCACGACCATATGGTCGGGATCTGCCCACATGCCTGGACTGGCATCCCGCACAGCCTCTCAGCCAGCCACTGAGATTCTGAGCCACCTGCTCCTGCCCTCTCCACAGTCCAGCACCCCAGTGAGCGCGGGGGGGGGGGGGGGCAGAGCAGAGAGCTGACAGTCAGCAGCTCTCTGCTTAGGGAGCTGTAAGAACCAAGCGATCAGCGGTGTTCAGTCTCTCGGTTCTCAGTGTTAGAGCCGGCAGTGGACAGATTTTTTGTACATTATATGTTTTGATGCACCTGAAATTTATTTAGCTGATTTAGCCGAGAGTTCAGTAAGGCTTTAAATCCAACAATACAGTTCATTAAAAATATGGCCTCTTGAGGAATGTTATTCCAAACCTACACAGTTGTTCCACAATTAATGAATGGAGTTTACTAAGAACAACAGCTCTTAATCAAATCCTGAATGTGTGTGTAGCAGAAATCTCCTTTAAGGATCCAGGACTACGATACCCAGAACCCCGTTCAGCACCCAAGGTGCATTGCCAACCGCAGAGACTCATGGGGTGGGCTATAAAGGTGAAGCGGAGGCGGAGCTTGGCCTCTTTGGACACCGCCCTGCTAGCAAGAGGATCCCCTGTGCAGACTTGCTGCTGGTGCAAGGCCTGAAGCCTGGGCCTTGCACACTTCCAAAGAGCCTTCCACTCCACTGCGGAGCCTGTGTGGCACCTGATCTCCATTCGTTTCTCACTGACATCAGGAGGACCGAAGACCCGGCTATCGCAGACCCTGTGTGCGGATACACAGCGGTGGAAGTTACGGACGGGGACTAAGTCCGGTGTGGTGAGAGAGCACTTGCTCAAAGTTATAGCCGAGTACTTTGTTTAGGCCTATTGACTGCTTTGGCCCTTAGTGCTATACCAACTATCCTAGCAGGAGACTATTTCCAGAACTAACTTTGATAGTCTCCTGGGAGTTGTTACTTTGCTGAGACACTGTCCCGTTGGATTCCAATTATTGTTCCTGATGTGCACCACTGTTTTCCTTGAATGCGAAGATTCTTCACTCTAAGACTATACCTTACTTTAAGTCAGGCCTGACTGGGTAGCGTAGAACATTATTGGGCGCCATATTGCTCACGGGGA